>CM062297.1:597123240-597571246 GCA_031216915.1 Pictodentalium vernedei
AGTATTTTACCCGAGTCGAGTTCTGACGTCATGCAAGTTTGACGGACATGCTTTCAATTATGTTATTGACAACAACATATTTATAATTCGTGCTTACTGATCCGAATTTTGAAAACGACACACGCAATCGCGAAACCATTTTCTGAAAAACACGATTCTGTAAAAGGTTTTAATGAAATTTGATTATTTTTTTTATTTCTATTTCGATGGCTCTTGTCGAAAAGGTGCTAATCACTGATCGTCCCAAACGAGATCAAAGACACGCCGTAGTTTAATAACAGACAGAGAATCTTCTAAGAATATACATGCGCAATCCTAAAATGCAATAAATCAAGTGTTTTTTCACGTTTTATGAGAGAAATATGTCCAATTGTATCATTGAATCATTTTTAGGTATATGTGGGTGAGAAATTTTCTATACGAACAAAATACAGGCTAAATAAAATATTTGCCATTATTTTCCGCAGACGTATTTTTGTCTTTGCTTCTTGGGGAAATTTCTTGCTGCTAAATACAACGAAGGTGTGTTATTTGATGTGGTCAGAACCGTCAGGTGGTCAGGTCCGAAACCGCACCTCGCAGAAGATGTAGTGGGGGGTGTCGATTTTACAAGTAATGTAGGCAGCGTACACGGCATGGGCTGTCTGTCTTTAATCCGACAAAACAGGGTTAAGGCTTGGTTTTTTGAATACCCTTATTTATTTATTTATTTATTTATTTATTTATTTATTTATTTATTTATTTATTTATTTATTTATTTATTTATTGGTGTTTAAGGTCACATACTTCTGCACAATGGCTAATCGTGACCGTGACAGTTTTAGAGGTGGAGGAAGCCGGAGTACCCGGAGAGAACCACCAAGCATCGACGAGCAACTGTCAGCTCCTCAACATTCTCACTCTGTTCAGGCTCCGCTCAGGCAGGGTTACAGAGGTTGAAGACATGTGCACCATTGACGTGCAGTATGCCTTAGTACACGGGGACATCGTGCCCCTATGTCGGCAACCGGACCAAAGTGCCTTGCCCAAGGACACAACGTGAGTCGTCCCGGACGGGGATCGAACTCGGGACCTCTAGCATAGAAGTACAACAGTCTACCACTGAGCCACCGCGCTCCCTTGAATACCCTCAATACTATCATACATTATCCCCCAGGAATTCTAAATCTGATAAAAGAGGTCATGTTTATCTATTGCATACCCATTTTGCTGCCCGAAAACAGCCGATTTTATTAAAATTTTGACGTTTAGCAGCCGCTAGAGGGATTAACAAACGACTAGCGGAATATTCTTTCTATGCAATTTGTAAGACCTGCCAATGTCAAATTGTTCTTGAAAATCCCAACAAGCAGTTAGCGAAATCCACGAAAATGTAAATTTTAAGCGTTTAAGGGGCATCTCTCCTTATCCAGTTCAAAATGGGTTAAGTTTCATTCTTTTAAATACCCTTACTACTTACAAACCTTAAACACCAATTAGATGCCATGATTTTCTTGACCCCCACAGTGTCTGATGAATTGTTTTTAACTGTCTCACAAAAGTTCCTTCATTGATGTTATGAGAAAGGTGAGTATAGTAGTCTCAAATGATTCGGTTTGGTTTTGATAAAAAATGTTTAGGTAAAACCCATCATTAATGGTAGAATGGGTTAATATCAATATCAATGTTTCCCTATCAGTTTTGCGTCCGGTAAAAGCCCATGAAGGGTTAACAAATGCCTACCAGAATAATTGATCCATGCAACTGGTCATATGACACCAAGACCTATCAACGGCCATTTTCTCTTGAAAACCCCACAAAATGTTTGTAAAGAAATCCAGGGAAAACGATTTTTAAGCTTTTGATGGGTATCCCTGTTAACCTCCCCAACAGGGGTTAACGCTTGGCTTTTTGAATACCTTTATTACTTACAAAAATGGTCCTCTGTGAATTCCACTTCAAACAAAGGAGATTATGTTTATCTCTCATGTATACATTAGGTGCTGTGCGTGTCTGAAAACAGTCCCATGTTAACAACATTACGATGCTTGGCAGCTTGTAGATGGTTAATGTCACATAAACACCTACGAATAGTCAATTTGTCTTGAAACCCTACAAGTTACCGTTAGGGAAATTCACAGAAAATGGGAATTTAAAGCTTTCAAGGGATATCTCTCTTTAGCCTGCCCAAAATGGGTTAAGACGTCGACTTTTGAATACCCTTACTACTTACAAAAATGTTTCCATATAAATTGTACGCGCGATAAAAGAAGGAACTTTTCTTTGTGGTGTACCCTTTGGGTGCTGTTGATGTGCAAAAACAGCCCATTTTATCGCAATTTTGACCTTCAGCAGCCCGGGGAGGGTTAACTAATGCTGACCGGAATATTTTGTTCATGCGACTTGTAATGTCACACCAAGAGCTGCAAATAGCCGATTTTTCTTGAAAACCTACAAGATGTTGTTAGAGAAATCCACAGAAAACGGGGATTTTAAGATTTTAATGGGTATCTCTCTTTAACCAGCCCCAAATGGGTTAAGACGTCAAATTTTGAATACCCTTACCACTTTCAAAAATATTTTCCGATCAATTTTGCTTCCGATAAATGAAGGCCCCTTTCTCTGTGGTATATCGTTTGGTGCTGTTGGTGTCTAAAAACAGCCCATTTTATCACAATTTTTACGTTTAGCAGCTCGGGGAGGGTTAACTAATGCTGACCGGAATATTTTATCCATGCAACTTGTAATGTCACACCAAGACCTGAGAGTGACCAATTTTTCTTGAAAATCTACAAGACTCGTTTAGAGAAATCCACAGAAAACATGAAGTTTTGAGCTTTTTGGGGGTATTGCTGTTTAACCAGCCCAAAACGGGTTAACACTTGGTTTTCTGAACACCCTTATTACTTACAAAGATGATCTTCGGTGAATTCCACTTCCAATAAAGGAAGTTATGTTTACCACTCGGGTATCGTTTGGGTGTTGTGGGGGGTCTGAAACCGGCCCATTTCATCAAAATTTCGATGTTTGGCAGCCTGTGGAGGGTTACCATATGCATCGCCAAATATGTCGTGTGTATCAAAGGTTGTGTCATAGGTAGGTGTAGTAATGGTGGATGTTTAAAAAAATCCTAAAGACGTGTTTCGAGAAAGTGCCGATAAACCCCAATTTTGGCAGTTTTTTGCCAATTCTGGCGAAATAAGGGTTAAATCGAAAATTCCGCTTTGGTACATTTTTAGATTTTTTGCCACTCTATGCGTGTGCCAAATTGTGTGAAAATCGGTTCGAAAATGGCTTCTGAATCGTACGGACAAAAATGTGTGGAAACCCCCCCCCCCCCCCCCCCCCCCCCAAAAAAAAAAAAAAAAAAATAATAATCCGTAGAAAAACAATAGTCTTTTCCAGAGGGAAAAGCCTAATAATCCGTAGAAAAACAATAGTCTTTTCCAGAGGGAAATGCCTAACTAGATTTTTCGATTTCAATAAATCGAGAGATTCACCTATTCCGCTTGTCTTTTTAGGCAGCGACGAAATAAGATTGCATATAGAGCTGGTAGTTTTTTAGGCTATATTAAGTGCATAGTCGATAGAAAACTCCCTACAGTGTCTAACAATTCTTTCGGCAATACTCTTTCACATTGGCGTGAATGCTGTATGCTTAATGTCCAAGTTAGGGCTAAATAGCAAACCCGTTGAACAGATCGCGTGTACTTAACAATAACAACATGTGCATGTGTGACACCATAGATTGTGGCGAACGTTTTCGCAGCAGCCATCCCAAACATTCAGCGTTTGTACCTGAAGCTCGCCCGAACTCGGTCATATTATTAGAAAGTCCCGAAACCAAGCATGGGCCTCGAGGCAGCCGCCCCTCTCTCTCAACCCACACCCCGAACGTGCACATACCTTCTCCTGACATTCAACATGATAGAATGGGAAATTGGTGGCGCTCTCTGTGTGAAAAGATGCGGTAACTATTTGTGAAGAATGAGTGAAAAAATGATGGAAATCGGCCAAGAATTGGCCGAGATATAGCGTTTTAATGAGTTGAGGTAATTGTTTGAATTTGGTCCCGTTCTAGCCGGTGCGACCTGACGCTGGGTATATGTCTGGGGTTGTGGCACTGCTCCCCCTCTGGGGTAGTTCCGCTTGAAATCGTGGATTCTCAGTTTCTGGTGGAGAGACGCTGGTGACTGAAAGATGCATTGTGTACACTGGCGCCAAATGGACCTCGCCAAGCTGGTAACAGTTCGATATTTGTCAGAAATGAAAAGTGGACAGCAATCGCGCATGGGTTAATGGCGAATAGGCGGTAATCTGGCTAATTTGACATTAAAATTGAACAGACAGCAGTGTCGCTCATACGCCCACTACGTCCAGACCACTGGAGGCAGCTACACGAAATTTTCAGAAGTTGTTCTACTCTTCCTGCCCCACAGGTTAGTATCTTTGTCGAGTGGCGTGACCGCGTGGGAACAATGTGGATCGCGTGGAAACCGAAAGGACGATTCGTCCCTCCTCTATTCCCAATGCAACGACGTTTCCATTCACTATTCACCTGTCACCCGTCGAGTTTGGCATTATTTCTGTCTATTTGACGAACTGTTCAGCTTTCAATATTCACACGTTCACGTGGGACTGAAAGTTTGTAGTTAAACTGCTTATTTCAGAGCGTACCGGCAGAAACTGACAACTCGACCCGGTGGCGAAAAAGCCGTCGTCTGGCTAATTTGACATTCAAACTGAACAGATACAATGTCGGATACACGCCAATTATGTCCCGACCATACAAGGCAGCAACTTCAGATTCTCAGAATGTTTTCTCCTGTCCCTGCCCGACAGTTTAGTATCTTTGTCAAGTGCCAAGACCGCGTGGAAACACCGTGGATCAGGTGGAAACCGAGGGGACGATTCGTCCCTACTTTCTTCTCAATTCAACGACTTTCCTATTCATTATTTACCTGTCACCGGCTGAGTTTGGCATTATATCTGTCTATTTGATGAACTTTTCAACCTTAACTATTTGCGGCCTCGTGTTTCACCACCGAAAGGCCACTGCACGGTTACCAATATATTCAGGGACTGATTTTGCGAAAAAAACAATTATTCCGACTGTACCCACATGGGAACTCCTAAATCTGTAAGGGTTACATTTTTAATAATAACGTATAAAACAGAAGTTGTCGTGCTACGCTTGCTGCATGCAGGCATAGAAAACATTCAGCGCTCAATGAATTAGGAATGGAGTAAATTGTCACTTAAACCAGCGAAATTTTGAAAAAAATGAGAGTTTTTTTTCGACGGCACCTACCTTTATGCATCCGAGACAGGGACTGCGTTAAACTTTACAGCAACCTTATAACAGAAAATATTCTTGGAATTGAACTGTGAATCCGAATTTCGAAAGCCTACAGAATGCAAATGGGTGGGTGGTGGGCATCATCACTGGATCTAATGTTGTATTTCATGTTTTCTTTATATTCTATTTATTTTTTTTATCTCTCTCTCTCTCTCTCTCTCTCTCTCTCTCTCTCTCTCTCTCTCTCAGTTTAATTTGTGTTTGTCTATAATGTTTATAATATTTTGATTTTGCTAGATTCTGTTATTTATGGAATACGTTCTGCCATATTGTAAATTATTAGTCACCGTACAGGAACGGAAGGGCTTCTAAGTGGTAAGCACTTGTCCTCCAATCCTGATTTGCATTGTCAAATGGCAAATAAAATATGTTTAATCTAATCTAACAGTAGGGCGGGGGGGGGGGGGGGGGCATGTGTCCTAGGTAAAAAAACAGCAGGGTGCAGGTGTTCTAGGTAAAATAAACAGCATGGGGGGGGGGGGGGGATGTCCCCGCTAATTAATTTTAATAGCAGGCAGTTGTTCATGGGGCAGGTGTCCTATCCCACTGGTACTTGGCCTTGATGGAAATAACATTTCAACAAGAAACAACGGGAAACTTATTTGCAATAAAGCTGCAAATACAAACTTGATTTTAGGACCATTCCATGGACATTTTAAAGCCTACTGCGATATCAGCGTTTCTTACTCTCGTCCTTTCACCACACCGCAGTATTTTACCCGAGTCGAGTTCTGACGTCATGCAAGTTTGACGGACATGCTTTCAATTATGTTATTGACAACAACATATTTATAATTTCGTGCTTACTGATCCGAATTTTGAAAACGACACACGCAATCGCGAAACCATTTTCTGAAAAACTCGATTCTGTAAAAGGTTTTAATGAAATTTGATTATTTTTTTTTATTTTCTATTTCGATGGCTCTTGTCGAAAAGGTGCTAATCACTGATCGTCCCAAACGAGATCAAAGACACGCCGTAGTTTAATAACAGACAGAGAATCTTCTAAGAATATACATGCGCAATCCTAAAATGCAATAAATCAAGTGTTTTTTCACGTTTTATGAGAGAAATATGTCCAATTGTATCATTGAATCATTTTTAGGTATATGTGGGTGAGAAATTTTCTATACGAACAAAATACAGGCTAAATAAAATATTTGCCATTATTTTCCGCAGACGTATTTTTGTCTTTGCTTCTTGGGGAAATTTCTTGCTGCTAAATACAACGAAGGTGTGTTATTTGATGTGGTCAGAACCGTCAGGTGGTCAGGTCCGAAACCGCACCTCGCAGAAGATGTAGTGGGGGGTGTCGATTTTACAAGTAATGTAGGCAGCGTACACGGCATGGGCTGTCTGTCTTTAATCCGACAAAACAGGGTTAAGGCTTGGTTTTTTGAATACCCTTATTTATTTATTTATTTATTTATTTATTTATTTATTTATTTATTTATTTATTTATTTATTTATTGGTGTTTAAGGTCACATACTTCTGCACAATGGCTAATCGTGACCGTGACAGTTTTAGAGGTGGAGGAAGCCGGAGTACCCGGAGAGAACCACCAAGCATCGACGAGCAACTGTCAGCTCCTCAACATTCTCACTCTGTTCAGGCTCCGCTCAGGCAGGGTTACAGAGGTTGAAGACATGTGCACCATTGACGTGCAGTATGCCTTAGTACACGGGGACATCGTGCCCCTATGTCGGCAACCGGACCAAAGTGCCTTGCCCAAGGACACAACGTGAGTCGTCCCGGACGGGGATCGAACTCGGGACCTCTAGCATAGAAGTACAACAGTCTACCACTGAGCCACCGCACTCCCTTGAATACCCTCAATACTATCATACATTATCCCCTAGGAATTCTAAATCTGATAAAGAGGTCATGTTTATCTATTGCATACCCATTTTGCTGCCCGAAAACAGCCGATTTTATTAAAATTTTGACGTTTAGCAGCCGCTAGAGGGATTAACAAACGACTAGCGGAATATTCTATCTATGCAATTTGTAAGACCTGCCAATGTCAAATTGTTCTTGAAAATCCCCAACAAGCAGTTAGCGAAATCCACGAAAATGTAAATTTTAAGCGTTTAAGGGGCATCTCTCCTTATCCAGTTCAAAATGGGTTAAGTTTCATTCTTTTAAATACCCTTACTACTTACAAACCTTAAACACCAATTAGATGCCATGATTTTTCTTGACCCCCACAGTGTCTGATGAATTGTTTTAACTGTCTCACAAAAGTTCCTTCATTGATGTTATGAGAAAGGTGAGTATAGTAGTCTCAAATGATTCGGTTTGGTTTTGATAAAAAATGTTTAGGTAAAACCCATCATTAATGGTAGAATGGGTTAATATCAATATCAATGTTTCCCTATCAGTTTTGCGTCCGGTAAAAGCCCATGAAGGGTTAACAAATGCCTACCAGAATAATTGATCCATGCAACTGGTCATATGACACCAAGACCTATCAACGGCCATTTTCTCTTGAAAACCCCACAAAATGTTTGTAAAGAAATCCAGGGAAAACGATTTTTAAGCTTTTGATGGGTATCCCTGTTAACCTCCCCAACAGGGGTTAACGCTTGGCTTTTTGAATACCTTTATTACTTACAAAAATGGTCCTCTGTGAATTCCACTTCAAACAAAGGAGATTATGTTTATCTCTCATGTATACATTAGGTGCTGTGCGTGTCTGAAAACAGTCCCATGTTAACAACATTACGATGCTTGGCAGCTTGTAGATGGTTAATGTCACATAAACACCTACGAATAGTCAATTTGTCTTGAAACCCTACAAGTTACCGTTAGGGAAATTCACAGAAAATGGGAATTTAAAGCTTTCAAGGGATATCTCTCTTTAGCCTGCCCAAAATGGGTTAAGACGTCGACTTTTGAATACCCTTACTACTTACAAAAATGTTTCCATATAAATTGTACGCGCGATAAAAGAAGGAACTTTTCTTTGTGGTGTACCCTTTGGGTGCTGTTGATGTGCAAAAACAGCCCATTTTATCGCAATTTTGACCTTCAGCAGCCCGGGGAGGGTTAACTAATGCTGACCGGAATATTTTGTTCATGCGACTTGTAATGTCACACCAAGAGCTGCAAATAGCCGATTTTTCTTGAAAACCTACATGATGTTGTTAGAGAAATCCACAGAAAACGGGGATTTTAAGATTTTAATGGGTATCTCTCTTTAACCAGCCCCAAATGGGTTAAGACGTCAAATTTTGAATACCCTTACCACTTTCAAAAATATTTTCCGATCAATTTTGCTTCCGATAAATGAAGGCCCCTTTCTCTGTGGTATATCGTTTGGGTGCTGTTGGTGTCTAAAAACAGCCCATTTTATCACAATTTTTACGTTTAGCAGCTCGGGGAGGGTTAACTAATGCTGACCGGAATATTTTATCCATGCAACTTGTAATGTCACACCAAGACCTGAGAGTGACCAATTTTTCTTGAAAATCTACAAGACTCGTTTAGAGAAATCCACAGAAAACATGAAGTTTTGAGCTTTTTGGGGTATTGCTGTTTAACCAGCCCAAAACGGGTTAACACTTGGTTTTCTGAACACCCTTATTACTTACAAAGATGATCTTCGGTGAATTCCACTTCCAATAAAGGAAGTTATGTTTACCACTCGGGTATCGTTTGGGTGTTGTGGGGGTCTGAAACCGGCCCATTTCATCAAAATTTCGATGTTTGGCAGCCTGTGGAGGGTTACCATATGCATCGCCAAATATGTCGTGTGTATCAAAGGTTGTGTCATAGGTAGGTCTAGTAATGGTGGATGTTTAAAAAATCCTAAAGACGTGTTTCGAGAAAGTGCCGATAAACCCCAATTTTGGCAGTTTTTTGCCAATTCTGGCGAAATAAGGGTTAAATCGAAAATTCCGCTTTGGTACATTTTTAGATTTTTTGCCACTCTATGCGTGTGCCAAATTGTGTGAAAATCGGTTCGAAAATGGCTTCTGAATCGTACGGACAAAAATGTGTGGAAACCCCCCCCCCCCCCCCCCCCCCCCCCAAAAAAAAAAAAAAAAAAAAATATAATCCGTAGAAAAACAATAGTCTTTTCCAGAGGGAAAGCCTAATAATCCGTAGAAAAACAATAGTCTTTTCCAGAGGGAAATGCCTAACTAGATTTTTCGATTTCAATAAATCGAGAGATTCACCTATTCCGCTTGTCTTTTTAGGCAGCGACGAAATAAGATTGCATATAGAGCTGGTAGTTTTTTAGGCTATATTAAGTGCATAGTCGATAGAAAACTCCCTACAGTGTCTAACAATTCTTTCGGCAATACTCTTTCACATTGGCGTGAATGCTGTATGCTTAATGTCCAAGTTAGGGCTAAATAGCAAACCCGTTGAACAGATCGCGTGTACTTAATAATAACAACATGTGCATGTGTGACACCATAGATTGTGGCGAACGTTTTCGCAGCAGCCATCCCAAACATTCAGCGTTTGTACCTGAAGCTCGCCCGAACTCGGTCATATTATTAGAAAGTCCCGAAACCAAGTATGGGCCTCGAGGCAGCCGCCCCTCTCTCTCAACCCACACCCCGAACGTGCACATACCTTCTCCTGACATTCAACATGATAGAATGGGAAATTGGTGGCGCTCTCTGTGTGAAAAGATGCGGTAACTATTTGTGAAGAATGAGTGAAAAAATGATGGAAATCGGCCAAGAATTGGCCGAGATATAGCGTTTTAATGAGTTGAGGTAATTGTTTGAATTTGGTCCCGTTCTAGCCGGTGCGACCTGACGCTGGGTATATGTCTGGGGTTGTGGCACTGCTCCCCCCTCTTGGGTAGTTCCGCTTGAAATCGTGGATTCTCAGTTTCTGGTGGAGAGACGCTGGTGACTGAAAGATGCATTGTGTACACTGGCGCCAAATGGACCTCGCCAAGCTGGTAACAGTTCGATATTTGTCAGAAATGAAAAGTGGACAGCAATCGCGCATGGGTTAATGGCGAATAGGCGGTAATCTGGCTAATTTGACATTAAAATTGAACAGACAGCAGTGTCGCTCATACGCCCACTACGTCCAGACCACTGGAGGCAGCTACACGAAATTTTCAGAAGTTGTTCTACTCTTCCTGCCCCACAGGTTAGTATCTTTGTCGAGTGGCGTGACCGCGTGGGAACAATGTGGATCGCGTGGAAACCGAAAGGGACGATTCGTCCCTCCTCTATTCCCAATGCAACGACGTTTCCATTCACTATTCACCTGTCACCCGTCGAGTTTGGCATTATTTCTGTCTATTTGACGAACTGTTCAGCTTTCAATATTCACACGTTCACGTGGGACTGAAAGTTTGTAGTTAAACTGCTTATTTCAGAGCGTACCGGCAGAAACTGACAACTCGACCCGGTGGCGAAAAAGCCGTCGTCTGGCTAATTTGACATTCAAACTGAACAGATACAATGTCGGATACACGCCAATTATGTCCCGACCATACAAGGCAGCAACTTCAGATTCTCAGAATGTTTTCTCCTGTCCCTGCCCGACAGTTTAGTATCTTTGTCAAGTGCCAAGACCGCGTGGAAACACCGTGGATCAGGTGGAAACCGAGGGGGACGATTCGTCCCTACTTTCTTCTCAATTCAACGACTTTCCTATTCATTATTTACCTGTCACCGGCTGAGTTTGGCATTATATCTGTCTATTTGATGAACTTTTCAACCTTAACTATTTGCGGCCTCGTGTTTCACCACCGAAAGGCCACTGCACGGTTACCAATATATTCAGGGACTGATTTTGCGAAAAAAACAATTATTCCGACTGTACCCACATGGGAACTCCTAAATCTGTAAGGGTTACATTTTTAATAATAACGTATAAAACAGAAGTTGTCGTGCTACGCTTGCTGCATGCAGGCATAGAAAACATTCAGCGCTCAATGAATTAGGAATGGAGTAAATTGTCACTTAAACCAGCGAAATTTTGAAAAAAATGAGAGTTTTTTTTCGACGGCACCTACCTTTATGCATCCGAGACAGGGACTGCGTTAAACTTTACAGCAACCTTATAACAGAAAATATTCTTGGAATTGAACTGTGAATCCGAATTTCGAAAGCCTACAGAATGCAAATGGGTGGGTGGTGGGCATCATCACTGGATCTAATGTTGTATTTCATGTTTTCTTTATATTCTATTTATTTTTTTATCTCTCTCTCTCTCTCTCTCTCTCTCTCTCTCTCTCTCTCTCTCTCAGTTTAATTTGTGTTTGTCTATAATGTTTATAATATTTTGATTTTGCTAATTCTGTTATTTATGGAATACGTTCTGCCATATTGTAAATTATTAGTCACCGTACAGGAACGGAAGGGCTTCTAAGTGGTAAGCACTTGTCCTCCAATCCTGATTTGCATTGTCAAATGGCAAATAAAATATGTTTAATCTAATCTAACAGTAGGGCGGGGGGGGGGGGGGGCATGTGTCCTAGGTAAAAAAACAGCAGGGTGCAGGTGTTCTAGGTAAAATAAACAGCATGGGGGGGGGGGGGATGTCCCCGCTAATTAATTTTAATAGCAGGCAGTTGTTCATGGGGCAGGTGTCCTATCCCACTGGTACTTGGCCTTGATGGAAATAACATTTCAACAAGAAACAACGGGAAACTTATTTGCAATAAAGCTGCAAATACAAACTTGATTTTAGGACCATTCCATGGACATTTTAAAGCCTACTGCGATATCAGCGTTTCTTACTCTCGTCCTTTCACCACACCGCAGTATTTTACCCGAGTCGAGTTCTGACGTCATGCAAGTTTGACGGACATGCTTTCAATTATGTTATTGACAACAACATATTTATAATTTCGTGCTTACTGATCCCGAATTTTGAAAACGACACACGCAATCGCGAAACCATTTTCTGAAAAACACAATTCTGTAAAAGGTTTTAATGAAATTTGATTATTTTTTTTATTTTCTATTTCGATGGCTCTTGTCGAAAAGGTGCTAATCACTGATCGTCCCAAACGAGATCAAAGACACGCCGTAGTTAATAACAGACAGAGAATCTTCTAAGAATATACATGCGCAATCCTAAAATGCAATAAATCAAGTGTTTTTTCACGTTTTATGAGAGAAATATGTCCAATTGTATCATTGAATCATTTTTAGGTATATGTGGGTGAGAAATTTTCTATACGAACAAAATACAGGCTAAATAAAATATTTGCCATTATTTTCCGCAGACGTATTTTTGTCTTTGCTTCTTGGGGAAATTTCTTGCTGCTAAATACAACGAAGGTGTGTTATTTGATGTGGTCAGAACCGTCAGGTGGTCAGGTCCGAAACCGCACCTCGCAGAAGATGTAGTGGGGGGGGTGTCGATTTTACAAGTAATGTAGGCAGCGTACACGGCATGGGCTGTCTGTCTTTAATCCGACAAAACAGGGTTAAGGCTTGGTTTTTTGAATACCCTTATTTATTTATTTATTTATTTATTTATTTATTTATTTATTTATTTATTTATTTATTTATTTATTGGTGTTTAAGGTCACATACTTCTGCACAATGGCTAATCATGACCGTGACAGTTTTAGAGGTGGAGGAAGCCGGAGTACCCGGAGAGAACCACCAAGCATCGACGAGCAACTGTCAGCTCCTCAACATTCTCACTCTGTTCAGGCTCCGCTCAGGCAGGGTTACAGAGGTTGAAGACATGTGCACCATTGACGTGCAGTATGCCTTAGTACACGGGGACATCGTGCCCCTATGTCGGCAACCGGACCAAAGTGCCTTGCCCAAGGACACAACGTGAGTCGTCCCGGACGGGGATCGAACTCGGGACCTCTAGCATAGAAGTACAACAGTCTACCACTGAGCCACCGCACTCCCTTGAATACCCTCAATACTATCATACATTATCCCCTAGGAATTCTAAATCTGATAAAGAGGTCATGTTTATCTATTGCATACCCATTTTGCTGCCCGAAAACAGCCGATTTTATTAAAATTTTGACGTTTAGCAGCCGCTAGAGGGATTAACAAACGACTAGCGGAATATTCTATCTATGCAATTTGTAAGACCTGCCAATGTCAAATTGTTCTTGAAAATCCCCAACAAGCAGTTAGCGAAATCCACGAAAATGTAAATTTTAAGCGTTTAAGGGGCATCTCTCCTTATCCAGTTCAAAATGGGTTAAGTTTCATTCTTTTAAATACCCTTACTACTTACAAACCTTAAACACCAATTAGATGCCATGATTTTTCTTGACCCCCACAGTGTCTGATGAATTGTTTTTAACTGTCTCACAAAAGTTCCTTCATTGATGTTATGAGAAAGGTGAGTATAGTAGTCTCAAATGATTCGGTTTGGTTTTGATAAAAAATGTTTAGGTAAAACCCATCATTAATGGTAGAATGGGTTAATATCAATATCAATGTTTCCCTATCAGTTTTGCGTCCGGTAAAAGCCCATGAAGGGTTAACAAATGCCTACCAGAATAATTGATCCATGCAACTGGTCATATGACACCAAGACCTATCAACGGCCATTTTCTCTTGAAAACCCCACAAAATGTTTGTAAAGAAATCCAGGGAAAACGATTTTTAAGCTTTTGATGGGTATCCCTGTTAACCTCCCCAACAGGGGTTAACGCTTGGCTTTTTGAATACCTTTATTACTTACAAAAATGGTCCTCTGTGAATTCCACTTCAAACAAAGGAGATTATGTTTATCTCTCATGTATACATTAGGTGCTGTGCGTGTCTGAAAACAGTCCCATGTTAACAACATTACGATGCTTGGCAGCTTGTAGATGGTTAATGTCACATAAACACCTACGAATAGTCAATTTGTCTTGAAACCCTACAAGTTACCGTTAGGGAAATTCACAGAAAATGGGAATTTAAAGCTTTCAAGGGATATCTCTCTTTAGCCTGCCCAAAATGGGTTAAGACGTCGACTTTTGAATACCCTTACTACTTACAAAAATGTTTCCATATAAATTGTACGCGCGATAAAAGAAGGAACTTTTCTTTGTGGTGTACCCTTTGGGTGCTGTTGATGTGCAAAAACAGCCCATTTTATCGCAATTTTGACCTTCAGCAGCCCGGGGAGGGTTAACTAATGCTGACCGGAATATTTTGTTCATGCGACTTGTAATGTCACACCAAGAGCTGCAAATAGCCGATTTTTCTTGAAAACCTACATGATGTTGTTAGAGAAATCCACAGAAAACGGGGATTTTAAGATTTTAATGGGTATCTCTCTTTAACCAGCCCCAAATGGGTTAAGACGTCAAATTTTGAATACCCTTACCACTTTCAAAAATATTTTCCGATCAATTTTGCTTCCGATAAATGAAGGCCCCTTTCTCTGTGGTATATCGTTTGGGTGCTGTTGGTGTCTAAAAACAGCCCATTTTATCACAATTTTTACGTTTAGCAGCTCGGGGAGGGTTAACTAATGCTGACCGGAATATTTTATCCATGCAACTTGTAATGTCACACCAAGACCTGAGAGGTGACCAATTTTTCTTGAAAATCTACAAGACTCGTTTAGAGAAATCCACAGAAAACATGAAGTTTTGAGCTTTTTGGGGGTATTGCTGTTTAACCAGCCCAAAACGGGTTAACACTTGGTTTTCTGAACACCCTTATTACTTACAAAGATGATCTTCGGTGAATTCCACTTCCAATAAAGGAAGTTATGTTTACCACTCGGGTATCGTTTGGGTGTTGTGGGGGTCTGAAACCGGCCCATTTCATCAAAATTTCGATGTTTGGCAGCCTGTGGAGGGTTACCATATGCATCGCCAAATATGTCGTGTGTATCAAAGGTTGTGTCATAGGTAGGTCTAGTAATGGTGGATGTTTAAAAAAATCCTAAAGACGTGTTTCGAGAAAGTGCCGATAAACCCCAATTTTGGCAGTTTTTTGCCAATTCTGGCGAAATAAGGGTTAAATCGAAAATTCCGCTTTGGTACATTTGTAGATTTTTTGCCACTCTATGCGTGTGCCAAATTGTGTGAAAATCGGTTCGAAAATGGCTTCTGAATCGTACGGACAAAAATGTGTGGAAACCCCCCCCCCCCCCCCCCCCCCCCCCCCCCCCCCACAAAAAAAAAAAAAAAAAAAATATAATCCGTAGAAAAACAATAGTCTTTTCCAGAGGGAAAAGCCTAATAATCCGTAGAAAAACAATAGTCTTTTCCAGAGGGAAATGCCTAACTAGATTTTTCGATTTCAATAAATCGAGAGATTCACCTATTCCGCTTGTCTTTTTAGGCAGCGACGAAATAAGATTGCATATAGAGCTGGTAGTTTTTTAGGCTATATTAAGTGCATAGTCGATAGAAAACTCCCTACAGTGTCTAACAATTCTTTCGGCAATACTCTTTCACATTGGCGTGAATGCTGTATGCTTAATGTCCAAGTTAGGGCTAAATAGCAAACCCGTTGAACAGATCGCGTGTACTTAATAATAACAACATGTGCATGTGTGACACCATAGATTGTGGCGAACGTTTTCGCAGCAGCCATCCCAAACATTCAGCGTTTGTACCTGAAGCTCGCCCGAACTCGGTCATATTATTAGAAAGTCCCGAAACCAAGTATGGGCCTCGAGGCAGCCGCCCCTCTCTCTCAACCCACACCCCGAACGTGCACATACCTTCTCCTGACATTCAACATGATAGAATGGGAAATTGGTGGCGCTCTCTGTGTGAAAAGATGCGGTAACTATTTGTGAAGAATGAGTGAAAAAATGATGGAAATCGGCCAAGAATTGGCCGAGATATAGCGTTTTAATGAGTTGAGGTAATTGTTTGAATTTGGTCCCGTTCTAGCCGGTGCGACCTGACGCTGGGTATATGTCTGGGGTTGTGGCACTGCTCCCCCTCTTGGGTAGTTCCGCTTGAAATCGTGGATTCTCAGTTTCTGGTGGAGAGACGCTGGTGACTGAAAGATGCATTGTGTACACTGGCGCCAAATGGACCTCGCCAAGCTGGTAACAGTTCGATATTTGTCAGAAATGAAAAGTGGACAGCAATCGCGCATGGGTTAATGGCGAATAGGCGGTAATCTGGCTAATTTGACATTAAAATTGAACAGACAGCAGTGTCGCTCATACGCCCACTACGTCCAGACCACTGGAGGCAGCTACACGAAATTTTCAGAAGTTGTTCTACTCTTCCTGCCCCACAGGTTAGTATCTTTGTCGAGTGGCGTGACCGCGTGGGAACAATGTGGATCGCTTGGAAACCGAAGGGACGATTCGTCCCTCCTCTATTCCCAATGCAACGACGTTTCCATTCACTATTCACCTGTCACCCGTCGAGTTTGGCATTATTTCTGTCTATTTGACGAACTGTTCAGCTTTCAATATTCACACGTTCACGTGGGACTGAAAGTTTGTAGTTAAACTGCTTATTTCAGAGCGTACCGGCAGAAACTGACAACTCGACCCGGTGGCGAAAAAGCCGTCGTCTGGCTAATTTGACATTCAAACTGAACAGATACAATGTCGGATACGCGCCAATTATGTCCCGACCATACAAAGGCAGCAACTTCAGATTCTCAGAATGTTTTCTCCTGTCCCTGCCCGACAGTTTAGTATCTTTGTCAAGTGCCAAGACTGCGTGGAAACACCGTGGATCAGGTGGAAACCGAGGGGACGATTCGTCCCTACTTTCTTCTCAATTCAACGACTTTCCTATTCATTATTTACCTGTCACCGGCTGAGTTTGGCATTATATCTGTCTATTTGATGAACTTTTCAACCTTAACTATTTGCGGCCTCGTGTTTCACCACCGAAAGGCCACTGCACGGTTACCAATATATTCAGGGACTGATTTTGCGAAAAAAACAATTATTCCGACTGTACCCACATGGGAACTCCTAAATCTGTAAGGGTTACATTTTTAATAATAACGTATAAAACAGAAGTTGTCGTGCTACGCTTGCTGCATGCAGGCATAGAAAACATTCAGCGCTCAATGAATTAGGAATGGAGTAAATTGTCACTTAAACCAGCGAAATTCTGAAAAAAATGAGAGTTTTTTTTCGACGGCACCTACCTTTATGCATCCGAGACAGGGACTGCGTTAAACTTTACAGCAACCTTATAACAGAAAATATTCTTGGAATTGAACTGTGAATCCGAATTTCGAAAGCCTACAGAATGCAAATGGGTGGGTGGTGGGCATCATCACTGGATCTAATGTTGTATTTCATGTTTTCTTTATATTCTATTTATTTTTTTTATCTCTCTCTCTCTCTCTCTCTCTCTCTCTCTCTCTCTCTCTCTCTCTCTCTCTCTCTTTCTCTCTCAGTTTAATTTGTGTTTGTCTATAATGTTTATAATATTTTGATTTTGCTAGATTCTGTTATTTATGGAATACGTTCTGCCATATTGTAAATTATTAGTCACCGTACAGGAACGGAAGGGCTTCTAAGTGGTAAGCACTTGTCCTCCAATCCTGATTTGCATTGTCAAATGGCAAATAAAATATGTTTAATCTAATCTAACAGTAGGGCGGGGGGGGGGGGGGGGCATGTGTCCTAGGTAAAAAAACAGCAGGGTGCAGGTGTTCTAGGTAAAATAAACAGCATGGGGGGGGGGGGGGGGGATGTCCCCGCTAATTAATTTTAATAGCAGGCAGTTGTTCATGGGGCAGGTGTCCTATCCCACTGGTACTTGGCCTTGATGGAAATAACATTTCAACAAGAAACAACGGGAAACTTATTTGCAATAAAGCTGCAAATACAAACTTGATTTTAGGACCATTCCATGGACATTTTAAAGCCTACTGCGATATCAGCGTTTCTTACTCTCGTCCTTTCACCACACCGCAGTATTTTACCCGAGTCGAGTTCTGACGTCATGCAAGTTTGACGGACATGCTTTCAATTATGTTATTGACAACAACATATTTATAATTTCGTGCTTACTGATCCGAATTTTGAAAACGACACACGCAATCGCGAAACCATTTTCTGAAAAACACGATTCTGTAAAAGGTTTTAATGAAATTTGATTATTTTTTTTATTTTCTATTTCGATGGCTCTTGTCGAAAAGGTGCTAATCACTGATCGTCCCAAACGAGATCAAAGACACGCCGTAGTTTAATAACAGACAGAGAATCTTCTAAGAATATACATGCGCAATCCTAAAATGCAATAAATCAAGTGTTTTTTCACGTTTTATGAGAGAAATATGTCCAATTGTATCATTGAATCATTTTTAGGTATATGTGGGTGAGAAATTTTCTATACGGACAAAATACAGGCTAAATAAAATATTTGCCATTATTTTCCGCAGACGTATTTTTGTCTTTGCTTCTTGGGGAAATTTCTTGCTGCTAAATACAACGAAGGTGTGTTATTTGATGTGGTCAGAACCGTCAGGTGGTCGGGTCCGAAACCGCACCTCGCAGAAGATGTAGTGGGGGGTGTCGATTTTACAAGTAATGTAGGCAGCGTACACGGCATGGGCTGTCTGTCTTTAATCCGACAAAACAGGGTTAAGGCTTGGTTTTTTGAATACCCTTATTTATTTATTTATTTATTTATTTATTTATTTATTTATTTATTTATTTATTGGTGTTTAAGGTCCCATACTTCTGCACAATGGCTAATCGTGACCGTGACAGTTTTAGAGGTGGAGGAAGCCGGAGTACCCGGAGAGAACCACCAAGCATCGACGAGCAACTGTCAGCTCCTCAACATTCTCACTCTGTTCAGGCTCCGCTCAGGCAGGGTTACAGAGGTTGAAGACATGTGCACCATTGACGTGCAGTATGCCTTAGTTCACGGGGACATCGTGCCCCTATGTCGGCAACCGGACCAAAGTGCCTTGCCCAAGGACACAACGTGAGTCGTCCCGGACGGGGATCGAACTCGGGACCTCTAGCATAGAAGTACAACAGTCTACCACTGAGCCACCGCGCACCCTTGAATACCCTCAATACTATCATACATTATCCCCCAGGAATTCTAAATCTGATAAAAGAGGTCATGTTTATCTATTGCATACCCATTTTGCTGCCCGAAAACAGCCGATTTTATTAAAATTTTGACGTTTAGCAGCCGCTAGAGGGATTAACAAACGACTAGCGGAATATTCTATCTATGCAATTTGTAAGACCTGCCAATGTCAAATTGTTCTTGAAAATCCCCAACAAGCAGTTAGCGAAATCCACGAAAATGTAAATTTTAAGCGTTTAAGGGGCATCTCTCCTTATCCAGTTCAAAATGGGTTAAGTTTCATTCTTTTAAATACCCTTACTACTTACAAACCTTAAACACCAATTAGATGCCATGATTTTTCTTGACCCCCACAGTGTCTGATGAATTGTTTTTAACTGTCTCACAAAAGTTCCTTCATTGATGTTATGAGAAAGGTGAGTATAGTAGTCTCAAATGATTCGGTTTGGTTTTGATAAAAAATGTTTAGGTAAAACCCATCATTAATGGTAGAATGGGTTAATATCAATATCAATGTTTCCCTATCAGTTTTGCGTCCGGTAAAAGCCCATGAAGGGTTAACAAATGCCTACCAGAATAATTGATCCATGCAACTGGTCATATGACACCAAGACCTATCAACGGCCATTTTCTCTTGAAAACCCCACAAAATGTTTGTAAAGAAATCCAGGGAAAACGATTTTTAAGCTTTTGATGGGTATCCCTGTTAACCTCCCCAACAGGGGGTTAACGCTTGGCTTTTTGAATACCTTTATTACTTACAAAAATGGTCCTCTGTGAATTCCACTTCAAACAAAGGAGATTATGTTTATCTCTCATGTATACATTAGGTGCTGTGCGTGTCTGAAAACAGTCCCATGTTAACAACATTACGATGCTTGGCAGCTTGTAGATGGTTAATGTCACATAAACACCTACGAATAGTCAATTTGTCTTGAAACCCTACAAGTTACCGTTAGGGAAATTCACAGAAAATGGGAATTTAAAGCTTTCAAGGGATATCTCTCTTTAGCCTGCCCAAAATGGGTTAAGACGTCGACTTTTGAATACCCTTACTACTTACAAAAATGTTTCCATATAAATTGTACGCGCGATAAAAGAAGGAACTTTTCTTTGTGGTGTACCCTTTGGGTGCTGTTGATGTGCAAAAACAGCCCATTTTATCGCAATTTTGACCTTCAGCAGCCCGGGGAGGGTTAACTAATGCTGACCGGAATATTTTGTTCATGCGACTTGTAATGTCACACCAAGAGCTGCAAATAGCCGATTTTTCTTGAAAACCTACAAGATGTTGTTAGAGAAATCCACAGAAAACGGGGATTTTAAGATTTTAATGGGTATCTCTCTTTAACCAGCCCCAAATGGGTTAAGACGTCAAATTTTGAATACCCTTACCACTTTCAAAAATATTTTCCGATCAATTTTGCTTCCGATAAATGAAGGCCCCTTTCTCTGTGGTATATCGTTTGGGTGCTGTTGGTGTCTAAAAACAGCCCATTTTATCACAATTTTTACGTTTAGCAGCTCGGGGAGGGTTAACTAATGCTGACCGGAATATTTTATCCATGCAACTTGTAATGTCACACCAAGACCTGAGAGTGACCAATTTTTCTTGAAAATCTACAAGACTCGTTTAGAGAAATCCACAGAAAACATGAAGTTTTGAGCTTTTTGGGGGTATTGCTGTTTAACCAGCCCAAAACGGGTTAACACTTGGTTTTCTGAACACCCTTATTACTTACAAAGATGATCTTCGGTGAATTCCACTTCCAATAAAGGAAGTTATGTTTACCACTCGGGTATCGTTTGGGTGTTGTGGGGGTCTGAAACCGGCCCATTTCATCAAAATTTCGATGTTTGGCAGCCTGTGGAGGGTTACCATATGCATCGCCAAATATGTCGTGTGTATCAAAGGTTGTGTCATAGGTAGGTCTAGTAATGGTGGATGTTTAAAAAAATCCTAAAGACGTGTTTCGAGAAAGTGCCGATAAACCCCAATTTTGGCAGTTTTTTGCCAATTCTGGCGAAATAAGGGTTAAATCGAAAATTCCGCTTTGGTACATTTTTAGATTTTTTGCCACTCTATGCGTGTGCCAAATTGTGTGAAAATCGGTTCGAAAATGGCTTCTGAATCGTACGGACAAAAATGTGTGGAAACCCCCCCCCCCCCCCCCCCCAAAAAAAAAAAAAAAAAAAATATAATCCGTAGAAAAACAATAGTCTTTTCCAGAGGGAAAAGCCTAATAATCCGTAGAAAAACAATAGTCTTTTCCAGAGGGAAATGCCTAACTAGATTTTTCGATTTCAATAAATCGAGAGATTCACCTATTCCGCTTGTCTTTTTAGGCAGCGACGAAATAAGATTGCATATAGAGCTGGTAGTTTTTTAGGCTATATTAAGTGCATAGTCGATAGAAAACTCCCTACAGTGTCTAACAATTCTTTCGGCAATACTCTTTCACATTGGCGTGAATGCTGTATGCTTAATGTCCAAGTTAGGGCTAAATAGCAAACCCGTTGAACAGATCGCGTGTACTTAATAATAACAACATGTGCATGTGTGACACCATAGATTGTGGCGAACGTTTTCGCAGCAGCCATCCCAAACATTCAGCGTTTGTACCTGAAGCTCGCCCGAACTCGGTCATATTATTAGAAAGTCCCGAAACCAAGCATGGGCCTCGAGGCAGCCGCCCCTCTCTCTCAACCCACACCCCGAACGTGCACATACCTTCTCCTGACATTCAACATGATAGAATGGGAAATTGGTGGCGCTCTCTGTGTGAAAAGATGCGGGAACTATTTGTGAAGAATGAGTGAAAAAATGATGGAAATCGGCCAAGAATTGGCCGAGATATAGCGTTTTAATGAGTTGAGGTAATTGTTTGAATTTGGTCCCGTTCTAGCCGGTGCGACCTGACGCTGGGTATATGTCTGGGGTTGTGGCACTGCTCCCCCTCTGGGGTAGTTCCGCTTGAAATCGTGGATTCTCAGTTTCTGGTGGAGAGACGCTGGTGACTGAAAGATGCATTGTGTACACTGGCGCCAAATGGACCTCGCCAAGCTGGTAACAGTTCGATATTTGTCAGAAATGAAAAGTGGACAGTAATCGCGCATGGGTTAATGGCGAATAGGCGGTAATCTGGCTAATTTGACATTAAAATTGAACAGACAGCAGTGTCGCTCATACGCCCACTACGTCCAGACCACTGGAGGCAGCTACACGAAATTTTCAGAAGTTGTTCTACTCTTCCTGCCCCACAGGTTAGTATCTTTGTCGAGTGGCGTGACCGCGTGGGAACAATGTGGATCGCGTGGAAACCGAAGGGACGATTCGTCCCTCCTCTATTCCCAATGCAACGACGTTTCCATTCACTATTCACCTGTCACCCGTCGAGTTTGGCATTATTTCTGTCTATTTGACGAACTGTTCAGCTTTCAATATTCACACGTTCACGTGGGACTGAAAGTTTATAGTTAAACTGCTTATTTCAGAGCGTACCGGCAGAAACTGACAACTCGACCCGGTGGCGAAAAAGCCGTCGTCTGGCTAATTTGACATTCAAACTGAACAGATACAATGTCGGATACACGCCAATTATGTCCCGACCATACAAGGCAGCAACTTCAGATTCTCAGAATGTTTTCTCCTGTCCCTGCCCGACAGTTTAGTATCTTTGTCAAGTGCCAAGACCGCGTGGAAACACCGTGGATCAGGTGGAAACCGAGGGGACGATTCGTCCCTACTTTCTTCTCAATTCAACGACTTTCCTATTCATTATTTACCTGTCACCGCTGAGTTTGGCATTATATCTGTCTATTTGATGAACTTTTCAACCTTAACTATTTGCGGCCTCGTGTTTCACCACCGAAAGGCCACTGCACGGTTACCAAATATTCAGGGACTGATTTTGCGAAAAAAACAATTATTCCGACTGTACCCACATGGGAACTCCTAAAATCTGTAAGGGTTACATTTTTAATAATAACGTATAAAACAGAAGTTGTCGTGCTACGCTTGCTGCATGCAGGCATAGAAAACATTCAGCGCTCAATGAATTAGGAATGGAGTAAATTGTCACTTAAACCAGCGAAATTCTGAAAAAAATGAGAGGTTTTTTTTCGACGGCACCTACCTTTATGCATCCGAGACAGGGACTGCGTTAAACTTTACAGCAACCTTATAACAGAAAATATTCTTGGAATTGAACTGTGAATCCGAATTTCGAAAGCCTACAGAATGCAAATGGGTGGGTGGTGGGCATCATCACTGGATCTAATGGTTGTATTTCATGTTTTCTTTATATTCTATTTATTTTTTTTATCTCTCTCTCTCTCTCTCTCTCTCTCTCTCTCTCTCTCTCTCTCTCTCTCTCTCTCTCAGTTTAATTTGTGTTTGTCTATAATGTTTATAATATTTTTTTTGCTAGATTCTGTTATTTATGGAATACGTTCTGCCATATTGTAAATTATTAGTCACAGTACAGGAACGGAAGGGCTTCTAAGTGGTAAGCACTTGTCCTCCAATCCTGATTTGCATTGTCAAATGGCAAATAAAATATGTTTAATCTAATCTAACAGTTGGGGCGGGGGGGGGGGCATGTGTCCTAGGTAAAAAAACAGCAGGGTGCAGGTGTTCTAGGTAAAATAAACAGCATGGGGGGGGGGGGGGGGTGGGGGATGTCCCCGCTAATTAATTTTAATAGCAGGCAGTTGTTCATGGGGCAGGTGTCCTATCCCACTGGTACTTGGCCTTGATGGAAATAACATTTCAACAAGAAACAACGGGAAACTTATTTGCAATAAAGCTGCAAATACAAACTTGATTTTAGGACCATTCCATGGACATTTTAAAGCCTACTGCGATATCAGCGTTTCTTACTCTCGTCCTTTCACCACACCGCAGTATTTTACCCGAGTCGAGTTCTGACGTCATACAAGTTTGACGGACATGCTTTCAATTATGTTATTGACAACAACATATTTATAATTTCGTGCTTACTGATCCGAATTTTGAAAACGACACACGCAATCGCGAAACCATTTTCTGAAAAACACGATTCTGTAAAAGGTTTTAATGAAATTTGATTATTTTTTTTATTTTCTATTTCGATGGCTCTTGTCGAAAAGGTGCTAATCACTGATCGTCCCAAACGAGATCAAAGACACGCCGTAGTTTAATAACAGACAGAGAATCTTCTAAGAATATACATGCGCAATCCTAAAATGCAATAAATCAAGTGTTTTTTCACGTTTTATGAGAGAAATATGTCCAATTGTATCATTGAATCATTTTTAGGTATATGTGGGTGAGAAATTTTCTATACGGACAAAATACAGGCTAAATAAAATATTTGCCATTATTTTCCGCAAACGTATTTTTGTCTTTGCTTCTTGGGGAAATTTCTTGCTGCTAAATACAACGAAGGTGTGTTATTTGATGTGGTCAGAACCGTCAGGTGGTCGGGTCCGAAACCGCACCTCGCAGAAGATGTAGTGGGGGGTGTCGATTTTACAAGTAATGTAGGCAGCGTACACGGCATGGGCTGTCTGTCTTTAATCCGACAAAACAGGGTTAAGGCTTGGTTTTTTGAATACCCTTATTTATTTATTTATTTATTTATTTATTTATTTATTTATTTATTTATTTATTTATTGGTGTTTAAGGTCCCATACTTCTGCACAATGGCTAATCGTGACCGTGACAGTTTTAGAGGTGGAGGAAGCCGGAGTACCCGGAGAGAACCACCAAGCATCGACGAGCAACTGTCAGCTCCTCAACATTCTCACTCTGTTCAGGCTCCGCTCAGGCAGGGTTACAGAGGTTGAAGACATGTGCACCATTGACGTGCAGTATGCCTTAGTACACGGGGACATCGTGCCCCTATGTCGGCAACCGGACCAAAGTGCCTTGCCCAAGGACACAACGTGAGTCGTCCCGGACGGGGATCGAACTCGGGACCTCTAGCATAGAAGTACAACAGTCTACCACTGAGCCACCGCGCTCCCTTGAATACCCTCAATACTATCATACATTATCCCCCAGGAATTCTAAATCTGATAAAAGAGGTCATGTTTATCTATTGCATACCCATTTTGCTGCCCGAAAACAGCCGATTTTATTAAAATTTTGACGTTTAGCAGCCGCTAGAGGGATTAACAAACGACTAGCGGAATATTCTATCTATGCAATTTGTAAGACCTGCCAATGTCAAATTGTTCTTGAAAATCCCCAACAAGCAGTTAGCGAAATCCACGAAAATGTAAATTTTAAGCGTTTAAGGGGCATCTCTCCTTATCCAGTTCAAAATGGGTTAAGTTTCATTCTTTTAAATACCCTTACTACTTACAAACCTTAAACACCAATTAGATGCCATGATTTTTCTTGACCCCCACAGTGTCTGATGAATTGTTTTTAACTGTCTCACAAAAGTTCCTTCATTGATGTTATGAGAAAGGTGAGTATAGTAGTCTCAAATGATTCGGTTTGGTTTTGATAAAAAATGTTTAGGTAAAACCCATCATTAATGGTAGAATGGGTTAATATCAATATCAATGTTTCCCTATCAGTTTTGCGTCCGGTAAAAGCCCATGAAGGGTTAACAAATGCCTACCAGAATAATTGATCCATGCAACTGGTCATATGACACCAAGACCTATCAACGGCCATTTTCTCTTGAAAACCCCACAAAATGTTTGTAAAGAAATCCAGGGAAAACGATTTTTAAGCTTTTGATGGGTATCCCTGTTAACCTCCCCAACAGGGGTTAACGCTTGGCTTTTTGAATACCTTTATTACTTACAAAAATGGTCCTCTGTGAATTCCACTTCAAACAAAGGAGATTATGTTTATCTCTCATGTATACATTAGGTGCTGTGCGTGTCTGAAAACAGTCCCATGTTAACAACATTACGATGCTTGGCAGCTTGTAGATGGTTAATGTCACATAAACACCTACGAATAGTCAATTTGTCTTGAAACCCTACAAGTTACCGTTAGGGAAATTCACAGAAAATGGGAATTTAAAGCTTTCAAGGGATATCTCTCTTTAGCCTGCCCAAAATGGGTTAAGACGTCGACTTTTGAATACCCTTACTACTTACAAAAATGTTTCCATATAAATTGTACGCGCGATAAAAGAAGGAACTTTTCTTTGTGGTGTACCCTTTGGGTGCTGTTGATGTGCAAAAACAGCCCATTTTATCGCAATTTTGACCTTCAGCAGCCCGGGGAGGGTTAACTAATGCTGACCGGAATATTTTGTTCATGCGACTTGTAATGTCACACCAAGAGCTGCAAATAGCCGATTTTTCTTGAAAACCTACAAGATGTTGTTAGAGAAATCCACAGAAAACGGGGATTTTAAGATTTTAATGGGTATCTCTCTTTAACCAGCCCCAAATGGGTTAAGACGTCAAATTTTGAATACCCTTACCACTTTCAAAAATATTTTCCGATCAATTTTGCTTCCGATAAATGAAGGCCCCTTTCTCTGTGGTATATCGTTTGGGTGCTGTTGGTGTCTAAAAACAGCCCATTTTATCACAATTTTTACGTTTAGCAGCTCGGGGAGGGTTAACTAATGCTGACCGGAATATTTTATCCATGCAACTTGTAATGTCACACCAAGACCTGAGAGTGACCAATTTTTCTTGAAAATCTACAAGACTCGTTTAGAGAAATCCACAGAAAACATGAAGTTTTGAGCTTTTTGGGGGTATTGCTGTTTAACCAGCCCAAAACGGGTTAACACTTGGTTTTCTGAACACCCTTATTACTTACAAAGATGATCTTCGGTGAATTCCACTTCCAATAAAGGAAGTTATGTTTACCACTCGGGTATCGTTTGGGTGTTGTGGGGGTCTGAAACCGGCCCATTTCATCAAAATTTCGATGTTTGGCAGCCTGTGGAGGGTTACCATATGCATCGCCAAATATGTCGTGTGTATCAAAGGTTGTGTCATAGGTAGGTCTAGTAATGGTGGATGTTTAAAAAAAATCCTAAAGACGTGTTTCGAGAAAGTGCCGATAAACCCCAATTTTGGCAGTTTTTTGCCAATTCTGGCGAAATAAGGGTTAAATCGAAAATTCCGCTTTGGTACATTTTTAGATTTTTTGCCACTCTATGCGTGTGCCAAATTGTGTGAAAATCGGTTCGAAAATGGCTTCTGAATCGTACGGACAAAAATGTGTGGAAACCCCCCCCCCCCCCCCCCCCCCCCCAAAAAAAAAAAAAAAAAAAAAATATAATCCGTAGAAAAACAATAGTCTTTTCCAGAGGGAAAAGCCTAATAATCCGTAGAAAAACAATAGTCTTTTCCAGAGGGAAATGCCTAACTAGATTTTTTGATTTCAATAAATCGAGAGATTCACCTATTCCGCTTGTCTTTTTAGGCAGCGACGAAATAAGATTGCATATAGAGCTGGTAGTTTTTTAGGCTATATTAAGTGCATAGTCGATAGAAAACTCCCTACAGTGTCTAACAATTCTTTCGGCAATACTCTTTCACATTGGCGTGAATGCTGTATGCTTAATGTCCAAGTTAGGGCTAAATAGCAAACCCGTTGAACAGATCGCGTGTACTTAATAATAACAACATGTGCATGTGTGACACCATAGATTGTGGCGAACGTTTTCGCAGCAGCCATCCCAAACATTCAGCGTTTGTACCTGAAGCTCGCCCGAACTCGGTCATATTATTAGAAAGTCCCGAAACCAAGCATGGGCCTCGAGGCAGCCGCCCCTCTCTCTCAACCCACACCCCGAACGTGCACATACCTTCTCCTGACATTCAACATGATAGAATGGGAAATTGGTGGCGCTCTCTGTGTGAAAAGATGCGGTAACTATTTGTGAAGAATGAGTGAAAAAATGATGGAAATCGGCCAAGAATTGGCCGAGATATAGCGTTTTAATGAGTTGAGGTAATTGTTTGAATTTGGTCCCGTTCTAGCCGGTGCGACCTGACGCTGGGTATATGTCTGGGGTTGTGGCACTGCTCCCCCTCTGGGGTAGTTCCGCTTGAAATCGTGGATTCTCAGTTTCTGGTGGAGAGACGCTGGTGACTGAAAGATGCATTGTGTACACTGGCGCCAAATGGACCTCGCCAAGCTGGTAACAGTTCGATATTTGTCAGAAATGAAAAGTGGACAGTAATCGCGCATGGGTTAATGGCGAATAGGCGGTAATCTGGCTAATTTGACATTAAAATTGAACAGACAGCAGTGTCGCTCATACGCCCACTACGTCCAGACCACTGGAGGCAGCTACACGAAATTTTCAGAAGTTGTTCTACTCTTCCTGCCCCACAGGTTAGTATCTTTGTCGAGTGGCGTGACCGCGTGGGAACAATGTGGATCGCGTGGAAACCGAAGGGACGTTTCGTCCCTCCTCTATTCCCAATGCAACGACGTTTCCATTCACTATTCACCTGTCACCCGTCGAGTTTGGCATTATTTCTGTCTATTTGACGAACTGTTCAGCTTTCAATATTCACACGTTCACGTGGGACTGAAAGTTTGTAGTTAAACTGCTTATTTCAGAGCGTACCGGCAGAAACTGACAACTCGACCCGGTGGCGAAAAAGCCGTCGTCTGGCTAATTTGACATTCAAACTGAACAGATACAATGTCGGATACACGCCAATTATGTCCCGACCATACAAGGCAGCAACTTCAGATTCTCAGAATATTTTCTCCTGTCCCTGCCCGACAGTTTAGTATCTTTGTCAAGTGCCAAGACCGCGTGGAAACACCGTGGATCAGGTGGAAACCGAGGGGACGATTCGTCCCTACTTTCTTCTCAATTCAACGACTTTCCTATTCATTATTTACCTGTCACCGGCTGAGTTTGGCATTATATCTGTCTATTTGATGAACTTTTCAACCTTAACTATTTGCGGCCTCGTGTTTCACCACCGAAAGGCCACTGCACGGTTACCAATATATTCAGGGACTGATTTTGCGAAAAAAACAATTATTCCGACTGTACCCACATGGGAACTCCTAAATCTGTAAGGGTTACATTTTTAATAATAACGTATAAAACAGAAGTTGTCGTGCTACGCTTGCTGCATGCAGGCATAGAAAACATTCAGCGCTCAATGAATTAGGAATGGAGTAAATTGTCACTTAAACCAGCGAAATTTTGAAAAAAATGAGAGTTTTTTTTCGACGGCACCTACCTTTATGCATCCGAGACAGGGACTGCGTTAAACTTTACAGCAACCTTATAACAGAAAATATTCTTGGAATTGAACTGTGAATCCGAATTTCGAAAGCCTACAGAATGCAAATGGTGGGGGTGGTGGGCATCATCACTGGATCTAATGTTGTATTTCATGTTTTCTTTATATTCTATTTATTTTTTTTATCTCTCTCTCTCTCTCTCTCTCTCTCTCTCTCTCTCTCTCTCTCTCTCTCTCTCTCTCTCAGTTTAATTTGTGTTTGTCTATAATGTTTATAATATTTTGATTTTGCTAGATTCTGTTATTTATGGAATACGTTCTGCCATATTGTAAATTATTAGTCACCGTACAGGAACGGAAGGGCTTCTAAGTGGTAAGCACTTGTCCTCCAATCCTGATTTGCATTGTCAAATGGCAAATAAAATATGTTTAATCTAATCTAACAGTAGGGCGGGGGGGGGGGGGGGGGGCATGTGTCCTAGGTAAAAAAACAGCAGGGTGCAGGTGTTCTAGGTAAAATAAACAGCATGGGGGGGGGATGTCCCCGCTAATTAATTTTAATAGCAGGCAGTTGTTCATGGGGCAGGTGTCCTATCCCACTGGTACTTGGCCTTGATGGAAATAACATTTCAACAAGAAACAACGGGAAACTTATTTGCAATAAAGCTGCAAATACAAACTTGATTTTAGGACCATTCCATGGACATTTTAAAGCCTACTGCGATATCAGCGTTTCTTACTCTCGTCCTTTCACCACACCGCAGTATTTTACCCGAGTCGAGTTCTGACGTCATGCAAGTTTGACGGACATGCTTTCAATTATGTTATTGACAACAACATTTTTATAATTTCGTGCTTACTGATCCGAATTTTGAAAACGACACACGCAATCGCGAAACCATTTTCTGAAAAACACGATTCTGTAAAAGGTTTTAATGAAATTTGATTATTTTTTTTATTTTCTATTTCGATGGCTCTTGTCGAAAAGGTGCTAATCACTGATCGTCCCAAACGAGATCAAAGACACGCCGTAGTTTAATAACAGACAGAGAATCTTCTAAGAATATACATGCGCAATCCTAAAATGCAATAAATCAAGTGTTTTTTCACGTTTTATGAGAGAAATATGTCCAATTGTATCATTGAATCATTTTTAGGTATATGTGGGTGAGAAATTTTCTATACGAACAAAATACAGGCTAAATAAAATATTTGCCATTATTTTCCGCAGACGTATTTTTGTCTTTGCTTCTTGGGGAAATTTCTTGCTGCTAAATACAACGAAGGTGTGTTATTTGATGTGGTCAGAACCGTCAGGTGGTCGGGTCCGAAACCGCACCTCGCAGAAGATGTAGTGGGGGGGTGTCGATTTTACAAGTAATGTAGGCAGCGTACACGGCATGGGCTGTCTGTCTTTAATCCGACAAAACAGGGTTAAGGCTTGGTTTTTTGAATACCCTTATTTATTTATTTATTTATTTATTTATTTATTTATTTATTTATTTATTTATTTATTTATTTATTTATTGGTGTTTAAGGTCACATACTTCTGCACAATGGCTAATCGTGACCGTGACAGTTTTAGAGGTGGAGGAAGCCGGAGTACCCGGAGAGAACCACCAAGCATCGACGAGCAACTGTCAGCTCCTCAACATTCTCACTCTGTTCAGGCTCCGCTCAGGCAGGGTTACAGAGGTTGAAGACATGTGCACCATTGACGTGCAGTATGCCTTAGTACACGGGGACATCGTGCCCCTATGTCGGCAACCGGACCAAAGTGCCTTGCCCAAGGACACAACGTGAGTCGTCCCGGACGGGGATCGAACTCGGGACCTCTAGCATAGAAGTACAACAGTCTACCACTGAGCCACCGCGCTCCCTTGAATACCCTCAATACTATCATACATTATCCCCCAGGAATTCTAAATCTGATAAAAGAGGTCATGTTTATCTATTGCATACCCATTTTGCTGCCCGAAAACAGCCGATTTTATTAAAATTTTGACGTTTAGCAGCCGCTAGAGGGATTAACAAACGACTAGCGGAATATTCTATCTATGCAATTTGTAAGATCTGCCAATGTCAAATTGTTCTTGAAAATCCCCAACAAGCAGTTAGCGAAATCCACGAAAATGTAAATTTTAAGCGTTTAAGGGGCATCTCTCCTTATCCAGTTCAAAATGGGTTAAGTTTTATTCTTTTAAATACCCTTACTACTTACAAACCTTAAACACCAATTAGATGCCATGATTTTTCTTGACCCCCCACAGTGTCTGATGAATTGTTTTTAACTGTCTCACAAAAGTTCCTTCATTGATGTTATGAGAAAGGTGAGTATAGTAGTCTCAAATGATTCGGTTTGGTTTTGATAAAAAATGTTTAGGTAAAACCCATCATTAATGGTAGAATGGGTTAATATCAATATCAATGTTTCCCTATCAGTTTTGCGTCCGGTAAAAGCCCATGAAGGGTTAACAAATGCCTACCAGAATAATTGATCCATGCAACTGGTCATATGACACCAAGACCTATCAACGGCCATTTTCTCTTGAAAACCCCACAAAATGTTTGTAAAGAAATCCAGGGAAAACGATTTTTAAGCTTTTGATGGGTATCCCTGTTAACCTCCCCAACAGGGGTTAACGCTTGGCTTTTTGAATACCTTTATTACTTACAAAAATGGTCCTCTGTGAATTCCACTTCAAACAAAGGAGATTATGTTTATCTCTCATGTATACATTAGGTGCTGTGCGTGTCTGAAAACAGTCCCATGTTAACAACATTACGATGCTTGGCAGCTTGTAGATGGTTAATGTCACATAAACACCTACGAATAGTCAATTTGTCTTGAAACCCTACAAGTTACCGTTAGGGAAATTCACAGAAAATGGGAATTTAAAGCTTTCAAGGGATATCTCTCTTTAGCCTGCCCAAAATGGGTTAAGACGTCGACTTTTGAATACCCTTACTACTTACAAAAATGTTTCCATATAAATTGTACGCGCAATAAAAGAAGGAACTTTTCTTTGTGGTGTACCCTTTGGGTGCTGTTGATGTGCAAAAACAGCCCATTTTATCGCAATTTTGACCTTCAGCAGCCCGGGGAGGGTTAACTAATGCTGACCGGAATATTTTGTTCATGCGACTTGTAATGTCACACCAAGAGCTGCAAATAGCCGATTTTTCTTGAAAACCTACAAGATGTTGTTAGAGAAATCCACAGAAAACGGGGATTTTAAGATTTTAATGGGTATCTCTCTTTAACCAGCCCCAAATGGGTTAAGACGTCAAATTTTGAATACCCTTACCACTTTCAAAAATATTTTCCGATCAATTTTGCTTCCGATAAATGAAGGCCCCTTTCTCTGTGGTATATCGTTTGGGTGCTGTTGGTGTCTAAAAACAGCCCATTTTATCACAATTTTTACGTTTAGCAGCTCGGGGAGGGTTAACTAATGCTGACCGGAATATTTTATCCATGCAACTTGTAATGTCACACCAAGACCTGAGAGTGACCAATTTTTCTTGAAAATCTACAAGACTCGTTTAGAGAAATCCACAGAAAACATGAAGTTTTGAGCTTTTTGGGGGTATTGCTGTTTAACCAGCCCAAAACGGGTTAACACTTGGTTTTCTGAACACCCTTATTACTTACAAAGATGATCTTCGGTGAATTCCACTTCCAATAAAGGAAGTTATGTTTACCACTCGGGTATCGTTTGGGTGTTGTGGGGGTCTGAAACCGGCCCATTTCATCAAAATTTCGATGTTTGGCAGCCTGTGGAGGGTTACCATATGCATCGCCAAATATGTCGTGTGTATCAAAGGTTGTGTCATAGGTAGGTCTAGTAATGGTGGATGTTTAAAAAAATCCTAAAGACGTGTTTCGAGAAAGTGCCGATAAACCCCAATTTTGGCAGTTTTTTGCCAATTCTGGCGAAATAAGGGTTAAATCGAAAATTCCGCTTTGGTACATTTTTAGATTTTTTGCCACTCTATGCGTGTGCCAAATTGTGTGAAAATCGGTTCGAAAATGGCTTCTGAATCGTACGGACAAAAATGTGTGGAAACCCCCCCCCCCCCCCCCCCCCCCCAAAAAAAAAAAAAAAAAAAAAAATATAATCCGTAGAAAAACAATAGTCTTTTCCAGAGGGAAAAGCCTAATAATCCGTAGAAAAACAATAGTCTTTTCCAGAGGGAAATGCCTAACTAGATTTTTCGATTTCAATAAATCGAGAGATTCACCTATTCCGCTTGTCTTTTTAGGCAGCGACGAAATAAGATTGCATATAGAGCTGGTAGTTTTTTAGGCTATATTAAGTGCATAGTCGATAGAAAACTCCCTACAGTGTCTAACAATTCTTTCGGCAATACTCTTTCACATTGGCGTGAATGCTGTATGCTTAATGTCCAAGTTAGGGCTAAATAGCAAACCCGTTGAACAGATCGCGTGTACTTAATAATAACAACATGTGCATGTGTGACACCATAGATTGTGGCGAACGTTTTCGCAGCAGCCATCCCAAACATTCAGCGTTTGTACCTGAAGCTCGCCCGAACTCGGTCATATTATTAGAAAGTCCCGAAACCAAGCATGGGCCTCGAGGCAGCCGCCCCTCTCTCTCAACCCACACCCCGAACGTGCACATACCTTCTCCTGACATTCAACATGATAGAATGGGAAATTGGTGGCGCTCTCTGTGTGAAAAGATGCGGTAACTATTTGTGAAGAATGAGTGAAAAAATGATGGAAATCGGCCAAGAATTGGCCGAGATATAGCGTTTTAATGAGTTGAGGTAATTGTTTGAATTTGGTCCCGTTCTAGCCGGTGCGACCTGACGCTGGGTATATGTCTGGGGTTGTGGCACTGCTCCCCCTCTGGGGTAGTTCCGCTTGAAATCGTGGATTCTCAGTTTCTGGTGGAGAGACGCTGGTGACTGAAAGATGCATTGTGTACACTGGCGCCAAATGGACCTCGCCAAGCTGGTAACAGTTCGATATTTGTCAGAAATGAAAAGTGGACAGTAATCGCGCATGGGTTAATGGCGAATAGGCGGTAATCTGGCTAATTTGACATTAAAATTGAACAGACAGCAGTGTCGCTCATACGCCCACTACGTCCAGACCACTGGAGGCAGCTACACGAAATTTTCAGAAGTTGTTCTACTCTTCCTGCCCCACAGGTTAGTATCTTTGTCGAGTGGCGTGACCGCGTGGGAACAATGTGGATCGCGTGGAAACCGAAGGGACGATTCGTCCCTCCTCTATTCCCAATGCAACGACGTTTCCATTCACTATTCACCTGTCACCCGTCGAGTTTGGCATTATTTCTGTCTATTTGACGAACTGTTCAGCTTTCAATATTCACACGTTCACGTGGGACTGAAAGTTTGTAGTTAAACTGCTTATTTCAGAGCGTACCGGCAGAAACTGACAACTCGACCCGGTGGCGAAAAAGCCGTCGTCTGGCTAATTTGACATTCAAACTGAACAGATACAATGTCGGATACACGCCAATTATGTCCCGACCATACAAGGCAGCAACTTCAGATTCTCAGAATGTTTTCTCCTGTCCCTGCCCGACAGTTTAGTATCTTTGTCAAGTGCCAAGACCGCGTGGAAACACCGTGGATCAGGTGGAAACCGAGGGGACGATTCGTCCCTACTTTCTTCTCAATTCAACGACTTTCCTATTCATTATTTACCTGTCACCGGCTGAGTTTGGCATTATATCTGTCTATTTGATGAACTTTTCAACCTTAACTATTTGCGGCCTCGTGTTTCACCACCGAAAGGCCACTGCACGGTTACCAATATATTCAGGGACTGATTTTGCGAAAAAAACAATTATTCCGACTGTACCCACATGGGAACTCCTAAATCTGTAAGGGTTACATTTTTAATAATAACGTATAAAACAGAAGTTGTCGTGCTACGCTTGCTGCATGCAGGCATAGAAAACATTCAGCGCTCAATGAATTAGGAATGGAGTAAATTGTCACTTAAACCAGCGAAATTTTGAAAAAAATGAGAGTTTTTTTTCGACGGCACCTACCTTTATGCATCCGAGACAGGGACTGCGTTAAACTTTACAGCAACCTTATAACAGAAAATATTCTTGGAATTGAACTGTGAATCCGAATTTCGAAAGCCTACAGAATGCAAATGGGTGGGTGGTGGGCATCATCACTGGATCTAATGTTGTATTTCATGTTTTCTTTATATTCTATTTATTTTTTTTATCTCTCTCTCTCTCTCTCTCTCTCTCTCTCTCTCTCTCTCTCTCTCTCTCTCTCTCTCTCTCAGTTTAATTTGTGTTTGTCTATAATGTTTATAATATTTTGATTTTGCTAGATTCTGTTATTTATGGAATACGTTCTGCCATATTGTAAATTATTAGTCACCGTACAGGAACGGAAGGGCTTCTAAGTGGTAAGCACTTGTCCTCCAATCCTGATTTGCATTGTCAAATGGCAAATAAAATATGTTTAATCTAATCTAACAGTAGGGCGGGGGGGGGCATGTGTCCTAGGTAAAAAAACAGCAGGGTGCAGGTGTTCTAGGTAAAATAAACAGCATGGGGGGGGGATGTCCCCGCTAATTAATTTTAATAGCAGGCAGTTGTTCATGGGGCAGGTGTCCTATCCCACTGGTACTTGGCCTTGATGGAAATAACATTTCAACAAGAAACAACGGGAAACTTATTTGCAATAAAGCTGCAAATACAAACTTGATTTTAGGACCATTCCATGGACATTTTAAAGCCTACTGCGATATCAGCGTTTCTTACTCTCGTCCTTTCACCACACCGCAGTATTTTACCCGAGTCGAGTTCTGACGTCATGAAAGTTTGACGGACATGCTTTCAATTATGTTATTGACAACAACATTTTTATAATTTCGTGCTTACTGATCCGAATTTTGAAAACGACACACGCAATCGCGAAACCATTTTCTGAAAAACACGATTCTGTAAAAGGTTTTAATGAAATTTGATTATTTTTTTTATTTTCTATTTCGATGGCTCTTGTCGAAAAGGTGCTAATCACTGATCGTCCCAAACGAGATCAAAGACACGCCGTAGTTTAATAACAGACAGAGAATCTTCTAAGAATATACATGCGCAATCCTAAAATGCAATAAATCAAGTGTTTTTTCACGTTTTATGAGAGAAATATGTCCAATTGTATCATTGAATCATTTTTAGGTATATGTGGGTGAGAAATTTTCTATACGAACAAAATACAGGCTAAATAAAATATTTGCCATTATTTTCCGCAGACGTATTTTTGTCTTTGCTTCTTGGGGAAATTTCTTGCTGCTAAATACAACGAAGGTGTGTTATTTGATGTGGTCAGAACCGTCAGGTGGTCGGGTCCGAAACCGCACCTCGCAGAAGATGTAGTGGGGGGTGTCGATTTTACAAGTAATGTAGGCAGCGTACACGGCATGGGCTGTCTGTCTTTAATCCGACAAAACAGGGTTAAGGCTTGGTTTTTTGAATACCCTTATTTATTTATTTATTTATTTATTTATTTATTTATTTATTTATTTATTTATTTATTTATTTATTGGTGTTTAAGGTCACATACTTCTGCACAATGGCTAATCGTGACCGTGACAGTTTTAGAGGTGGAGGAAGCCGGAGTACCCGGAGAGAACCACCAAGCATCGACGAGCAACTGTCAGCTCCTGAACATTCTCACTCTGTTCAGGCTCCGCTCAGGCAGGGTTACAGAGGTTGAAGACATGTGCACCATTGACGTGCAGTATGCCTTAGTACACGGGGACATGTGCCCCTATGTCGGCAACTGGACCAAAGTGCCTTGCCCAAGGACACAACGTGAGTCGTCCCGGACGGGGATCGAACTCGGGACCTCTAGCATAGAAGTACAACAGTCTACCACTGAGCCACCGCGCTCCCTTGAATACCCTTAATACTATCATACATTATCCCCCAGGAATTCTAAATCTGATAAAAGAGGTCATGTTTATCTATTGCATACCCATTTTGCTGCCCGAAAACAGCCGATCTTATTAAAATTTTGACGTTTAGCAGCCGGTAGAGGGATTAACATACGACTAGCGGAATATTCTATCTATGCAATTTGTAAGACCTGCCAATGTCAAATTGTTCTTGAAAATCCCCAACAAGCAGTTAGCGAAATCCACGAAAATGTAAATTTTAAGCGTTTAAGGGGCATCTCTCCTTATCCAGTTCAAAATGGGTTAAGTTTCATTCTTTTAAATACCCTTACTACTTACAAACCTTAAACACCAATTAGATTTCATGATTTTTCTTGACCCCCACAGTGTCTGATGAATTGTTTTTAACTGTCTCACAAAAGTTCCTTCATTGATGTTATGAGAAAGGTGAGTATAGTAGTCTCAAATGATTCGGTTTGGTTTTGATAAAAAAATGTTTAGGTAAAACCCATCATTAATGGTAGAATGGGTTAATATCAATATCAATGTTTCCCTATCAGTTGTGCGTCCGGTAAAAGCCCATGAAGGGTTAACAAATGCCTACCAGAATAATTGATCCATGCAACTGGTCATATGACACCAAGACCTATCAACGGCCATTTTCTCTTGAAAACCGCACAAAATGTTTGTAAAGAAATCCAGGGAAAACGATTTTTAAGCTTTTGATGGGTATCCCTGTTAACCTCCTCAACAGGGGTTAACACTTGGCTTTTTGAATACCTTTATTACTTACAAAATTGGTCCTCTGTGAATTCCACTTCAAACAAAGGAGATTATGTTTATCTCTCATGTATACATTAGGTGCTGTGCGTGTCTGAAAACAGTCCCATGTTAACAACATTACGATGCTTGGCAGCTTGTAGATGGTTAATGTCACATAAACACCTACGAATAGTCAATTTGTCTTGAAACCCTACAAGTTACCGTTAGGGAAATTCACAGAAAATGGGAATTTAAAGCTTTCAAGGGATATCTCTCTTTAGCCTGCCCAAAATGGGTTAAGACGTCGACTTTTGAATACCCTTACTACTTACAAAAATGTTTCCATATAAATTGTACGCGCAATAAAAGAAGGAACTTTTCTTTGTGGTGTACCCTTTGGGTGCTGTTGGTGTGCAAAAACAGCCCATTTTATCGCAATTTTGACCTTCAGCAGCCCGGGGAGGGTTAACTAATGCTGACCGGAATATTTTGTTCATGCGACTTGTAATGTCACACCAAGACCTGCAAATAGCCGATTTTTCTTGAAAACCTACAAGATGTTGTTAGAGGAATCCACAGAAAACGGGTATTTTAAGATTTTAATGGGTATCTCTCTTTAACCAGCCCCAAATGGGTTAAGAAGTCAAATTTTGAATACCCTTACCACTTTCAAAAATATTTTCCGATCAATTTTGCGTCCGATAAATGAAGGCCCCTTTCTCTGTGGTATATCGTTTGGGTGCTGTTGGTGTCTTAAAACAGCCCATTTTATCACAATTTTTACGTTTAGCAGCTCGGGGAGGGTTAACTAATGCTGACCGGAATATTTTATCCTAGCAACTTGTAATGTCACACCAAGACCTGAGAGTGACCAATTTTTCTTGAAAATCTACAAGACTCGTTTAGAGAAATCCACAGAAAACATGAAGTTTTGAGCTTTTTTGGGGTATTGCTGTTTAACCAGCCCAAAACGGGTTAACACTTGGTTTTCTGAACACCCTTATTACTTACAAAAATGATCTTCGGTGAATTCCACTTCCAATAAAGGAAGTTATGTTTACCACTCGGGTATCGTTTGGGTGTTGTGGGGGTCTGAAACCGGCCCATTTCATCAAAATTTCGATGTTTGGCAGCCTGTGGAGGGTTACCATATGCATCGCCAAATTTGTCGTGTGTATCAAAGGTTGTGTCATAGGTAGGTCTAGTAATGATGGATGTTTAAAAAAAATCCTAAAGACGTGTTTCGATAAAATGCCGATAAACCCCAATTTTGGCAGTTTTTTGCCAATTCTGGCGAAATAAGGGTTAAATCGAAAATTCCGCTTCGGTACATTTTTAGATTTTCTGCCACTCTATGCGTGTGCCAAATTGTGTGAAAATCGGTTCGAAAATGGCTTCTGAATCGTATGGACAAAAATGTGTGGAAAAAAAAAAAAAAAAAAAAAAAAACCCCAAAAAAAATAATAATCCGTAGAAAAACAATAGTCTTTTCCAGAGGGAAAAGCCTAACAAGATTTTTCGATTTCAAGAAATCGAGAGATTCACCTATTCCGCTTGTCTTTTTAGGCAGCGACGAAATAAGATTGCATATAGAGCTGGTAGTTTTTTAGGCTATATTAAGTGCATAGCCGTTAGAAAACTCCCTAGAGTGTCTAACAATTCTTTCGGCAATACTCTTTCACATTGGCGTGAATGCTGTATGCTTAATGTCCAAGTTAGGGCTAAATAGCAAACCCGTTGAACAGATCGCGTGTACTTAACAATAACAACATGTGCATGTGTGACACCATAGATTGTGGCGAACGTTTTCGCAGCAGCCATCCCAAACATTCAGCGTTTGTACCTGAAGCTCACCCGAACTCGGTCATATTATTAGAAAGTCCCGAAACCAAGCATGGGCCTCGAGGCAGCCGCCCCTCTCTCTCAACCCACACCCCGAACGTGCACATACCCTCTCCTGACATTCAACATGATAGAATAGGAAATTGGTGTCGCTCTCTGTGTGAAAAGATGCGGTAACTATTTGTGAAGAATGAGTGAAAAAATGATGGAAATCGGCCAAGAATTGGCCGAGATATAGCGTTTTAATGAGTTGAGGTAATTGTTTGAATTTGGTCCCGTTCTAGCCGGTGCGACCTGACGCTGGGTATATGTCTGGGGTTGTGGCACTGCTCCCCCTCTGGGGTAGTTCCGCTTGAAATCGTGGATTCTCAGTTTCTGGTGGAGAGACGCTGGTGACTGAAAGATGCATTGTGTACACTGGCGCCAAATGGACCTCGCCAAGCTGGTAACAGTTAGATATTTGTCAGAAATGAAAAGTGGACAGTAATCGCGCATGGGTTAATGGCGAATAGGCGGTAATCTGGCTAATTTGACATTAAAATTGAACAGACAGCAGTGTCGCTCATACGCCCACTACGTCCAGACCACTGGACGCAGCTACACGAAATTTTCAGAAGTTGTTCTACTCTTCCTGCCCGACAGGTTAGTATCTTTGTCGAGTGGCGTGACCGCGTGGGAACAATGTGGATCGCGTGGAAACCGAAGGGACGATTCGTCCCTCCTCTATTCCCAATGCAACGACGTTTCCATTCACTATTCACCTGTCACCCGTCGAGTTTGGCATTATTTCTGTCTATTTGACGAACTGTTCAGCTTTCAATATTCACACGTTCACGTGGGACTGAAAGTTTGGAGTTAAACTGCTTATTTCAGAGCGTACCGGCAGAAACTGACAACTCGACCCGGTGGCGAAAAAGCCGTCGTCTGGCTAATTTGACATTCAAACTGAACAGATACAATGTCGGATACACGCCAATTATGTCCCGACCATACAAGGCAGCAACTTCAGATTCTCAGAATGTTTTCTCCTGTCCCTGCCCGACAGTTTAGTATCTTTGTCAAGTGCCAAGACCGCGCGGAAACACCGTGGATCAGGTGGAAACCGAGGGGACGATTCGTCCCTACTTTCTTCTCAATTCAACGACTTTCCTATTCATTATTTACCTGTCATCGGCTGAGTTTGGCATTATATCTGTCTATTTGATGAACTTTTCAACCTTAACTATTTGCGGCCTCGTGTTTCACCACCGAAAGGCCACTGCACGGTTACCAATATATTCAGGGACTGATTTTGCGAAAAAAACAATTATTCCGACTGTACCCACATGGGAACTCCTAAATCTGTAAGGGTTACATTTTTAATAATAACAGATAAAACAGAAGTTGTCGTGCTACGCTTGCTGCATGCAGGCATAGAAAACATTCAGCGCTCAATGAATTAGGAATGGAGTAAATTGTCACTTAAACCAGCTAAATTCTGAAAAAAATGAGAGTTTTTTTTCGACGGCACCTACCTTTATGCATCCGAGACAGGGACTGCGTTAAACTTTACAGCAACCTTATAACAGAAAATATTCTTGGAATTGAACTGTGAATCCGAATTTCGAAAGCCTACAGAATGCAAATGGGTGGGTGGCGGGCATCATCACTGGATCTAATGTTGTATTTCATGTTTTCTTTATATTCTATTTATTTTTTTATCTCTCTCTCTCTCTCTCTCTCTCGCTCTCTCTCTCCCCCCCCCCCTCTCTCTCTCTCTCTCTCTCTCTCTCTCTCAGTTTAATTTGTGTTTGTCTATAATGTTTATAATATTTTGATTTTGCTAGATTCTGTTATTTATGGAATACGTTCTGCCATATTCTAAATTATTAGTCACCGTACAGGAACGGAAGGGCTTCTAAGTGGTAAGCACTTGTCCTCCAATCCTGATTTGCATTGTTAAATGGCAAATAAAATATGTTTAATCTAATCTAACAGTAGGGCGGGGGGGGGGGGGCATGTGTCCTAGGTAAAAAAACAGCAGGGTGCAGGTGTTCTCGGTAAAATAAACAGCATGGGGGGGGGGGATGTCCCCGCTAATTAATTTTAATAGCAGGCAGTTGTTCATGGGGCAGGTGTCCTATCCCACTGGTACTTGGCCTTGATGGAAATAACATTTCAACAAGAAACAACGGGAAACTTATTTGCAATAAAGCTGCAAATACAAACTTGATTTTAGGATCATTCCATGGACAGTTTAAAGCCTACTGCGATATCAGCGTTTCTCACTCTCGTCCTTTCACCACACCGCAGTATTTTACCCGAGTCGAGTTCTGACGTCATGCAAGTTTGACGGACATGCTTTCAATTTTGTTATTGACAACAACATATTTATAATTTCGTGCTTACTGATCCGAATTTTGAAAACGACACACGCAATCGCGAAAGCATTTTCTGAAAAACACGATTCTGTAAAAGGTTTTAATGAAATTTGATTATTTTTTTTATTTTCTATTTCGATGGCTCTTGTCGAAAAGGTGCTAATCACTGATCGTCCCAAACGAGATCAAAGACATGCCGTAGTTTAATAACAGACAGAGAATCTTCTAAGAATATACATGCGCAATCCTAAAATGTAATAAATCAAGTGTTTTTTCACGTTTTATGAGAGAAATATGTCCAATTGTATCATTGAATCATTTTTAGGTATATGTGGGTGAGAAATTTTCTATACGGACAAAATACAGGCTAAATAAAATATTTGCCATTATTTTCCACAGACGTATTTTTGTCTTTGCTTCTTGGGAAAATTTCTTGCTGCTAAATACAACAAAGGTGTGTTATTTGATGTGGTCAGAACCGTCAGGTGGTCGGGTCCGAAACCGCACCTCGCAGAAGATGCAGTGGGGGGTGTCGATTTTACAAGTAATGTAGGCAGCGTACACAGCATGGGCTGTCTGTCTTTAATCCGACAAAACAGGGTTAAGGCTTGGTTTTTTAAATACCCTTATTTATTTATTTATTTATTTATTTATTTATTTATTTATTTATTTATTTATTTATTTATTGGTGTTTAAGGTCACATACTTCTGCACAATGGCTAATCGTGACCGTGACAGTTTTAGAGGTGGAGGAAGCCGGAGTACCCGGAGAGAACCACCAAGCATCGACGAGCAACTGTCAGCTCCTCAACATTCTCACTCTGTTCAGGCTCCGCTCAGGCAGGGTTACAGAGGTTGAAGACATGTGCACCATCGACGTGCAGTATGCCTTAGTACACGGGGACATCGTGCCCCTATGTCGGCACCTGGACCAAAGTGCCTTGCCCAAGGACACAACGTGAGTCGTCCCGGACGGGGATCGAACTCGGGACCTCTAGCATAGAAGTACAACAGTCTACCACTGAGCCACCGCGCTCCCTTGAATACCCTTAATACTATCATACATTATCCCCCAGGAATTCTAAATCTGATAAAAGAGGTCATGTTTATCTATTGCATACCCATTTTGCTGCCCGAAAACAGCCGATCTTATTAAAATTTTGACGTTTAGCAGCCGGTAGAGGGATTAACATACGACTAGCGGAATATTCTATCTATGCAATTTGTAAGACCTGCCAATGTCAAATTGTTCTTGAAAATCCCCAACAAGCAGTTAGCGAAATCCACGAAAATGTAAATTTTAAGCGTTTAAGGCGCATCTCTCCTTATCCAGTTCAAAATGGGTTAAGTTTCATTCTTTTAAATACCCTTACTACTTACAAACCTTAAACACCAATTAGATTTCATGATTTTTCTTGACCCCCACAGTGTCTGATGAATTGTTTTTAACTGTCTCACAAAAGTTCCTTCATTGATGTTATGAGAAAGGTGAGTATAGTAGTCTCAAATGATTCGGTTTGGTTTTGATAAAAAAATGTTTAGGTAAAACCCATCATTAATGGTAGAATGGGTTAATATCAATATCAATGTTTCCCTATCAGTTGTGCGTCCGGTAAAAGCCCATGAAGGGTTAACAAATGCCTACCAGAATAATTGATCCATGCAACTGGTCATATGACACCAAGACCTGTCAACGGCCATTTTCTCTTGAAAACCGCACAAAATGTTTGTAAAGAAATCCAGGGAAAACGATTTTTAAGCTTTTGATGGGTATCCCTGTTAACCTCGTCAACAGGGGTTAACACTTGGCTTTTTGAATACCTTTATTACTTACAAAAATGGTCCTCTGTGAATTCCACTTCAAACAAAGGAGATTATGTTTATCTCTCATGTATACATTAGGTGCTGTGTGTGTCTGAAAACAGTCCCATGTTAACAACATTACGATGCTTGGCAGCTTGTAGATGGTTAATGTCACATAAACACCTACGAATAGTCAATTTGTCTTGAAACCCTACAAGTTACCGTTAGGGAAATTCACAGAAAATGGGAATTTAAAGCTTTCAAGGGATATCTCTCTTTAGCCTGCCCAAAATGGGTTAAGACGTCGACTTTTGAATACCCTTACTACTTACAAAAATGTTTCCATATAAATTGTACGCGCGATAAAAGAAGGAACTTTTCTTTGTGGTGTACCCTTTGGGTGCTGTTGGTGTGCAAAAACAGCCCATTTTATCGCAATTTTGACCTTCAGCAGCCCGGGGAGGGTTAACTAATGCTGACCGGAATATTTTGTTCATGCGACTTGTAATGTCACACCAAGACCTGCAAATAGCCGATTTTTCTTGAAAACCTACAAGATGTTGTTAGAGGAATCCACAGAAAACGGGGATTTTAAGATTTTAATGGGTATCTCTCTTTAACCAGCCCCAAATGGGTTAAGAAGTCAAATTTTGAATACCCTTACCACTTTCAAAAATATTTTCCGATCAATTTTGCGTCCGATAAATGAAGGCCCCTTTCTCTGTGGTATATCGTTTGGGTGCTGTTGGTGTCTTAAAACAGCCCATTTTATCACAATTTTTACGTTTAGCAGCTCGGGGAGGGTTAACTAATGCTGACCGGAATATTTTATCCATGCAACTTGTAATGTCACACCAAGACCTGAGAGTGACCAATTTTTCTTGAAAATCTACAAGACTCGTTTAGAGAAATCCACAGAAAACATGAAGTTTTGAGCTTTTTTGGGGTATTGCTGTTTAACCAGCCCAAAACGGGTTAACACTTGGTTTTCTGAACACCCTTATTACTTACAAAAATGATCTTCGGTGAATTCCACTTCCAATAAAGGAAGTTATGTTTACCACTCGGGTATCGTTTGGGTGTTGTGGGGGTCTGAAACCGGCCCATTTCATCAAAATTTCGATGTTTGGCAGCCTGTGGAGGGTTACCATATGCATCGCCAAATTTGTCGTGTGTATCAAAGGTTGTGTCATAGGTAGGTCTAGTAATGATGGATGTTTAAAAAAAATCCTAAAGACGTGTTTCGATAAAATGCCGATAAACCCCAATTTTGGCAGTTTTTTGCCAATTCTGGCGAAATAAGGGTTAAATCGAAAATTCCGCTTCGGTACATTTTTAGATTTTTTGCCACTCTATGCGTGTGCCAAATTGTGTGAAAATCGGTTCGAAAATGGCTTCTGAATCGTATGGACAAAAATGTGTGGAAAAAAAAAAAAAAAAAAAAAAAAAAAACCCCAAAAAAATAATAATCCGTAGAAAAACAATAGTCTTTTCCAGAGGGAAAAGCCTAACAAGATTTTTCGATTTCAAGAAATCGAGAGATTCACCTATTCCGCTTGTCTTTTTAGGCAGCGACGAAATAAGATTGCATATAGAGCTGGTAGTTTTTTAGGCTATATTAAGTGCATAGCCGTTAGAAAACTCCCTAGAGTGTCTAACAATTCTTTCGGCAATACTCTTTCACATTGGCGTGAATGCTGTATGCTTAATGTCCAAGTTAGGGCTAAATAGCAAACCCGTTGAACAGATCGCGTGTACTTAACAATAACAACATGTGCATGTGTGACACCATAGATTGTGGCGAACGTTTTCGCAGCAGCCATCCCAAACATTCAGCGTTTGTACCTGAAGCTCACCCGAACTCGGTCATATTATTAGAAAGTCCCGAAACCAAGCATGGGCCTCGAGGCAGCCGCCCCTCTCTCTCAACCCACACCCCGAACGTGCACATACCCTCTCCTGACATTCAACATGATAGAATAGGAAATTGGTGTCGCTCTCTGTGTGAAAAGATGCGGTAACTATTTGTGAAGAATGAGTGAAAAAATGATGGAAATCGGCCAAGAATTGGCCGAGATATAGCGTTTTAATGAGTTGAGGTAATTGTTTGAATTTGGTCCCGTTCTAGCCGGTGCGACCTGACGCTGGGTATATGTCTGGGGTTGTGGCACTGCTCCCCCTCTGGGGTAGTTCCGCTTGAAATCGTGGATTCTCAGTTTCTGGTGGAGAGACGCTGGTGACTGAAAGATGCATTGTGTACACTGGCGCCAAATGGACCTCGCCAAGCTGGTAACAGTTAGATATTTGTCAGAAATGAAAAGTGGACAGTAATCGCGCATGGGTTAATGGCGAATAGGCGGTAATCTGGCTAATTTGACATTAAAATTGAACAGACAGCAGTGTCGCTCATACGCCCACTACGTCCAGACCACTGGACGCAGCTACACGAAATTTTCAGAAGTTGTTCTACTCTTCCTGCCCGACAGGTTAGTATCTTTGTCGAGTGGCGTGACCGCGTGGGAACAATGTGGATCGCGTGGAAACCGAAGGGACGATTCGTCCCTCCTCTATTCCCAATGCAACGACGTTTCCATTCACTATTCACCTGTCACCCGTCGAGTTTGGCATTATTTCTGTCTATTTGACGAACTGTTCAGCTTTCAATATTCACACGTTCACGTGGGACTGAAAGTTTGGAGTTAAACTGCTTATTTCAGAGCGTACCGGCAGAAACTGACAACTCGACCCGGTGGCGAAAAAGCCGTCGTCTGGCTAATTTGACATTCAAACTGAACAGATACAATGTCGGATACACGCCAATTATGTCCCGACCATACAAGGCAGCAACTTCAGATTCTCAGAATGTTTTCTCCTGTCCCTGCCCGACAGTTTAGTATCTTTGTCAAGTGCCAAGACCGCGCGGAAACACCGTGGATCAGGTGGAAACCGAGGGGACGATTCGTCCCTACTTTCTTCTCAATTCAACGACTTTCCTATTCATTATTTACCTGTCATCGGCTGAGTTTGGCATTATATCTGTCTATTTGATGAACTTTTCAACCTTAACTATTTGCGGCCTCGTGTTTCACCACCGAAAGGCCACTGCACGGTTACCAATATATTCAGGGACTGATTTTGCGAAAAAAACAATTATTCCGACTGTACCCACATGGGAACTCCTAAATCTGTAAGGGTTACATTTTTAATAATAACAGATAAAACAGAAGTTGTCGTGCTACGCTTGCTGCATGCAGGCATAGAAAACATTCAGCGCTCAATGAATTAGGAATGGAGTAAATTGTCACTTAAACCAGCTAAATTCTGAAAAAAATGAGAGTTTTTTTTCGACGGCACCTACCTTTATGCATCCGAGACAGGGACTGCGTTAAACTTTACAGCAACCTTATAACAGAAAATATTCTTGGAATTGAACTGTGAATCCGAATTTCGAAAGCCTACAGAATGCAAATGGGTGGGTGGCGGGCATCATCACTGGATCTAATGTTGTATTTCATGTTTTCTTTATATTCTATTTATTTTTTTATCTCTCTCTCTCTCTCTCTCTCTCGCTCTCTCTCTCTCCCCCCCCCCCTCTCTCTCTCTCTCTCTCTCTCTCTCTCTCAGTTTAATTTGTGTTTGTCTATAATGTTTATAATATTTTGATTTTGCTAGATTCTGTTATTTATGGAATACGTTCTGCCATATTCTAAATTATTAGTCACCGTACAGGAACGGAAGGGCTTCTAAGTGGTAAGCACTTGTCCTCCAATCCTGATTTGCATTGTTAAATGGCAAATAAAATATGTTTAATCTAATCTAACAGTAGGGCGGGGGGGGGGGGGCATGTGTCCTAGGTAAAAAAACAGCAGGGTGCAGGTGTTCTCGGTAAAATAAACAGCATGGGGGGGGGGGATGTCCCCGCTAATTAATTTTAATAGCAGGCAGTTGTTCATGGGGCAGGTGTCCTATCCCACTGGTACTTGGCCTTGATGGAAATAACATTTCAACAAGAAACAACGGGAAACTTATTTGCAATAAAGCTGCAAATACAAACTTGATTTTAGGATCATTCCATGGACAGTTTAAAGCCTACTGCGATATCAGCGTTTCTCACTCTCGTCCTTTCACCACACCGCAGTATTTTACCCGAGTCGAGTTCTGACGTCATGCAAGTTTGACGGACATGCTTTCAATTTTGTTATTGACAACAACATATTTATAATTTCGTGCTTACTGATCCGAATTTTGAAAACGACACACGCAATCGCGAAAGCATTTTCTGAAAAACACGATTCTGTAAAAGGTTTTAATGAAATTTGATTATTTTTTTTATTTTCTATTTCGATGGCTCTTGTCGAAAAGGTGCTAATCACTGATCGTCCCAAACGAGATCAAAGACATGCCGTAGTTTAATAACAGACAGAGAATCTTCTAAGAATATACATGCGCAATCCTAAAATGTAATAAATCAAGTGTTTTTTCACGTTTTATGAGAGAAATATGTCCAATTGTATCATTGAATCATTTTTAGGTATATGTGGGTGAGAAATTTTCTATACGGACAAAATACAGGCTAAATAAAATATTTGCCATTATTTTCCACAGACGTATTTTTGTCTTTGCTTCTTGGGAAAATTTCTTGCTGCTAAATACAACGAAGGTGTGTTATTTGATGTGGTCAGAACCGTCAGGTGGTCGGGTCCGAAACCGCACCTCGCAGAAGATGCAGTGGGGGGTGTCGATTTTACAAGTAATGTAGGCAGCGTACACAGCATGGGCTGTCTGTCTTTAATCCGACAAAACAGGGTTAAGGCTTGGTTTTTTAAATACCCTTATTTATTTATTTATTTATTTATTTATTTATTTATTTATTTATTTATTTATTTATTTATTGGTGTTTAAGGTCACATACTTCTGCACAATGGCTAATCGTGACCGTGACAGTTTTAGAGGTGGAGGAAGCCGGAGTACCCGGAGAGAACCACCAAGCATCGACGAGCAACTGTCAGCTCCTCAACATTCTCACTCTGTTCAGGCTCCGCTCAGGCAGGGTTACAGAGGTTGAAGACATGTGCACCATCGACGTGCAGTATGCCTTAGTACACGGGGACATCGTGCCCCTATGTCGGCACCTGGACCAAAGTGCCTTGCCCAAGGACACAACGTGAGTCGTCCCGGACGGGGATCGAACTCGGGACCTCTAGCATAGAAGTACAACAGTCTACCACTGAGCCACCGCGCTCCCTTGAATACCCTTAATACTATCATACATTATCCCCCAGGAATTCTAAATCTGATAAAAGAGGTCATGTTTATCTATTGCATACCCATTTTGCTGCCCGAAAACAGCCGATCTTATTAAAATTTTGACGTTTAGCAGCCGGTAGAGGGATTAACATACGACTAGCGGAATATTCTATCTATGCAATTTGTAAGACCTGCCAATGTCAAATTGTTCTTGAAAATCCCCAACAAGCAGTTAGCGAAATCCACGAAAATGTAAATTTTAAGCGTTTAAGGCGCATCTCTCCTTATCCAGTTCAAAATGGGTTAAGTTTCATTCTTTTAAATACCCTTACTACTTACAAACCTTAAACACCAATTAGATTTCATGATTTTTCTTGACCCCCACAGTGTCTGATGAATTGTTTTTAACTGTCTCACAAAAGTTCCTTCATTGATGTTATGAGAAAGGTGAGTATAGTAGTCTCAAATGATTCGGTTTGGTTTTGATAAAAAAATGTTTAGGTAAAACCCATCATTAATGGTAGAATGGGTTAATATCAATATCAATGTTTCCCTATCAGTTGTGCGTCCGGTAAAAGCCCATGAAGGGTTAACAAATGCCTACCAGAATAATTGATCCATGCAACTGGTCATATGACACCAAGACCTATCAACGGCCATTTTCTCTTGAAAACCGCACAAAATGTTTGTAAAGAAATCCAGGGAAAACGATTTTTAAGCTTTTGATGGGTATCCCTGTTAACCTCGTCAACAGGGGTTAACACTTGGCTTTTTGAATACCTTTATTACTTACAAAAATGGTCCTCTGTGAATTCCACTTCAAACAAAGGAGATTATGTTTATCTCTCATGTATACATTAGGTGCTGTGTGTGTCTGAAAACAGTCCCATGTTAACAACATTACGATGCTTGGCAGCTTGTAGATGGTTAATGTCACATAAACACCTACGAATAGTCAATTTGTCTTGAAACCCTACAAGTTACCGTTAGGGAAATTCACAGAAAATGGGAATTTAAAGCTTTCAAGGGATATCTCTCTTTAGCCTGCCCAAAATGGGTTAAGACGTCGACTTTTGAATACCCTTACTACTTACAAAAATGTTTCCATATAAATTGTACGCGCGATAAAAGAAGGAACTTTTCTTTGTGGTGTACCCTTTGGGTGCTGTTGGTGTGCAAAAACAGCCCATTTTATCGCAATTTTGACCTTCAGCAGCCCGGGGAGGGTTAACTAATGCTGACCGGAATATTTTGTTCATGCGACTTGTAATGTCACACCAAGACCTGCAAATAGCCGATTTTTCTTGAAAACCTACAAGATGTTGTTAGAGGAATCCACAGAAAACGGGGATTTTAAGATTTTAATGGGTATCTCTCTTTAACCAGCCCCAAATGGGTTAAGAAGTCAAATTTTGAATACCCTTACCACTTTCAAAAATATTTTCCGATCAATTTTGCGTCCGATAAATGAAGGCCCCTTTCTCTGTGGTATATCGTTTGGGTGCTGTTGGTGTCTTAAAACAGCCCATTTTATCACAATTTTTACGTTTAGCAGCTCGGGGAGGGTTAACTAATGCTGACCGGAATATTTTATCCATGCAACTTGTAATGTCACACCAAGACCTGAGAGTGACCAATTTTTCTTGAAAATCTACAAGACTCGTTTAGAGAAATCCACAGAAAACATGAAGTTTTGAGCTTTTTTGGGGTATTGCTGTTTAACCAGCCCAAAACGGGTTAACACTTGGTTTTCTGAACACCCTTATTACTTACAAAAATGATCTTCGGTGAATTCCACTTCCAATAAAGGAAGTTATGTTTACCACTCGGGTATCGTTTGGGTGTTGTGGGGGTCTGAAACCGGCCCATTTCATCAAAATTTCGATGTTTGGCAGCCTGTGGAGGGTTACCATATGCATCGCCAAATTTGTCGTGTGTATCAAAGGTTGTGTCATAGGTAGGTCTAGTAATGATGGATGTTTAAAAAAAATCCTAAAGACGTGTTTCGATAAAATGCCGATAAACCCCAATTTTGGCAGTTTTTTGCCAATTCTGGCGAAATAAGGGTTAAATCGAAAATTCCGCTTCGGTACATTTTTAGATTTTTTGCCACTCTATGCGTGTGCCAAATTGTGTGAAAATCGGTTCGAAAATGGCTTCTGAATCGTATGGACAAAAATGTGTGGAAAAAAAAAAAAAAAAAAAAAAAAAAAACCCCAAAAAAATAATAATCCGTAGAAAAACAATAGTCTTTTCCAGAGGGAAAAGCCTAACAAGATTTTTCGATTTCAAGAAATCGAGAGATTCACCTATTCCGCTTGTCTTTTTAGGCAGCGACGAAATAAGATTGCATATAGAGCTGGTAGTTTTTTAGGCTATATTAAGTGCATAGCCGTTAGAAAACTCCCTAGAGTGTCTAACAATTCTTTCGGCAATACTCTTTCACATTGGCGTGAATGCTGTATGCTTAATGTCCAAGTTAGGGCTAAATAGCAAACCCGTTGAACAGATCGCGTGTACTTAACAATAACAACATGTGCATGTGTGACACCATAGATTGTGGCGAACGTTTTCGCAGCAGCCATCCCAAACATTCAGCGTTTGTACCTGAAGCTCACCCGAACTCGGTCATATTATTAGAAAGTCCCGAAACCAAGCATGGGCCTCGAGGCAGCCGCCCCTCTCTCTCAACCCACACCCCGAACGTGCACATACCCTCTCCTGACATTCAACATGATAGAATAGGAAATTGGTGTCGCTCTCTGTGTGAAAAGATGCGGTAACTATTTGTGAAGAATGAGTGAAAAAATGATGGAAATCGGCCAAGAATTGGCCGAGATATAGCGTTTTAATGAGTTGAGGTAATTGTTTGAATTTGGTCCCGTTCTAGCCGGTGCGACCTGACGCTGGGTATATGTCTGGGGTTGTGGCACTGCTCCCCCTCTGGGGTAGTTCCGCTTGAAATCGTGGATTCTCAGTTTCTGGTGGAGAGACGCTGGTGACTGAAAGATGCATTGTGTACACTGGCGCCAAATGGACCTCGCCAAGCTGGTAACAGTTAGATATTTGTCAGAAATGAAAAGTGGACAGTAATCGCGCATGGGTTAATGGCGAATAGGCGGTAATCTGGCTAATTTGACATTAAAATTGAACAGACAGCAGTGTCGCTCATACGCCCACTACGTCCAGACCACTGGACGCAGCTACACGAAATTTTCAGAAGTTGTTCTACTCTTCCTGCCCGACAGGTTAGTATCTTTGTCGAGTGGCGTGACCGCGTGGGAACAATGTGGATCGCGTGGAAACCGAAAGGACGATTCGTCCCTCCTCTATTCCCAATGCAACGACGTTTCCATTCACTATTCACCTGTCACCCGTCGAGTTTGGCATTATTTCTGTCTATTTGACGAACCGTTCAGCTTTCAATATTCACACGTTCACGTGGGACTGAAAGTTTGGAGTTAAACTGCTTATTTCAGAGCGTACCGGCAGAAACTGACAACTCGACCCGGTGGCGAAAAAGCCGTCGTCTGGCTAATTTGACATTCAAACTGAACAGATACAATGTCGGATACACGCCAATTATGTCCCGACCATACAAGGCAGCAACTTCAGATTCTCAGAATGTTTTCTCCTGTCCCTGCCCGACAGTTTAGTATCTTTGTCAAGTGCCAAGACCGCGCGGAAACACCGTGGATCAGGTGGAAACAGAGGGGACGATTCGTCCCTACTTTCTTCTCAATTCAACGACTTTCCTATTCATTATTTACCTGTCACCGGCTGAGTTTGGCATTATATCTGTCTATTTGATGAACTTTTCAACCTTAACTATTTGCGGCCTCGTGTTTCACCACCGAAAGGCCACTGCACGGTTACCAATATATTCAGGGACTGATTTTGCGAAAAAAACAATTATTCCGACTGTACCCACATGGGAACTCCTAAATCTGTAAGGGTTACATTTTTAATAATAACAGATAAAACAGAAGTTGTCGTGCTACGCTTGCTGCATGCAGGCATAGAAAACATTCAGCGCTCAATGAATTAGGAATGGAGTAAATTGTCACTTAAACCAGCTAAATTCTGAAAAAAATGAGAGTTTTTTTTCGACGGCACTTACCTTTATGCATCCGAGACAGGACTGCGTTAAACTTTACAGCAACCTTATAACAGAAAATATTCTTGGAATTGAACTGTGAATCCGAATTTCGAAAGCCTACAGAATGCAAATGGGTGGGTGGCGGGCATCATCACTGGATCTAATGTTGTATTTCATGTTTTCTTTATATTCTATTTATTTTTTTGATCTCTCTCTCTCTCTCTCTCTCTCGCCCTCTCTCTCTCTCTCTCTCTCTCTCTCTCTCTCTCTCTCTCTCTCTCTCTCTCTCTCTCTCTCTCTCTCAGTTTAATTTGTGTTTGTCTATAATGTTTATAATATTTTGATTTTGCTAGATTCTGTTATTTATGGAATACGTTCTGCCATATTGTAAATTATTAGTCACCGTACAGGAACGGAAGGGCTTCTAAGTGGTAAGCACTTGTCCTCCAATCCTGATTTGCATTGTTAAATGGCAAATAAAATATGTTTAATCTAATCTAACAGTAGGGCGGGGGGGGGGGGGGGGCATGTGTCCTAGGTAAAAAAACAGCAGGGTGCAGGTGTTCTCGGTAAAATAAACAGCATGGGGGGGGGATGTCTCCGCTAATTAATTTTAATAGCAGGCAGTTGTTCATGGGGCAGGTGTCCTATCCCACTGGTACTTGGCCTTGATGGAAATAACATTTCAACAAGAAACAACGGGGAACTTATTTGCAATAAAGCTGCAAATACAAACTTGATTTTAGGATCATTCCATGGACAGTTTAAAGCCTACTGCGATATCAGCGTTTCTTACTCTCGTCCTTTCACCACACCTCAGTATTTTACCCGAGTCGAGTTCTGACGTCATGCAAGTTTGACGGACATGCTTTCAATTTTGTTATTGACAACAACATATTTATAATTTCGTGCTTACTGATCCGAATTTTGAAAACGACACATGCAATCGCGAAAGCATTTTCTGAAAAACACGATTCTGTAAAAGGTTTTAATGAAATTTGATTATTTTTTTTATTTTCTATTTCGATGGCTCTTGTCGAAAAGGTGCTAATCACTGATCGTCCCAAACGAGATCAAAGACACGCCGTAGTTTAATAACAGACAGAGAATCTTCTAAGAATATACATGCGCAATCCTAAAATGTAATAAATCAAGTGTTTTTTCACGTTTTATGAGAGAAATATGTCCAATTGTATCATTGAATCATTTTTAGGTATATGTGGGTGAGAAATTTTCTATACGGACAAAATACAGGCTAAATAAAATATTTGCCATTATTTTCCACAGACGTATTTTTGTCTTTGCTTCTTGGGAAAATTTCTTGCTGCTAAATACAACGAAGGTGTGTTATTTGATGTGGTCAGAACCGTCAGGTGGTCGGGTCCGAAACCGCACCTCGCAGAAGATGCAGTGGGGGGTGTCGATTTTACAAGTAATGTAGGCAGCGTACACGGCATGGGCTGTCTGTCTTTAATCCGACAAAACAGGGTTAAGGCTTGGTTTTTTGAATACCCTTATTTATTTATTTATTTATTTATTTATTTATTTATTTATTTATTTATTTATTTATTTATTTATTGGTGTTTAAGGTCACATACTTCTGCACAATGGCTAATCGTGACCGTGACAGTTTTAAAGGTGGAGGAAGCCGGAGTACCCGGAGAGAACCACCAAGCATCGACGAGCAACTGTCAGCTCCTCAACATTCTCACTCTGTTCAGGCTCCGCTCAGGAAGGGTTACAGAGGTTGAAGACATGTGCACCATCGACGTGCAGTATGCCTTAGTACACAGGGACATCGTGCCCCTATGTCGGCAACTGGACCAAAGTGCCTTGCCCAAGGACACAACGTGAGTCGTCCCGGACGGGGATCGAACTCGGGACCTCTAGCATAGAAGTACAACAGTCTACCACTGAGCCACCGCGCTCCCTTGAATACCCTTAATACTATCATACATTATCCCACAGGAATTCTAAATCTGATAAAAGAGGTCATGTTTATCTATTGCATACCCATTTTGCTGCCCGAAAACAGCCGATTTTATTAAAATTTTGACGTTTAGCAGCCGGTAGAGGGATTAACATACGACTAGCGGAATATTCTATCTATGCAATTTGTAAGACCTGCCAATGTCAAATTGTTCTTGAAAATCCCCAACAAGCAGTTAGCGAAATCCACGAAAATGTAAATTTTAAGCGTTTAAGGGGCATCTCTCCTTATCCAGTTCAAAATGGGTTAAGTTTCATTCTTTTAAATACCCTTACTACTTACAAACCTTAAACACCAATTAGATTTCATGATTTTTCTTGACCCCCACAGTGTCTGATGAATTGTTTTTAACTGTCTCACAAAAGTTCCTTCATTGATGTTATGAGAAAGGTGAGTATAGTAGTCTCAAATGATTCGGTTTGGTTTTGATAAAAAAATGTTTAGGTAAAACCCATCATTAATGGTAGAATGGGTTAATATCAATATCAATGTTTCCCTATCAGTTGTGCATCCGGTAAAAGCCCATGAAGGGTTAACAAATGCCTACCAGAATAATTGATCCATGCAACTGGTCATATGACACCAAGACCTATCAACGGCCATTTTCTCTTGAAAACCGCACAAAATGTTTGTAAAGAAATCCAGGGAAAACGATTTTTAAGCTTCTGATGGGTATCCCTGTTAACCTCCTCAACAGGGGTTAACACTTGGCTTTTTGAATACCTTTATTACTTACAAAAATGGTCCTCTGTGAATTCCACTTCAAACAAAGGAGATTATGTTTATCTCTCATGTATACATTAGGTGCTGTGCGTGTCTGAAAACAGTCCCATGTTAACAACATTACGTTGCTTGGCAGCTTGTAGATGGTTAATGTCACATAAACACCTACGAATAGTCAATTTGTCTTGAAACCCTACAAGTTACCGTTAGGGAAATTCACAGAAAATGGGAATTTAAAGCTTTCAAGGGATATCTCTCTTTAGCCTGCCCAAAATGGGTTAAGACGTCGACTTTTGAATACCCTTACTACTTACAAAAATGTTTCCATATAAATTGTACGCGCGATAAAAGAAGGAACTTTTCTTTGTGGTGTACCCTTTGGGTGCTGTTGGTGTGCAAAACAGCCCATTTTATCGCAATTTTGACCTTCAGCAGCCTGGGGAGGGTTAACTAATGCTGACCGGAATATTTTGTTCATGCGACTTGTAATGTCACACCAAGACCTGCAAATAGCCGATTTTTCTTGAAAACCTACAAGATGTTGTTAGAGGAATCCACAGAAAACGGGGATTTTAAGATTTTAATGGGTATCTCTCTTTAACCAGCCCCAAATGGGTTAAGAAGTCAAATTTTGAATACCCTTACCACTTTCAAAAATATTTTCCGATCAATTTTGCGTCCAATAAATGAAGGCCCCTTTCTCTGTGGTATATCGTTTGGGTGCTGTTGGTGTCTTAAAACAGCCCATTTTATCACAATTTTTACGTTTAGCAGCTCGGGGAGGGTTAACTAATGCTGACCGGAATATTTTATCCATGCAACTTGTAATGTCACACCAAGACCTGAGAGTGACCAATTTTTCTTGAAAATCTACAAGACTCGTTTAGAGAAATCCACAGAAAACATGAAGTTTTGAGCTTTTTTGGGGTATTGCTGTTTAACCAGCCCAAAACGGGTTAACACTTGGTTTTCTGAACACCCTTATTACTTACAAAAATGATCTTCGGTGAATTTTACTTCCAATAAAGGAAGTTATGTTTACCACTCGGGTATCGTTTGGGTGTTGTGGGGGTCTGAAACCGGCCCATTTCATCAAAATTTCGATGTTTGGCAGCCTGTGGAGGGTTACCATATGCATCGCCAAATATGTCGTGTGTATCAAAGGTTGTGTCATAGGTAGGTCTAGTAATGATGGATGTTTAAAAAAAATCCTAAAGACGTGTTTCGAGAAAGTGCCGATAAACCCCAATTTTGGCAGTTTTTTGCCAATTCTGGCGAAATAAGGGTTAAATCGAAAATTCCGCTTCGGTACATTTTTAGATTTTTTGCCACTCTATGCGTGTGCCAAATTGTGTGAAAATCGGTTCGAAAATGGCTTCTGAATCGTACGGAGAAAAATGTGTGGAAAAAAAAAAAAAAAAAAAAAAACCCCCAAAAAAAAAAAAAAAAAAAAAAAAAATAATAATCCGTCGAAAAACAATAGTCTTTTCCAGAGGGAAAAGCCTAAAAAAAAAAAAAAAAAAAAAAAAATAATAATCCGTAGAAAAACAATAGTCTTTTCCAGAGGGAAAAGCCTAAAAAAAAAAAAAAAAAAAAAAAAATAATAATCCGTAGAAAAACAATAGTCTTTTCCAGAGGGAAAAGCCTAAACCCCCCCCCCCCCCAAAAAAAAAAAATAATAATCCGTAGAAAAACAATAGTCTTTTCCAGAGGGAAAAGCCTAATGATTGAATTTATATCGCAATTGCCAATACTTCAACAGGGAGATAACATGTTTTCTGCTTGGAACACCTGTCAAAATAATGATTTTGACATATTTGAAGTGACTTAGTCCTCGACAAAATATCCCCTAGATGAATTTTGATTCAATTGTTACGCTAGGGAAACCGGAATATTTAAAATGGCGCTACATATTATTTTTTGTAAAAGTAGTTGCCAACCAAAACCAGGTTAGAATTTGCAATCGAATTTTCAAGTAATCTTACTAGACTTGGTGTTGGGGTCCAGGGCCAATATGCTGGAACACATGTTTGTGAAATTAACATGGAAACAGAGCTCAAAATTTAATGAAAAAAATCTATTAAATGTGATTGCGCGTTGATTTTGATTACTACAAAGGAATAAGTGTTCATCAAACTGAAGTAATTTAGTTTTTAATCACTGGAAAAGAATCATTTTGGATTAAACTAAGTAAATCAAGCAAACTTAATGAATAGATACAAAACAAATGCTCTTAAATAACTGATAAGTTAATCAATGAATGAATATGTATTTTTTCAAAACCACCATATGTCACCTATTTTACTCAAATCGTTGGGGGTTAATATCATTTATGATAATTTATAATTGATAAGATTTTTAGCAAAACAGATGCAGATATGAATAGGTAGCCTAATTTGAGGGGTAATGGAAATGTAATTTATTTGACCGATAGAAAAATAATACAGAATAAACGACTGTTAAAACACCTGATCAGACTTTTTTTGAACTATCATCAAAATTTATGAAGAAAGAGGGTGGGTCCCCTTTTTTCGGAAGAATTTTTGTTTTTCTACAAAAAGGGGTGTGTTTCGATCCTGTGACTGCAAATCCCCCACCCCACCACCTGTCTCAATCACCCAAAAAGACATAACATGTTTTCAAAGCGCTGAATCAACTCTGTTTGTACAATCCAATGAAAGGAGTCTTAGGCATTTTCTAAACATGTTCTTAGGGAAGTTACTCGTGCATAAGTAATGACCATGGTTTCATTCACAACAAACATAGCGCTTGACACTTGACACATTCAGTGCATGGACATGCTGTTTTTCACAGAAGCGAATAGTGTGTGTGTGTGTGTGTGTGTGTGTGTGTGTGTGTGTGTGTGTGTGTGTGTGTGTGTGTGTGTGTGTGTGTGTGTGTGTGTGTGTGTGTGTGTGTGTGTGGGTTTGTCTTACCAACTTGACGAGGTAACTAGACAAAAGAGTTTGCGTGTTTTGCCTTACCGAGGTACAAAAGACAAAAGAAACCCTTTACCTCGTCTGTTTTTCCAGAACTGTACCGGCAAAACGAGGTAGAAACCGTTAGTCCACACAAAGGACAAACAATGGGGTACCTCGGTATGTGGGGTAGACAAAGATAGGTGGGTGGGTGGGTTTTGGGTTTTGGGGGCGAAGCACTGATTAGGCTGTTATGTGGAATAGATCTGTTTTCAGAGATTTTGATTGGCTGGAAGCAAGTATCATATTTTACGATAGTAAACAAGTAACTTTCAAGAAAAGAATAGTGACATATCAATATTCTTTTTGTAAAAATAGTAACAAGTATTCCGTTTCAAGAAAAGAATAGTGACGCTTAACTATTCTTCTTGTAAAACTAGTAACAAGTATAAATATTCACCTCATTCTTTCTTGGGTTTTAAACTCACTTTTCACAGACTGAACTGTTGAGATATCTAATATAATAAATAGAGCATGGCTTAGAGTTCACTATGCCAGAATAGCTCCGCGTCGGTGACAATTCTTTATTCTCGGACCACTATTCTGGCATAGTGAACTCCAAGCCATGCTCTATTTATTGAATATAGTGCCGGGCGTGTTTCTTGCTCGAAGCAGACCAGGGGCGTAGGGCGGGGGGGGGGGGGGGGCAGGGGGCCATGCCCACCAGATTAAAAAGAGGGGAGGTCAGGGTGTCGTTTGCCCCCCCCCCCAGTTTTCATAGTAGTATTTAAAATGTTTGACTATAAAAAATTTTAAAAATACTTCTCTCTAAAAATAATAATATTAATAAACCACACACATTAGTATAATTATAAATAAAAGTAATTTTCTAATAGAGTAAATATTGTTGTATTGTTGTGTTCCGTTTCACAGTTTTGTTTCTCCGAGTTTCTGTTTCAATTTTAGTATGTGGCATATATATTGTGTTGTATACGTGGCCGCAGTCTGGTGGGATGCACTACGTTTATGGTACCGTAGTGAAGCAGAGGTGATGACACATAAATCTGCTCTATGATATTAAATCACTATTTGTCGTCTTTCTTCTACCGTTGTACTAAATGTTTCATGTAGATGTGCAGAACCGGTGCAGAACGCACAATTCGCATTTGAAAATGGCACGAATCCATCCAAATTAAACAAATTCTGTTTCAGCTCAGAGTTGTTTTTCTAACATTTAGTTGCCAGTTTTACATACATATTTTCCAATAAAATTGTACATTTCAAGCCTGGTAAGAGGCTCAGAATACAGGAAATGGCGTTTCAGAAAACCCAGATTTCACAATGTTCCTGGGGAGGATGCCACCGTGAGCCCCCCCCCCCCCCCTAGTAGCCTCAGGCCCTCGGGACCTCGGCTGGTCCCCCCACACTTTTCATTACCTTCCTTCGCCACTGCAGAGATCGGATAATTAGGGAATCACTAGCCAATAATGGAAAAAGGCAATACCTTCATCGTGACAAGCCTTATCCGATCAGAAACGGGGTTAAATTGATTCAAGAAAAATAGGCCGATGAAATCGTCAGATGTGTACCCATACGTGCAACTAGTAGAAAGCTGTATGACGGAGGGCCACCGCGGATGCCGACATTATGTACACCATACATGGTATGGGTACATATAGAAATGAATTGGAGGAGTGTCTAATTTGATGGATAAAGGGTTAATATCTCCGGATCAAATTATCAGATTTACATAAAAAACTATACAGCACAGCACATCAATAACCTGAATACTTATATATAAAGTAACATGACAATCGGATTGATATTTTTTGAGCTATCTCATGCCAAAGGGATTGGAGGAATTTTCAATTTGAAAGATAAAGGGTTAATATCTCAGGATCAAATTACCAGATTTACACCAAAAACTATACAGCTCGGCACATCAGTAACCTAAACACAAATTTAAAGTAACTTGACAATCCAAGCAATATTTTTCAAGTTATCGAATGCCAAAGGGATTGGAGGAATTTTCAATTTGAAGGATAAACGGTTAATATCTCAGGAGCAAAATAACAGATTTACACCAAAAACTAGACAGCTCGGCACATCAGTAACCTGAACACAAATATAAAGTAACTTGACAATCCAAGCAATATTTTTCAAGTTATCGAATGCCAAAGGGATTGGAGGAATTTTCAATTTGAAGGATAAAGGGTTAATATCTCAGGATCAAAATAACAGATTTACACCAAAAACTATACAGCTCGGAACATCAGTAACCTGAAGATATATATAAAGTAACATGACAACTGGATTGATATTTTTTGAGTTATCTCATGCCAAAGGGATTGGATGAATTCTCAATTGTAGGTTAAAGAGTTAATATCTCAGGATCAAATTATCAGATTTACACCAAAAACTATACAGCTCGGCACATCAGTAACCTGAACACAAATATAAAGTAACTTGACAATCCAAGCAAAATTTTTCAAGTTATCGAATGCCAAAGAAATGGATACGGAGGCCGGACGGACAGACGGACGGACGGACAGATGGACGGACAAAGGATGGACGAACGACGGATGGCCACCCCGGGTGCCGGCATTATGTGTACCATACATAGTATGGGTACACATAAAAAGACCAGGGCTGATCTAGCCTATTTTTCGATTCGTTAAACGGGTTTGGGCGCCCCGAGTTTGGGCGCCCAAACTCACCGAAGTTAGGGCAAGAAAAACACTGAACTTTTGGCAATTCTATGCCAATAGACAGGCCATTGTATACAGTTCTTCCAAATATCTTTTATACTGATTGTTTCACGGTAACTATCACAAGAATATCCTACAAATATCACACTCTTTGTGTGGGGGTGGGGTAGTCCCGATCATCAGTCACAATTAATTCATTTAATTATCGAACAAATAGAAACTGTTTGCGATTCTACTTAGGTTTGTAACTTCCCGTCTGGGACAATGATAAAACATGTGCCTCAACCTCGGCCTCGCACGAAACATATTTTTGCGGCTGCTGGTCAAAGCATACCCACAGCAAAACGTACCCAGACCAAAACGTACCCAACTAGACAAAACGTACCCAAACCAAAACAAACCCAACGAGTAAAAACGTACCCAGACCGAAACGTACCCAGGTTGCCCAAACTCAAACTCTGGATCAGCCCCTGAAAGTATACCGTCAACCTGAAACATGCCAAAGTACACAACGTCACCACGCCTCTATGCAGGCAAGTGGGATGAAGTGTCTTGCTCAAGGACAAAATGCTGTGTTGAAGTCTCGCTGTTTGGAGCTTGCAACTGTACCACCATATGATAAAACATAATAAAAACTTCGGCCAGCCGCTTAGTGTTTTGCCACGCTTCCTAATTAAACCGCACGTCACTTTTCGTTTTCCTTCCCCGTGTCCAGACACTAATTTTTTTAGCTTAACTTGACATAGTCAAGATAAGCTATTGCCATCACACGTGCAGAAGTCTGTGAGTCTGTGACGTCTGTTCACATTTTCCTTTAGCACGGGCTACACCCCGCAGTTCTTGTCCGATCGTCTCGAAATTTCATATGCAGGTTTGGGGTCATGTCTAGATGAGAACGTCCCCTTTTGGTCGCGATCGGGCAGCCGGTATGGCTGCCCGAGCCCAAAACCCGAAAACCATTAGCACAGTCTACAGGTCGTATTTATGAAGGGATTTCATTGTAACTTGGTAGGATGCCTCTGTATAATGCCTAGATGAGAACGTCCCCTTTTGGGCATGATCTATCAACCGTGATGGCTGCCCAAGCCCGAAACCCAAAAACTTTTAGCACAGTCTGCAGGCCATGTTTAATATGGAGGGATTTCATTGTAACTTGGTAGGATGACTCCTTATGATGTCTAGATGAGAATTTCCCCATTTGGGCATGATCTGCCAACCATGACGACTGCCCGAGCCCAAAACCCGAAAACCTTTACCACAGTCTACAGGTCATATTTATTGAGGAATTTCATTGTAACTTGGTGGGTTGACTTCATACATTGATCATACTAGATGAGAAAGTCACCTTTTGGGCATGATTGGGCAACTGTGAGGGCTACAGGGGCCCAAAGCCCGAAAACCTTTAGCACAGTCTAGAGGTCATATTTATGAAGGGATTTCATTGTAACTTGGTAGGATGACTCCAAATAATGTCTAGATGAGAACGTCCCATTTTGATCGCGATCATGCAGCCTTGATGGGTGCCCGAGCCCAAAAACCTTTAGCATAGGCAAAAGCTCATATTTATGGAAGGATTTCCATGTAATGCCTAGATGATGACATCCCCTTTTGTTCATGATTGGTCAGTTGTAATGGCTACTAGTGCCCGAAGCCCGAAAACCTTGAGCACAGTCTACAGGTCATATTTATGAAGGAATTTCATTGTAACTTCTTAGGATCACTCCAGATGATGCCCAGATGAGATTGTCCCCTATGGTTGCGATCATTCAGCCATGATGGCTGCCCGAGCCCGAAGCCCGAAAACCTTTAGCACAGTCTACAGGTCATATTTATGAAGGGATTTCATTGTAACTTGGTAGGTTAACTTCATATAATGTCTAGATGAGAACGGCCCATTTTGGATATGATTGGGCTACTGTGACGGCTAAAGGTGCCCGAAGCCCGAAAACCTTGAGCACAGTCTACAGGTCATATTTATGAAGGGATTTCATTGTAACTTCGCAGGATCACTCCAGGTGATGCCCAGATGAGATTGTCCCCTTTGGTTGCGATCATTCAACCATGATGGCTGCCCGAGCCCGAAGCCCGAAAACCTTAAGCACAGTCTACAGGTCATATTTATGAAGGGATTTCATTGTAACTTGGTAGGTTGACTTCATATAATGTCTAGATGAGAACGTCCCCTTTTGGACATGATTGGGCAACTTTGACGGCTAAAGGTGCCCGAAGCCTGAAAACCTTTTGCACTGTCTACAGGTCATATTTATGAAGGGATTTCATTGTAACTTGGTAGGATGACTCCAAATAATGTCTAGATGAGAACGTCCCATTTTGGCCGTGATCATTTAGCCTTGATGGGTGCCCGAGCCCAAAAACCTTTAGCATAGGCAAAAGGTTATATGTATAGAAGGATTTCATTGTAACCTGTTAGGTTGACTCCATATAATGCCTAGATGATGACATCCCCTTTTGGTCGTGATTGGTCAGTTGTGATGGCTACAGGTGCCCAAAGCCCGAAAACCTTGAGTACAGTCTACAGGTCATATTTATGAAGGGATTTCATTGTAATTTCGCAGGATCACTCCAGACGATGCCCAGATGAGATTGTCCCCTTTGGTTGCGATCATTCAACCATGATGGCTGCCTGAGCCCGAAGCCCGAAAAACTTTAGCACAGTCTACAGGTCATATTTACGAAGGGATTTCATTGTAACTTGGTAGGTTGACTTCATATAATGTCTAGATGAGAACGTCCCCTTTTGGACACGATTGGGCTACTGTGACGGCTTCAGGGGCCCAAAGTCCGAAAACCTTTAGAACAGTCAGCAGGTCATAATTATGAAGGGATTTCATTGTAACTTGGTAGGATGACTCCAAATAGTGTCCAGATGAGAATGTCCCCTTTTGGTTGCGATCATTCAACCATGATGGCTGCCCGAGCCCGAAACCCGAAAAACTTTAGCACAGTCTACAGGTCATATTTATGAAGGGATTTCATTGTAACTTAGCAGGTTGACTTCATATAATGTCTAGATGAGAACGTCCCCTTTTGGACACGATTGGGCAACTGTGACGGCTTCAGGGGCCCAAAGCCCGAAAACCTTTAGAACAGTCTGCAGGTCATAATTATGAAGGGATTTCATTGTAACTTGGTAGGATGACTCCAAATAGTGTCCAGATGAGAATGTCCCCTTTTGGTTGCGATCATTCAACCATGATGGCTGCCAGAGCCCAAAGCCCAAAAACCTTTAGCACAGTCTACAGGTCATATTTATTAAGGGATTTCATTGTAACTTGGTAGATTGACTTCATATATTGTCTAGATGAGAACGTCCCCTTTGGACGCAATTGGGAAACTGACGGCTACAGGTGCCCGAAGCCTGAAAACCTTTAGCACAGTCTACAGGCCATATTTATGAGGGGATTTTAATGTAACTTGATAGGATGACTCATTTTGGAATAATTTCACTGTAACTTGGTAACTTTTCTTGATATACGTTGACTGTGAGGGCCACATACATTAACTGTGAGGTCATATTAACCCACCCCTCAGCTCTTTAGTACAGTGTACACCTCATATTATTTTTATCATAAACATTGCACACAGGGAACAGAAATGAACATATTCCCAATTATCACAATTCTTGTCTTATTTCATAATCGTTTCATAAACATTGAACATTATCCTTTTCATCAAACACAACACACAAGTTAAGCTACAGTGTCATTGACACTTTCATTTGATGAGCACTCGAGTCGCCTTGTTTTCAATATCCACTATAAGTATATCTGCTATTACCACAATACCTCCCGCCCTGTGCCTTATGTCCCACACCATAGCACACGGAAATCTTAGGACAATCCGATTGATTATACTGCGTCTATTCCTCGCACAACACTGCTCATTGCGACAACTGCCTTTCATTTTTAGATCCTCCCATCTCACACTTGGTCCATGTTCTGGCCCCTCTCTTTTAAAATGTGCAATTCCAACTCTCGTACGAGAACACTAGGTTGGTGTCCGTTCTTTTTCTACCCTCTCCCTCAAAACCCCAGTCTCTACTAAAATGTCCTCCTCGTAAATGCCACCAGCCGACAAGACACTTAACCCGTTTGGGGTTGTGACTGTGGCACCGCCTCCAATACACAAACCCACGCTACTTTCACCACCTCCAGGTTCCAACCTCCTTATTTTCGCCTACCCTTCTATGAACTCTTCTCTCTCACACTTCTATAGTACTGATCGATTGAGCGTTAGCCCCGCATCCTGCATTTCCTACTTGCATATCTGCCCCTAACCTATCTACACTTCGCGTCTTCCTTTGCCCTACTGTATTTTCCTCTTCCTTCAATGGCCTGTTCCACCCATGCCTCTCCTCACTCTGAACCCTCAACTACCTTCGTACCTTCCTAAAAGTTCATTCTTTTTAATTTAAACAGTATTTATTAAAGCATTTGTTTCAATGTATACACTTCACAATAATTGTTCAAAGAAGTAAATCGTCAATGTACATGATACAGTAGTATACAGAAAGGCAATAAATATAATGTGTAACACGAATCTCGCCATTTCTCTTCAGCTTTTAAAGCTTTTTACTCAGGTACCTCGCTTCGTTCTCCGTCTTGACAAAAGCTTCTAACTAGTTCAATAACTCCTTGTTCCCACTTCAAACACCCTGCTCATCCACTACCGGTTCATGTACATACAACATATGGCACTGACTGCACAACCTGTCCTTCTCCAATCCTCCCATACCAGAGACACTCACCCCGCCTCCGACTGCACACAAACTCTAATATACAGTTAATGTAAATAATGAAAATTGATTTGTGATGCGAAATGAGTTGGTGTTATATTATCAGAACTTACATTTATCACACGGCCCTTCATTCCTCTTTCACCAGTTTTTGAAGTTTTCCACACCTGTATGACCTATGATCATCGCGGTGTGGTTTGTGTCGAAATTGTCAGTCATTTATTTATCTATTTACTTTGGAAAACCCCGCGACACTTAATTTTTCCCATAATTCAATTATTGGGTTGGGTTTTTTTAAATACATTTTTTATCATTTTGGCTTTATTTGGATATGTAGTGTGGCTCATATACTGTTGTTTAGAGGTGATCTCTGTGTAAATTCACAGAACATTTATTGAAACAATGCGACTGTCATTCCTATAGAAACGCAAGCAAAGAAAAGTCGAAAGGTAAAAAAAATGCGTTTTTCGAACAAAAACACGATTATTAGCCATATTTAATTATAGTCTGCAAGTCAACTTAATGTTCTGTTCTGTTAGGTCTGAAATGACAAAAACGTATTTGTTCTTTGTCTTTCCATTGCTTGTTCTCGCGGACCGTATTCCGAAAGATTTTTGAAATTATATTTTACACTAAAGTCGCAAATTTCGAATTGCTTGTACACATTTTCAAATTCATAACATTAGTGAGCTTATAGAAACGGCAGTAATCAACGACATTTTTATCTTGCTGTGCTCCTATGCACACCATACCCCAAATTAGAGGCTTATTGAGATCTGACCGTTACACTATACGTTAGTTTTGTTTTAATTCATGCCATAAGTGACTATTTATATCAAAATATACGACTAAATATTAACTGTATCTTGAAAATGGTTGAATCACTTACCAGCCCTATTGCCGGTTCGTTGTGTCCTTGGTCTCCTCTCAAATTCATCCTCGGATTCCGCCATTTTGTATTCCCGATCTGCAAAAAGGAATCAGTTTTCATTTGTTGGTGAAGCTAACTGTACAGCCACCTAAATCCTTTGAAAAAAAGTTTCTGTCTAGCTGAAACCAATAACATCGAGAACACCCACAATAAATCGTTATATTGGTTTCCCCTGTCAGTAGTATGTCAGGGATGAATTAACCCTTGGCATGTGACGTCATAGTTACGTGACTGGGCGCGGCCATGTTGGGCTACTATGTAGCACGTGAGCGGTAATGCTGTGACGTCATTGTCATAGTGATACGTGGTGGTAGTGCGCATGCACAACGCGGGTTGTTATGGTGACACGCGGTTTCCGGTAGGCATTTTATATGATGAATGCCGCCTTTTTGATCGTGATTGTGTCACGTGCTATTTTATTCGGATTTTGTTATATTCAGGTCAAAATTCTCGTTTCTGCTCCTACCCAAGTTCAGATGGTGTGTTCGATTGATTCTTCTGAAAGATTAATTACCAATGACAATGACTTTAAGACACCAAAATGACCGTTATTTTCCTAGAATCTTCCCAGAACACCAGAGTAAAACCCCGATAGGATGTGTTTCATGGAATTTTCGGAACCTATAATTACGCAAATAGACCATTTTTGTAATTAGCTCGAATTCTGTGGTAATAAGAGCAATGAGAGCAACTGCCCAAAAGGCAACTGCGCTACCTACTCTTATGCTCTTTTGACAAAAGTATCCTAGAAATATTCTATAAGTAACTTAGAATAGAACATATCGGGCCAAAAGTACCCTAGAAGGGCAATGCTCGAAAACCAACTGTTTTGGCTTCTTTCATACTTATATGAAGAAAGACAGCGACAGGTATCCTACAGGAATCCTAGACACAAACGCGGTATTAAAAAAACTATCATAAAAAGGTAAAATAAGGCAGTGGGGGTAACTGCTTTCAGAAGCATTCAAGGGAAATAATCAATTAGTCAAAGGCAGAAAGTTGGAAGGTAGACAAGGTGCCACTGCTGTATCAAGGGAAGATTCTACTAGTCAATAGAGAATCGATAATTCTGTATAGAATTCAAGCCAATTAAAATTATCGGGTCTATTTGGATAAACAAACGTTCCGAAAATTCAATTGAACACATCCTATCGGAATCTCGTTGCGGTATTATGGGAAGATTTTAGGAAAATAAGGGTCATTACGGAGTCATTTCGGTGTTTTGGAGTCATTGTCGGGTCTATTGGGGTAAATAAACTTTCAGAAGAATCAATTGAACACACCCTTTTAAATTGGGGTAGGGGCTAGTCGAGGAGTTTTGACCTGAGTTAACTATTTCAGTGCAGGATCTGCTGAGACTTCGAAAATCAATTAAAAAATAACAGAACTCAATCAGTTAAGGCCACACTTTCCACCTCGTAAATTCTCAGACCCAACCAGAATCTATCATTACTCAATTCAATTGCACTCACTTCATGACAGTCATGACCGGTCATTAAGTAAGTGTAGTTGTATTGAGTAGTGATAGATTCTGGTGGATCTTAGAATTTAGGAGGGTGAAAAACTTGTCTCAAAACTGTAAATTATGTTTTAGCCCTTAATCCCAATGCAAAATTGATCATTGACCATAGGCTTTAAATTGTGGTTTTCAAGCCTTTCAAAATAGGTTGTCAATAACACTTACGCAGACATTCCTCGCTTGAGAGTTTCGTAACTTTTTCAAAATCTGTTTCAAATTAGGGTGAAAATGCTGCATAAATGTTCTTGAAATATACATGGTTTGGAGACTGTTTAAGAAGACCTTCACAAGACGGTTGCCGCTATAGACCCTGGCAAGATAATATTCCCAACAGGGGCTGCATATACTTCTGCAAATATTCCCAATCAGGGAGGCGAGACCTCGCAAATAGAGGGCCTCCATATAGTCTGCAAATATCTTCAACAGGGGACGAGACCTCCCTATGTGGAGGGGGAGCAATACACCCCTACAAATGTCACGGCCTGAGGCGATACCTCCCCAACGTGGAGGGGGTGCAATAGACCCCTACAAATATCCCCGGCCAGGGACCAAGATCTTTACAACAGGGGAACGCAATACACCCATGCAAATATCACAACCAGGGGAGGGGAGGGGGAGGGGTGAGACCCATCCCAACAGAGGGCCACAATAGACCCGTACGAATAGGATACCTTCTCAATACGGGGCTGCGATAGACCCCTGTCAATATCCACGACCAGAGGAGAGACCTCCCCAACGAGAGAACGCAATAAACACCTGAAAATGTCCCCGGCCGGGGAAGACCTCCCCAACATGGGCCGCATTACACCCCTGTAGATATGCCCAACAGAGGGGCTGCCATATACCCTTGAAATAGTCCTGACCAGGGGAAAAGACCTCCTGGGAAGTGGCAGCAATAGAGTGAATAGACTTCAACAAATATCCCCGTCCATGGTCGAGACCTCCCGAACAGGGGCGGCAATAGATCCCTGCAAATATCCACTACCAGGGGGCGAGACCTTCCCAACAGGGGAACGTCATAGAACCCTCCAAATATCCCCCACCAGGGCGCAAGGCCTCCCCGGTAGACGGCTAAAATAGACCTCTTCAAATATCTCCGTCCAGCGACAAGGACCCCCACCCCTCCCAACAGCTGGGGCCAGAGAGACCCGTCACCAGAGGTAGAGGGCCAAAATAGACGTCTGCAAATATCCCCTACCAGAGCGCAATACTTCCGCAACATGGATCGGGGTGTAAGGGGGGGGGGGGGTCGACGCGCAATAGACCCCTGCAAATATTTCCTACCAGCGTGCAGGACTTCTACAACATGGAAGGGGGCTACAATAGTCTCCTGCAAATACCTCCGACCAGGGGGCGAGATCTCCCCTAAGGAGGCCTCAATAGACCAATGCAATTAACCCCGACCAGGCGGAGAAACCTCCCCAACAGCAGGGATGGACCGCCAGAGACCCCTGCAAATACCTTAACCAGGGTGTAGACCTCCCCAACAGGGTGGCGCAATAGACCTCTGCCAGGGACGAGGCCTCCATAAAGGAGGGGGGAACAATAGACCGCTGCAAATATTTCCGTCCAGGGTGCAAGACCTCCCCGACAGGAGGCCAGAATAAACCCTGCAAATTTCCCCGATCAGGGGCAAGACCTGCCCAATACGGGGGTCGCAATACACACCTAAAGATATATTGCCGACCAGAGGGCGAGACCTCCACAAAGCGTGTGCCGCTATGGACCCCTGCAAACTAATATTTCCAAACGGGGCAGCGTATACTCCTGCGAACATCCCCAATCGGGGGAGGGGGGGGGGGGGCGAGACCTCGCAAATAGGGGCCTCCATATAGTCTGAAAATATCTCCTGCCAGGGGACGAGACCTCCCCATGGAAAGGGGGGAGGGCAATACACCCCTGCAAATGTCACGGCCAGGGCAGATACCTCTGTGACGAAGAAAACCCTCTGAGATCTTAAGACTTCTGCTTTAGTGCCTACGAGTACAGTATGGTTGGCAGAGTAAAGTCAGACAAAGAAATTAACAGGACACAGTCACACTTATCTCCCAATTAGGTGATACTTATCTCCTAATTAAGTGATAATAAGTCTTAATTAAGTGATATTATGTCTCCTAATTGGGTGATAATAAGTCCTAATTAAGTGATAATCTCCTAATTAGGTGATAATAAGTCCTAATTAGGTGATACTTATCTCCTAATTAGGAGATAATTTCCCTAAAACATTACACTACACGGGCACCAATACGCTTCCATGCGAACGAGAAACCGTCAATAATTCCGGATTACTATCACCGAAATCGACAACCGAACCATCGACTCTAGACTCATTTTCTTAACTGTTTATGGCGCTGAGAGCTTTAGAAACATTAGTAGTGCTCATTCCGTGGGCACTGGGCACACACGCTGAAATACACTGTCCACGAAAAAAATGGCAGCTTGCGGCGAAGTTCAAAGACAGCTGACAATGGCGTAGAGTTAGCTATTGATTTCTTCATTTCAGGAACACCGAGGTAGGTGTGGTAAGTTGTTGAAAAGCCACAAGTGAAGTTAATTTTTTCCATAAATTTTTACTCGGTGGGTTTGAAGCTGAGTCTTCACACCAAGCAATACAGCAGCACACATCCTAATGTTACAAATAATAACTACAGAGTTCCAGCCCACCCAACTTCCGCATCATGAGAGAAATGCCCCCCACCCCCTCCAGCATTTCAATTCCGTTGGAGATTTTTGGTCAGTCTGTCGGAGAAGGCTCCGATAATCAACACCAAATGTTTCTTCTTGCGTCGTTCTTTGTAGGGCATTATAACAGCCTGCGACTTGAGTTTCATATTGTCCTAAGGAACAAATTAATGAATGTCGCTTGAGACGATACGGAATTCAAGTTGCGTGTTGTTATCCAATTGTCAATCAGAGGCGTAGATGGAGGGGCCGAGGACCCCCCCCCCCCCCCCACCCATCAACGGTTCTGTAGGAAAAAAATTGGTGTTGTCGTATTTACTAATTGCTTTTTTGGCAAATATTGCTCTTAGAATGAAGGAAATTGCTATTTTACATTGGAAAATTTAAAATTTTTCGCTCGCCGTACCGATGACCCTGCGTGGTCGTCGGCACCCGACATCCGCTGTCGGAAAGTCCGAACCACTTACCCTCCCGCCAAGCGAGACCCATCTACGTCGCTGTTGTCAATCCATGCTTTATCATCATTGACATAGGAGGGGGCATGGTGTTTCGCTTCCTCCAAAAATTCTGTTGGGAAGTTTTGATCTTTTGTTTGCGATATGCAAGTTAGGTTTTAACAAAAAATTGTCACTTTTTGATAAAGTCGTATTATTTTTTGACAAAATCATTATTTTTCAAAATTCTATAAAATAAAATTGTACCTAGCCGTTAAAATCAATGAAATTTATGGGCAAACCATTCACGTAAAAATTACAAATTTTTCGCAACATGTTGTTACTTTTCCAGAAAAATCACGTTCTTTTTTCATTCTACAGAAAAAATGTATAGTTCACCCTTCAAATCAATGAAATAACTAGGCTTACAGTAGATGTGAAAATTGAGCATTTTTCACCTGAAACGTTGTCGGAACAAAACGTATGCTCTTGGGAAATTTTAGTCGTTACAACCAGTGGTGAATCGGGGGGGGGGGGGGGGGGGCGCCCCCTCCCCCGATTTCTGAAATCCTAATTTTTTTTACAACAGATTGGAGGCAGCCAAATGATTATTGTTCCTATTCTTTCAATCTTGAGTTGATCCATTTTGCCTTCTCACATGACTATATATGTGCTCAGAATCAACTAGAGGGGAGCCCCCTCCCCCGCCGGGGCCCAACAACGAGAGGGGAACACCCCCTCTCACACTCTTCCCCATCTCGCCGCTTCGCAGCTCGGTTGACGCTTTGCGTCAAAATATTGTCAGGTGCCCCCCCCCCCCCCTCACACCTAAGGTGAAATCCTAGATCCGCCCCTGCTTACAACAACCCCTACTCCGACACGCATGACGTTCCTATGCTACTGCTAATAAAGTGTTGTTAAACACCAATAAATGAATAAATAATTTGCATAATAGGCGAATCTCAACATTGTCATTGATTTGCCTTCAATGATAATGTATTTCGACTTGAACACGTCTTTCTTTTTCACAGTTTGTGTAGTCTATTTCGGTTTTTCGTGTTTACAACTGATCCGTTATTGACAAGTATAGTAGGTAAATGAATTGATCTGCGAATGATGGGAGGAAAGCTATGATCAACATTTGTGTTTTCGGGGCAAATGATATAATTGTGTGCTAATAAAATGCGTTATCTACGTGTAAACATCGAGTGATCCCGGTCGACGGCGAGCCGTTAAAATCTAAATGAGCTTATTGTCGCAGTGTCGGCACGTCGATATGGCGATTCCAATGTTTTCTGCTTTTGTTGACGGATTAGGGAAACGTTTTGAATGAAACACACAGGAATGTAAATCGTGGCGTATATTTTCAGAACGAAGTCAAACATAATCTGAAAGTGATACCATAAAAAACTACCTTATATAATGCAATCACGACTTCGTGTCAACACCTCTTCTACCCACTAAACTTGTAGTTCAATATTTCGTAACTAGGGGCAACGGTAATTTTCTGATTGGCTGGAAACAAAACGCACGTTAAACTTATATCTCCATTTTAGGTAATCACGTGCATCTTGTTTCCTTTTATAGAATTATACGTTGGACGTGTAATATTTATCGATGCACCTGTATTTTACAGGTGCAACGGTATTTTGTCAGAAATATACGTTGGACGTGTAAATTTTATCGATGCACCCGTAATTTACAGTTGCAACGGTATTTTGAAATGGAGGTGCACCTGTAAAAAATGTAGGTGCATCGCTATTTTTCGATGAAAATACACGTCCAACGTGTATTTATACGTCGGACGTATAAATTATGCGATGGACGTGTAATTTAATATACGATGGACGTATAATTTATAGGTGCACCGCTAAATTTTATAGGTGCACCGGTATTCGAAAGTAGCGTTGCAACTGTAATATCCAGGTGCAACGATAAAAAATATACGTCGGACGTGTATTTTCCGAAAATTACACGTTGAACTTATATTTTGACGCGGAAAATATACGATGGACGCACATTTTCTTCTAGAATATACGTTGGACGTGTAATTTTTATCGATGCACCCGGATTTTATAGGTGCAACGGTAGTTTGAAATGGAGGTGCAACTATAAAAATTTACAGGTGCACCGCTAATTTCTACGAAAAATACACGTCCAACGTATACTTATACGTCGGACGTATAAATATACGTTGGACGTGTATTTTAATATACGATGAACGTATAATTTATAGGTGCACCGCTAAATTTTACAGGTGCACCTGTATACAGAAATAGCGTTGCAACTGTAAAATCCAGTTGCAACGATAAAAAATTATACGTTGGACGTGTTTTTCAGGGGAAATATACGTTGGACTTGTATTTTGACCGAAAAAATATACGATGGACGTGTATTTTGTCTGAAATATACGTTGGACGTGTAAATTTTATCGATGCACCCGTAATTTACAGTTGCAACGGTATTTTGAAATGTAGGTGCACCTGTAAAAAATGGAGGTCCATCGCTATTTTTCGATGAAAATACACGTCCATCGTGTATTTATACGTCGGACGTATAAATTATACGATGGACGTGTAATTTAATATACGATGGACGTATAATTTATAGGTGCACCGCTAAATTTTATAGGTGCACCTGTATTGAGAAATAGCGTTGCAACTGAAAAATACAGGTGCAACGATAAAAAATATACGTCGGACGTGTATTTAGACTTTTGACCCAAACGGTACACCATAACTATTGACTGAAATGATACATTCCAGGGACCCCAGTGTTGAAATGGATGTTTCTGTTCACTACGAGGGGATTTAACAGAAAGGTTTTGGGAGAGAAATCATTTATAATTTGAAAATAGTCTACAATAAAACAATACTTAATCTTCGTTATATATATTTATTATTGCGTACGCTTCATTAAATTGTCACTTTTCACACATTCAGTTGTACATTTAGTACTTTAAAACATAGTTTTATACACGTACCGTCCTTTTCACCGGCAAAAAGTTGTGTTCAAGCTATTTTTTTAAACGGGGGTTCATAACTTAGCCTGTTTTCAGTTAGCGTTTCGCCAAACACATGCCGAGGTGATAATAAATATTAAAATCAACCACAAATCAGTGGATACTAGTTCTAGATTCCTGTATGTTCTCCCCAATGATGGATGGATGGATGGATGGATGGATGGATGGATGGATGGATGGATGGAGGGAGGGAGCGAGGGAGGGAGGGAGGGAGGGAGGGAGGGAGGGAGGGAGGGAGGGAGGGAGGGAGGGGAGTGGAGGGAGGGGGGAGGGAGGGAGGGAGGGATATATAGACAGACAGACAGACAGACAGACAGACAGACAGACAGACAGATATTTATTTCAACAGTATAAACAGAAACATTACAAGTATGATTCAAAGTTGTTGTACAAACATCACTTATCTGTTTACATCGTATGGAGATTACTTAACCAGATTGATTGTCTACCTGTAATCCCCCCAAATGTACAATTCTAATTCTACATCCAGCATCGCATCGTGTGTACAACTTGTATTGGTATTACCAATTAAGCCCCAGAGTAGAGATCAAAACTTAGTGACCGAATCATATTTTCCCAATATGACGAGGGTACCAGAACGAAGTTATGTCAAACGTGTTTATAATATCTCTAATTATTTTGTCTAGGCCTATGGATCATAATATCGTTGTGGCAGTCGGGACAGTAGGGATTGTCGCTCTGCACATTTTCATTATAATTAGTTAATAATTTGTCCGTTAAGGCCTTTTTAAACTGATTCCTATTACTCATTTGCCTAATGGAATCATCCAGCTCATTCCAAATTTTTAGAAACGCGTATATGGGTAGCTTGTCCAGAGGTTTTATTTGAGACCTACTAACATGTAACATGTCAGACTGTCTTGTTGTCATGTGTTGATGATCTGCGCACACAGTAAAGAAATCAGCGAAAGATTTGGGAAGTAGGCCATTTTTCCAGTCGAAAAGAAAGAGACATGCGTGAATAAGTCTGTGACTTTCAAAATCTTGTTCCCGGAAAATAATGGATCCGTATGAGAATTATATTTTTTATTGTTGATGATACGGATAGAGCGCTTCTGTACTTTCAGAAGCTTGTTAACCCCTCTAGAATTTCCCCATATGTGGATTTCATAGAGGAGATGACACTGAACAAGTGCGTGATACAGAGTTTTCAGAACAGAATGAGGCAAGGTTGTTTTTACTCTGTTCAACGAGTAATTCGCCCAAGATATTTTTGAACAAATTTTTGAAATATCAGTTTCATGGGATAGATTTTCGTCGATATAGATGCCAAGAAACTTTAGGGATTTTTCTTCTTCGAAAGGTCCGACACGAGAGATATTTTTATCATCAATACAGACATTCATCTGTTTATGAGAGTTTCTCCGTGTAGAAGGGTTAATTATCATATATTTTGTTTTATTGGTGTTAAGTGCAAGCTGATTAGCTGAACACCAATCATATAGTTCTGTTAGTTCATTATTGAAATACTCTTCTGGATACTCATGGGATATCGAGTCATGTGCCGTCGTATCATCAGCAAACGAAAGAACCTTCAAAGACGTTGACTCAGCTATATCGTTTATGTATAACAGGAATAGAACGGGACCGAGTATCGAACCCTGAGGAACGCCACAGGTGACAGAGGCAGCATCAGACTTTTGTTTACCATAAGTCACGTATTGTGACCACCCCGTCAGGTAATTTCTAAACCAATTGTTACATATTCCCCTGAAGCCGTATTTTTCCAGTTTGGTCAACAAGATTTCGTGGTTTATTGTGTCGGATGCTTTAGATAAATCAAGAAAGGCTGCTAAGGTTACGTTCTTACTATCTCTGTTGCTTTAGAGTCCAACGCTTTTTAGTAGTTGCAATACAGTGTGTACGGTTTAGTGTTTTTTCCTAAAACCGTATTGGTTTTGATACAAAATATCGAACTTATATAGGAATTTCACAATCCTATTACACATAAGTTTTTCCATTACTTTGGAAAATACGGGTAAAATACTTATGGGTCTGTAATTGTTGAAACAGTGTTCGTTGCCAGCTTTAAAAATGGGGATTACTTTTGCTACTTTAATTTTATCCGGAATTATGCCTTTGGTAAATGAGTTGTTGATAACGTGAGTTAACGGTGAGGCTACACAGTCTATGGTCAATTTGAATAGATTGGTGGAAATTTCATCCAATCTTCACTATTTTTAGAATTAAATGAATTCGAAGTATTTATAATTTCCTGCTCGCTTGTTGGAGTGGTGAAGAAATTACGTTCGACACTGTTGCACATGTATTCAAGGAAATGTTTAGATGGTGTTGCTATAGTTTCACTAGTATGTTTGCCGATATTGGAAAAAAGGTATTAAATTTCTGGGCGATTTCGGAGGAAAAATAAATTTTCATGTCTTCTGTGACAAAGAATGTCGGCAGTGTCGCCGTTCGTTTAGTTTTGTTTATGGATTCATTTAATATTTGCCAACACTTCCGTAAGTTGTTCTGGTTTTCCATCAGTATTTTTCTATAATAGATTGTTTTACATTGCTTTTTGATCTTATTAAATATTCGACAATAAGTTTTGTAATTTTTTATGTTTTGTTCAGTTGGAGACATCAATTTTTTGCAGTAAAATTTGTGTTTATTATTGGAAGATACAAGGAGGCCTTTAGTCATCCATGGATTTCGTTTCACTAGTCTTTTCGGTGGCGAACTACGCAGGATGGGAAAGGCCTTATTGTATGCGAGCTTGTACATTTCGATAAACCTATCATATGCTAGATTTGGGCAATCAGTTTCGTAAACGCCTGAGAAGTCGCACTGCGCAAGGTATGTTTTGAAAAGTTCAATTGTGCCGCGATTAATTTTACGTTTGTTTGATACGGGCGCTTCCCATTTTTGTTTGGAGAGGGAATCTATAATGAAAGTCCCAAAGTGATCTGAAACATCTGTAATAATTATGCCTGAGCTGGATTTGGGTGATGTACTATTCGAGAAAATGTGATCGATCAGTGTCGCCGAATGGCTTGTTACCCGGGTGGGCTTAGTGATGTGCGGCAAGAAACCATGACTTGTTAGTGTGTTTAGATATTCACTGGTTTTTGTGTGTATGCCACATTTTAACAAATCAATGTTGAAATCCCCTAAAAGGTATGTCCGCTTGTTTTCATCATTCAGTTTGTCAGGATCTCACTCAGTTTTTCGAGGAATACGCCAATATCGTGTTAGGTCTATAAATTACTCCTACTAATTTAGGAGACTTTTTTGTCAGGACTTCAATAAAAAGAGATTCAATTACATGGGGACAAATACGGATAAATCCTGTCGCACCCTGTACTCAAGGCCCTCCCTGATATATAATCCCACCCCTCCATAACCATCATCGCCATCAGGTCTTGAGTGTTTCAGTAGCTGCTGATAGCCATCTAGATAGAAGGAGCACCCAGGAGGAATATGGAAAAGCTCAGAAAGACCGATGATGTCGAAACTATTTTAAGACTTTGGATATCACATAATAACTCTTGCAGTGGTTCCCAGTATGCTTTAATACTTTGACAGTTCAAATGGAATAATGAAAAATTTTCATGATTATTATCTAGGATTGGGGGTATCTCTTGGGGTAAAAAATATTTGCATTCACCACTAACAACTTCGAGTCGGAAGTCATCCGGGTTTGAGGAGTCATTTCCACTTATTATATAACGAAAATCGTAGTCCACGTTGTTCTGGATCTCGTCTAATGAAATGTTACATGCCATTATCCCAAATCTGGTCACCAAGTTGGCTCATCATGAAAACGTTTAGAGTCCCGTAATAGCGAAATGCGACAAGCAGATCGATATACCCAGGGCTACATTACATACTAGTGGTGTACGCTTTGAAGGGAGCTCATTTGTTGGGGCGTCAACTATGTCTATTTTATTGGTTTTTCTATTAGATTTTACCGACCTATGCGATGCTGGATGTTTTGTTGAAGTTGAAAAATGAATTGAAAAGTATAAAGAACAAAATATATAAACAAATTTCATTGTGACTGAGTATTCCGAAGTGTGAAAAATGGAGTGATAAAAGTGTATGATGGTCTAAGGTTTACCCAACGCAGCTGTGACATTTACTGCAGTCTTTACAAAGACGACGGTTCACGTGAAATTGGCCAAACCATACGTTGTTTACAAGTGGCATCCAAGGCGTATTATGGTTAGGTCCAATGTGAAGCTTTTGAAACATTACTATTGCAAAGAATGTTTATGGGTTATTTCTTCTGGCTGCAATTAGCAGGGACTATTTCTCACGTCAAGGTTCGCTTGGAGCCTTCCAATATGTTTTGAGCGATAGCAATTTACGAGCATGGGTGCAGAGGGCCATACTTGGTGGTAACCATGGCACTCCCATACAAAGTAGTCACCTCGTCGCCACGAAAATGCGAAAATTGGCAAAGAGGTGGTGTTCGTCTTTTATAGGGACTTGGTACCTGGTGGGGGCGGTGATGGCTAAGGTCGGACAAGTGTGGACTACCCCTGTTACGTATTGGTTCTTGCCGTTCGTAAATTATATGGAACGGGATAAGTATAGTAGCTGCAAGGAAGAATACTAAGGGTGTCACAGTTGTCAACGACCGGCGGCACCAGTGCTGTGTTTTTTCTTCTCACATTTTCTAGCACATTTCATGTAATCCCGTGTAATCTATGTCCCGGGCACAAAGCTTGAAAATCTGAAGAAGACTGAATAGAGCTGGCCAATCTCAGCTGGGTTGGGTAAAAGGTTGAGAGCATTTTCAAGTACATTTCGTGTAATCCCATTGAAAAAGTGTTAATTGATTTGGTGATCACGTGACGATTCAATAATAACCCTTCATCCCATGCCCCCAAAACACAGGCCCTGTCCCCTTACCCAAACGGACGTGTTGCTCTCGCTCCAGTAAAGTGTTGTAACCTGCATGCGGGGGAGTAGGGGGAAAGGGGGGGGGGGGGAAACATAAAAAAAATATGAGAAAGAACCGTTACATTTGGTAAAGGGTCGAGAGCATATTCTTTTTCGTTTCGTGTAATCCCAATGAGAAATTAGAAGATGCATGCGCATTCGGTGATTACGTGAAGATTCCGTGATAAATCTTTTTTTCCCACCAGTCGTTCCAAATGGCTTAGGCGTTTACAACCCTGAACCCGATTAAGCTACCCGACGACAAGGTTTAAGAGGTGGTCAGCCCAATATCCAGCACTAGAAAAGGCACTGTTCGTAACGAAGAAGGAAGAATGTGCAATTGAAGTTCGTCATTTTTTGCCTCCAAAACATGGGCTACTTCCCCTCACCCAGACGTGCGTATTATGCTCTCCTTAGTAAGGGATTACAACCCATGTTTCGGGAACAAGGCATAAAGATCTGAAAATAATTGGGGATCGCGTTCCGGGAACAAGGCATACAGATCTGAAAATAGTTAGGTGGTGTAGGCCGTTTTTTCTCTTTATGCTCGGTAAAGGGTTAAGAACATTTTCTATTGCATTAGTGTGATCCCGTTTAGAGATTGCATGTGAGTTGGATGATCACGTGATGATTTCGAAATAACTCTTTATCCTAATAATCGTTCAAAAGTACTAAGAGAACTAGAGAATTGTAATTTGTTGGACAAATTACGGGCTTTCCCAACTTTTTAATGTGAAAAGGCAAACTCTATTGTACACAAAACTATCGATCAGTTTTGCAAACAGAACATTTAGTGGAAATCAAAGTTTTTGTGATGCTACTAGTTTTTATGCAGCCAAAACAGATATTTGAGATACAGCAGGACACCAAAACATTTAACACAAAATTTGCTCTTCAATAATTACAGAATATTTTCAGAGAAAGCAAAACAAGCGATGTCCTTTCTGCTTTGAAAAAAATAAGTACATATGAATTATGGGCGTACGGGCCGGGGTTTCATGGAGGACTGTGCCCCAACCCACTCCTGAGTCAGTATGGAGCTGATTTTTCAGCCACTATGCCAGAAAATTTCGGACAATTTAGTTGCCAGAAATGACCACAAAACATTTTGGTTTTCCACACAAAATGTTGTTTTCCTATCTCATCACTTAAAAGTTGCAAGTAAACTGACCATTATACTGTACAAGTTGATTCAGTGGAACCTTATCCACGTTAATATTATTCATTTATAATCAAACAAATACATATAATGAGTTCTGTTACTACATATTACGGAAGGTAGAGATGATTGTTGCAATCCAAGAAGTCCTCTGTTTGAATCCCACCTGTGGCAACCACATTGTGTCCTTGAGCAAGACACTTCATAGCAATTTAATTTCCCACGTGGGGGTGGGGTGGGGGTGGGGGGTATGATGGCGATGTGTACTAAGGGTACTTTGAGGGCGCACTTGTCTTTAACCAATGCTAACCCTCCTTTTGTGGAGTTAGTATGTCGGGGAGTCTGAGTCGCTTGCCATTGCTCGGTGGTTCTCTCCAGGTACTCAATGGGGGGGGGGGGGGTGAGAGAGCCCCCCCCCCCCCCCCATACCCGCATTTGGCATTTCCTCCTGAGATTCAACTTTTTCGGGCTAAAAGGGTTCACCCCACCCCCTGAAAAATAGCCCTGTACGCCTATGCAATGAATACCTGGACTTGAATAAATACCTATATTAAGGTCATGATATAGCTGAAGATGCTGAAACTAACCTTAAATATCAATAATTAATTTATTCTCTATCATTCTATGTGTTTGTGAATGTGTGGGATTTGTCAACAAACGAGGGTAAACTTCCTACTCCATGATTTCACAATTTTTCCAACATGTCTGTTTCAGATACAATAAAATACATGTAATATGAGTTACTGTCACACACAAATTAGTTTTTTATTTGATATGGTTTAAACCATCTAGAGAGCTAGTATACACAGTGATGGGTACAGTACTTGTTAATATTTCTTGCATTACATTACTACTTTTCTATTTATTGACAGAAGGATTTCACAGAGGGTTTCCCTGACGGTATTTATTTATTGGTGTTTACGGTCACATACTTATCCACAATGGCTAATCGTGACCGTGACAGTTTTATGGGTGGAGGAAGTCGGGGGACCCAGAGAGAACCACCGAGCATCGACGAGCAACTGTCAGAGCAACATTCTAACTATGTTCAAGCTCCACTGAAGCAGGGTACCAGCGGTTGAAGACATGTGCACCATTGACATGCAGTACGCCTTAGTACATGGCATCATTGTGTCCCCATGTTGGCAACCGGGATAAAGTGCCTTGCCCAAGGACATTACGTGGGTCGTCCCAGACATGGATCAAACTCGGGACCTCTATCGTAGAAGTCAAACAGTCTATCACTGAGAAAATGTGCTTTCTTTCCTGGCGGTATTCATATTTGTACGGCCAAACTGGTGTTGGATAACACGGAACACCAAAACATATATAATACAAAATTTGTTCCCCATTGATTTTTGAAAGCAGTTATGGAAAGCAAGAGCTCTTTCCTTTTTGTTTTTGGACAAGTGAGTATTCACTCAGTCATTTTTTGCAGACAGCGCTATTTTTTAAGTGACCAAAGCACATGTTTCATTAAGTCCCAGAACATAACTAAAGCCGGATTTATTGATTAAACATCGCTGCATATAGCAAAGCCAAGTGTCTCAAATTAACCCATTCCAAAATGATAGTAGAGAGTAACCAAAGTTGGATAATTTAGATATTTCCAAATGGTACTCTTATTCTCGCTCTCATTGTGCTTGGGGGTTAAATCTGAGATTGAAAAGATATACCAATCTTACTCACGGAAGGTGAGTACAGAAAAGTACGAAATTAATCAGAAAATGAATTTTGTCTGATGGTACTAATATTTGTACGAGCAAAACTGGTACTGGATTTATTTATTTATTTATTTATTTATTTATTTATTTATTTATTTATTTATTTATTTATTTATTTATTAGGGTTTAACGACACATTAACAGCCAAGGTCATCTTATGTCGGTGACAGATGTATGGGTGGCGCAAACCGGAGAACTCAGAGAGAACCACCGAGCAATGACGAGCAGCTGCCAGCTCCCCAACATAGTGCCTCCGCACTGTAGCACATGCAGGGTTAGATTGGTTGAAGACATGCACACCATCGACATGCAGTATGCCTTAGTACACGGCATCTAGACCAGTGAAGGCAGATGCACGAAATCTTCAGAAGTTGTTCTACTATCCCTGCTCGACAGAACAGTATCTTTGTCAAGTGGCGTGAGAGCGTGGGAACAACGTCGATCGCGTGGAAACTGCGGGGACAATTCGTACTTACTCTATTCCCAATGCAATGCTGTTTCCATTCACTATTTACCTATCACCGGAATTTGGCATTATTTCTGTCTATTTGATGAACTGTCCAGCTTTAAATATCCGCACATTCATATGGGACAGAAAGTTTTGAGTTAAACTGCTTATTTTAGACCGTCCCGGCAGAAACTAACAACTCGATCCGGTGGAGAATTTATTTATTTATTTATTGGTGGTTAAGGTCACATATTTATGCACACTGGCTAATCATGACCGCAACAGTTTTACGGGTGGAGGAAGCCGGGGTACGTGGAGAGAACCACCGAGCAACGACAAGCAACTGTCAGCTCCCCAACATACGAACTCCACAGAAGCAGGGTTAGCATTGGTTGAAGACAAGTGCATCATCGACGTGCAGTACGCCTTAGTACACAAAGCCACTGTGCCCCCACACAGGCAGTGGAGATGAAGTGTCTTGCCCAAGGACACAACGCGGTTGCCACAGGTGGGATTATTCGGTGGAGAAAAAGCCGTCATCTGGCTAATTTAACATTCAAATTGAACAGTTACAATGTTGGATATACTCCAATTATGTCCCGACCATGCAAGGCAGCAACTTGAAATTCTCAGAATGTTTTCTACTGTCCCTGCTCGACAGTTTAGTATCTTTGTCAAGTGCCGCGCGTGGAAATATCGTGGATCAGGTGGAAACCGAGGGCACGATTCCTCCCTACTTTATTCTCAATTCACGACTTTTCCATTCATTATTTACCTGTCACCGGCTGTGTTAGGCATTATATCTGTCTATTTGATGAACTTTTCAACCTTAACTATTTGCGGCTTCATGTAGCACCACCGAAAGGCCACTGCACGGTTACCAATATATTCAGGGATTGGTTTTACAAAAATAACAATTATTCCGACTATATCCACATGAGAACTCCTAAATATGCCAAGGGTTAAACTATTGATAATAACGTATAAAACAGAAGTTGTCATGCTATGCTTGCTGCATGCAGGAATAGAAAACATTCAGCGCTCAATGAATTAGGAATGGAGTAAATTGTCACTTAAACCTACGGAATTCTGAAAAAATGAGAGTTTTTTTTCGACGGCACCAATTTTTATGCATTTGAGACAGGGATGGAGTTAAACTTTACAGCAACCTTATAACAGAATATATTCTTGGAATTGAACTGTGAATCCGAATTTCGAAAGCATTTTCGGATATTCTATTCCAAACTACCACTGCACGCTTATCAATATTCAGTGATTTTATGAAAATATCAATTATTCCGACCGTACCCATATGGGCAGTCTCAAATCTGCCAACGGTTAAACTTTTAATAATAACATATAAAACAAAAGTTGTCATACTATGACTGCTGCAATACAGCCATAGAAAACGTTAGCGCTCAATCAATTAGGAATGGAGTAAATCGTCACTTAAACTTACCAAATTCTGAAAAACGATAGTTTTTTTTTAGACTGCACCTACCTTTAAGCAAACAGAACGAGCATAGGGTTAAACTTTACAACTAGACTTACAACTGCAAATATGCTCGGTAGGCAATTGTAAATACGAACATGTAAATCATTTTTCGATATTCCTTTCGAAAATGAAAGAAAAGTGAGCTCTAAATTAGCCAATTTTATGAAGAATGTTAGGGCACTCAAATTCAACGCCAGAAAACTGGGTGAAGGTTAAATCTTTGAATAAAATATATAACAGCAAAATTGTTCTTGGATGAAGGCCCAATCCTCTCATGGAAAAGGTTTTGAGACAATATGGCTCCAGTGCTGAGAAAGTGCATGTAAACGTTGGCGAAAATAACAATTATTCCGACTGTACCCTTATGGGAAGTCTCAAATCTGCCAAGGGTTAAACTTTTAATAATAATATATAGAACAAAATTTGTCATACTTTGAATGCTGCAAGCAGCTATAGAAAAAATTCAGAGCTCGAGCTATTAGGAATGAAGTAAATCGCCACCTAAAGTTACCAAATTTTGAAAAATTGGAGTTTTTTTGGAAGGTACCTACTTTTTTATGCAACCAGAATGGGATAGGGTTAAACTTTACAACCAAACTTACAACAACAAATATGCTCGGTAGTCAATTGTGAATACGTACATGAAAAGTTTTTGAAATTAATCCTTTCCAAATTGATAGAAAAAAGCAACCAAAGATGGCTAATTTTGGCATTTTCAAACGGTACTCTTATTCTCGCCCTCGTTGTGCCTGAGGGTTAAATCTGAGATTAAGAAGTAAACAGTAACTTTCTTCCGCAATCATTGTTGCATCTAGCCATATCAAAATAATTGTTACAACTACTTTATAATTAGAGAAATTTACCCTTGAAGTTGGCGAAAATAACAATTATTCCGACAGTACCCTTATGGGAAGTCTCAAATCTGCCAAGGGTTAAACTTTTAATAATAACATAAGGAACAAAATTTGTCATACTTTGACTGATGCAAGCAGCTACAGAAAACATTCAGAGCTCAAGCAATTAAAAATGGAGTAAATCGCCACCTAAACTTATCAAATTCTTAAAAAATTGGATTTTTTTTGGACGGTACCTACTTTTATGCAACCAGAATGGGATAGATTTAAACTTTACAACCAAACTTACAACAGCAAATATGCTCGGTAGTCAATTGTGAATACGTACATGAAAAGTGTTTGAAATTAACCCTTTCCAAAATGATAGAAAAAGCAACCAAAGTTGGCTAATTTTGGCACTTTCAAACGGTACTCTTATCCTCGCCCTCATTGTGCTTGAGGGTTAAATCTGAGATTAAAAAGTAAACAGTAACTTTATTCCGCAATCATTGTTGCATTTATCCAACCCAAAATCATTGTTACAACAACCTTGTTATTAGAGAAATTTGCCCTTGAAGTTGGTCAATTTTGAAGAAAAAATCTATATTCATGTCATTTTTGGCCAGTGGGGGTTAATGTTGAAAGATTTGAGTGATGAATGTGGTGTATTATATTACGCTGTAAATGTGTGGAAAATTTGAGCGAAATAACTGTAAACAATTTGGAGACATTCGAAAAATGGTGAAATTTTGAAGGTTTTGGCAGAATATTTTGAAAATACGCGTTTTCACAGATATGACGATACCGCATTTCACTAGATTTTATGACATTAGATAAGTGTGCCAAATTTGGTCAAAATCGTACAACTTGTTTTCGAGCAGTTCAACAGACAAAATTCAGGAAGAAAAAAAAAAAATAAAACTAGATTTTTCGATTTCAAGAAATCGAGAGATTCACCTATTCCGCTTGTTTTTTAGGCGGCGGCGAAAAAAGATTGCATATAGTGCTGGTAGGCTTTTAGGCTACATTAAGTGCATAGCCGATAGAAAACTCCCTACAGTGTCTAACAATTCTTTCGGCAATACTCTTTCACATTGGGGTGAATGCTGTATGGTTAATGTCCAAGTTAGGGCTAAATAGCAGCGATTCCAAACTCTCAGCGTTTGTTCTTGAAGCTCCCCCGAACTTGGTCATATTTTTAGAAAGTCCCGAAACCAAGCATGGGCCTCTAGGCAGCCACCCCTCCCCCTCAACTCACCCCCTCCCCCTCTCCACCCCCGAACATGCACATACGCTCTCCTGACATTCAACACGATAGAACAGGAAATTGGTGTCGCTTTCTATGTGAAAAGATGCGGTAATTATTTGTGAAGAACGAGTGAAAAATGTATGGAAATCGGCCAAGAATTGGCCGAGATATAGCGTTTTAATGAGTTGAGGTAATTGTTTGAATTTGGTCCTGTTCTAGTCGGTGCGACCTGACGCTGGGTATATGTCTGGGGTTGTGGCAGTGTTCCCCCTCTGGGGTAGTTCCGTTTGAAACCGTGGATTCTCAGTTACTGGTGGAGAAATGATGGTGACTGAAAGATGCATCGTGTACACTGGCGCCAAATGGACCTCGCCAAGACGGTAACAGTTAGATATTTGTCAGAAATGAAAAGTGGACAGTAATCGCGCATGGGTTAATGGCAAAAAGGCGGTAATTTGGCTAATTTGACATAAAAATTGAGCAGACAGCAGTGTCGCTCCTACGTCACTGTGTCCAGACCACCGAAGGCAGCCACACGAAATGTTCAGATGTTGTTCTACTTTCCCTGCTTGACAGGATAATATCTTTATCGAGTGGCGTAACTGTCAGAGGACAACGTGAATTGCGTGGAAACCGAGGGGACGATTCGTCCCTACTCTATTCCCAATGCAATGACGTTTTCATTCACTATTTACCTGTCACCGGTCGAGTTTGACTTTATTTCTGTCTATTTGATAACCTGTTCAGCTTTAAATATTAGCACATTTATATGGGACAGAAAGTTTGTATGGTTAATGCCGAATTCAAGGCAGGCGGTCGGTCGAGCGGGCGGGCATTAGGGCATGCATGCAAGTAGACAGGCAGTCCTGTCTAACAGCTCTTCCGACCGTACTCTTTTACTCTGGCATGACTGGTGTATGGTTGAAATCGAAGTAAGGGCGGGCTTGCTCTCAGGCAGTTTGGTAGGCAGAAAAACAGAAGGCATTCCGTATTCCATTCATAATTGCTGGAAATCCATATCTACTTCCCATAATTGCTGGAAATCCATATCTACTTCTTTGAAACCATGCGTGCAGGGTTAAGTTAGAAATCAACAATGCCAGCTCAAATTTACGAATTCAACTTCAATAAAAATCAGTAAATGAAGGTTAAAGAATATTTTGAAAATTACAGTTTTTCACACAGTACTCTCAAATAGTTTTGAATATGAACCGGTTGCAAAGAATATTTTGAAAATTACAGTTTTTCACGCAGTACCCTCAAATAGCTTTGATTACGAAGGGGTTACAGAAGTCACAGTAATATTCAAATCATTTGTATAAGTGATAAAATGAAAACAGTTGTCTGGAGAATGAATACTGGTCAGCTATGAAGGATAGCGTTAACAAATAAAGCATCTCAGTTTCCAAAGATCATCAATCACAGCTTGACAGAGTTTCTGGTGCATAGAAAACATTCAGCACTGAATCAATTAGGATATGGAGTAAATTGTCACTTGAACTGAAAATGGGTTTTTTTTTTTGGATGGGACCTATCTTTATGATGCTAGAATGGGCATAGGGTTAAACTTTACAACAAACCTTACAACAGAAAATATGCTCAGTAGGGAATTGTGAATACGCACATGCAAATCATTTTCGATATTCCGTTCCAAAGAGGAAGACAAGTGAATGCGCGCGATCAGGCAGCGGGCGTGGGCAGGCAGTAGGCAGGCAGGCAGGCAGGCAGGCAGGCAGGAACATGCAGGCAAGCTCAGACCGAGGCAGACAGGCACACAGGCAGGCGGGCAACTGTACTCTTTCACACAGGCATTGAATGGTTAAAATCGAAGTCAGGGCGGGCTTGATGTTAGGCAGGTAGATAGGTAGACAGACTGCGCGCAGGCATCTAGTGCATATAGGCAGGCACAAGCAGTCAGGCAGGCAGGCACGCAGGTAGGCACGCAGGTGTCCAGGCAGACTCGGGCAAGCGAAGGCAGGCTCGCAGACAGGAAGGCAGGCGCGCAGGCATTTCTAACAACTCTTCCGACTCTGCTCTTTCACACAGGCGTGACTGGTGAATAGTTAAAATCGAAGTCAGGGCTGGCTTGATGTCAGGCAGGTAGGTAAACAGACAGACTGTGTGCAGGCGCAGACATGGAGGCACTGGTAAGCGCAGACAGGCACGCAGGCAGCTCAAGCTGGCTCAGGCAGGCACGCCGGCAGGTGCGCATGCAGGCATGCAGGCAGTCACAGGCAGTGGGCAGGCAAGCGCAGGCAAGCAAGCAGGACAGCTGCCGCGCAGGCATTTCTAACAACTCTTCCAACTGTTCTCTTTCTCACATGCATGACTGATGAATGGTTAAAATCGAAGTCAGGGTAGGCTTGATGTTGGGCAGGTAGATAGGCAGACAGACAGACTGCAGGCAGGCAGGCACGCAGGCATTTCTAACAACTCCTCTGAATGTACCCTTTCACACAGGCATAACAGGTGAAAGATTAAAATCGAAGTCAGGACGGGCCTGCTGGCAGGCAGGTAGGTAGACTGACAGACTGCATTTCATAATATTCCTGTCATAATTGCTGAGAATCCATATCTACTTCTTTGAAACTACGTGCAAAGGGTTAAATTAGAAATCAACAGCATCATAGCAATACTGCTTAGGAAATAGTGTCACCACACATTTATCTATACTGTTGCAATTAAAAATTAACAAAAAGGGTTAACAGACACTGGCATGACTGTTGTATGGTTAATGTTGAAGTCAGGGCAGGTGGGCATTTCTGACAACTCTTCCGACTCTACCCTTTCACACACAAATGACTGGTGAATGGTTAAAATGGAATTCAGCGCTTGCTTCCTGTCAGACAGGTATGTTGGCATACACACTGACAGACCGTATTTCATATTATTCCAGCCATATTTGCTGGAAATCCATATCTAATTCTCTGTAACCACGCATGCAGGGTTAAGTTAGAAATCAACAGCATTATAGCAGTATTGGTTTGTTGGAATAAAAATCATTAAAAGAGGGTTAATGAGTATTTTGAAAAGTGCAGTTTTTTCCAGGCAGTACTGTACTCTGTATGAAATAAGAAAAACAGCATCTGGAGAATGCTGGTCAGTTAAAATCATATTACACAAAATGAAACACCTGTTGTCATAATAATAATAACTCTTTGGCCAGCCGCTGATTTGTCGCGGTCCTCATAAGAGAAGGCCATCATTCCCCCTGCACCCCACCCCCTCTTCCCCTCCTCTCCTCCCAGCATTCAGATATAAACTGCTTAATAGTGTCCCTCACTTCCTCTTTTTCAATTTCTTCAATAAGCATTCCTACCCTCTCCCTCGTGTCCGCCTTCAGCCATCTATCCTTTGTTTCTTCACCCCACTTCTGCATTATTCTTCCAGTAAATTTTATTCTATGAGGTATATACTGTGGGCATTCCAAGAGAAAATGTTCCAGGGTCTCCACTACTCCAGAGTGGCACATTTGGCATCCCTTTTCCCCATCTCTCCCAATTTTTCCCCGAAGCTCCAGTGATCTTGATCTCAGTTTGAACAGCAGTGACCCTCCAAAGGTGCCATCTAGGTACTTCTCAAAAGCTGGCTTTTCTTTATATTGTAACCCCTGCAGTGATCTTTTCACGCTAACCCCTGCTCGCCAGTTTCGATTGCAATCTTCCATGACTCTCTCTTTGACAAACCTTTTGCCTTCTTTCATTCCTACTTCTATGTTTGTGACCTCTATAGAGTAATTGTCCATTAGTTCCCTCACATGTTTTGACCACCCCGTTTCTATATTAGAATTCCAAATGGTATCGAGCATCAATTTGCACCACCGGTTGTCAGGCAGGTTTCTCAAGTAGTTAAAGTAACACAGTTTTCCCAAATCTACCCTGTCCTTGATTTTCATCCACCCAAGCTCCCCCCTTACTGCTTCCAAAGCTGCAGCATTACTTGACCCTGTTATCCATCTGCCGACATCATTCTGAGTACTTTCCAACTTCTTAATAACGGTTTGGTTTAATGGAATCACGTCCGTGCCATACGTTATACTTGGTAAACCCACCCTCTCCCATAGTGTTTTCCCCACAAAGACCTTGTTGAAACTATTTTTCCCTAAAAGTTTTAGTTGGTTCAGAATTCTTTTCCCTTTCAGAATCAGTTTGGCTGAGTAATTTCTGTACACCCCTCTTCCCGTTATGTTTATGCTTACCCCTAGATACTCATACTCTCCCTTTTCTCCTACAGTGATTTGTTTGCTTTCCCCTTCGGGGATTGAGAACTCCCCCACTCTCCATCTCTTCGTCATATCTACCTTACGTCCAACGGGTATTACCTTGCTTTTATTTTCATTTCGTTCGAGCCGCCAAGTGTTCCCATAACTACCAACAATTTCCAGCAATTTCTCTAGCCCCTGTTCAGTTCTAGACATTAACACCATGTCGTCCGCAAAGAATAAGCCTGGTATCTTTATGTCTCCAACATTTACCCCCTCCGCACTCTGAATTAGTTCGTCCCCTAAATCTTTAACATACAATGCAAACAAAATCGGTGAAAAGATACACCCCTGCTTGAGGCCTATATCCATAGGGACTCGTTTTGTAGTGATACTCCCTAGACTGAGTTGGCTTTGCACATCTGTATACAGTGCTTTCATGATTCCCACAAAGTCACGCCCCAGTCCGATGCCCTCGAGCTTTCGCCACATACCTTCCCTCCACACTCGGTCGTACGCTTTTTTCACATCTAGAAATGCCAGAAACATCTTTTTCTTTTCAGCCTTTGTTGATTCTATCAGTTGGGTGAGTGTAAATAGGTGATCACTGACTCTTCGTCCTTTCCTGAAACCATTTTGAATTTCTCCTAGAAAACCTTTCTCTTCAATAACTTCCTCTAGTCTACTGTATATGACCTTACAGAATACTTTTCCGATGTTACTACTAACTGATATCCCCCTATAGTTATCTAGAACTTCCTTATCCCCCTTTTTGTGTATGAACGACACCTTACTTTCCCTCCACTCTCTGGGGACCTCTTGCTTTCGCAGAGCCAGGTTGAAAAGGTTTGTCAGGACTTCAATAAGTGCCTCCCCTCCATTTTTGAGGAATTCGTTCGGAATTTCATCAGTCCCTCCCGCTTTACCATTTTTTAATTTCGAGACCACGTTCCGCACTTCTTCTGCCGTTATTTCGCTACATACACGATTGGATAGGTTCTCCTCCACCAGTGTATTTCTTTTTGGTGGGGACCCACTGCCCCATCGCCTATCGTTTATCTTTTCCCAGTGCTTGACTAACTCTGAAGCGATACGGCCTTTATCTTCTGTACTTTCCCCATCCACTTTGATACTCTGCACACTACTTTTCCCCCGTTTATTTACCCAGTTCCAAAATACGTTTGAGCTCGAACCCCCCGTTTTCTTTATTGTTCTGGCAAGACTGCAATTGCGCTCCTTCCTATTATTATTCTTTATCTCATTCACCTTTTTCCGTGCCAGTTCATATTCTCCTTTCATTAGTCTCGTGTCATTGTTATCCACCCCTTTAAGCTTCCTACTTCTTCTGTAAGCAGCGCATTTTACCTTCCTTTCTTTTATAGCCTTTTTCAGTCCCTCGTTAACCCTGTATCCAAGCTCTCTCGTTGGGACCCTCACCCTTCCTATACAATCCTTCCCTGCCTCTGTTAGGCTATTTACTATGCCATCTGAAATACTCTGGACATTTGCATCCCTAGGTATACATTCAAGACTTGGTTTTAGTTTTTCCCGAAACTGCTTCCAGTCGGCTCCTTGTTTTAGTCCCCAAACTTCCTTGAAGGTATTTCTGTCTCTATTCGTCTTTTTGCCCATAATCTTAACTGTTATCAGGTTGTGATCACTACCCAAGTCATTTTTTTCCCCGTCATCTATTTCTACATCTATAACCTCCCTCCATACGCTAATGTCAGTGAGTATATAATCAATTATTGTTTTCTTATCGTTCCTCTCCCAGGTCCATTTACCCTTACATTTCGCATCCCTGTTCAAGATCTTTAAACCAAGCTCTTTTGATAGGTCCAACATCTTCCTCCCATTCGTGTTAATTTTCTTATCACCTCCCTGTATGCCCTCCTCCTTATCCCCGATGTGCCCATTGAAGTCCCCCATTAGGACAATACTGAACCCTCTGCTACCAAGCTCTGTGATATTCGATCTAAGAGTTGTATATATTGAATCATTCCACTCGGGCTTACTTCCCTCCACTGCTAAGTATACAACACCAACGGCAACACTCCTGCTTCCTAACTTGATTTTTGCCCAGACTATTTCGTTGGATACTGGAATCTGAGTCCTTGCTTCTGTGAGATCTGTAATCAATGAGGGCTGTAATTCCTCTTTAGCGTAGATGCCAACACCCCCACCCCGTTTCTGACCCTCAGTTCGCCCAGCTCCTATCCACACGCAACCAATGATCATGATCAATCACATTTGACACTTACTGATAACAACGCTTGAGCAATATTATACCAGCAAAGTGAACAATTTTTAAAAAGAATTTGGGGGTACTCCAATTCAAGGCCGAAAACTGGGTGAAGAGCAAAACTTTGAATAAAACACATAACAGCAATATTGTTCTAGAATGTACGCCCTATCTTCTCATGGGAAAAACTTTGAGAAAATATTTGAGAAAATATGTCTCCAGTGTTGAGAAATCGCATGTGAAAGTTGGCGAAAACAGCAATTATTCCGACAGTACCCTTATGGGAGCTCCCAAATCTGCCAAGGGTTAAACTTTTTACAATAACATATAGAACAAAAGTTGTTGTACTTTGACAACTGCATGCAGCCATAGAAAACATTCAGCGCTCAATCAATTAGATATGGAGTAAATTGACACTTAAGGTTACCAAATTCTAAAACATTGAAGTGTTCTTGGACGGTACCTACTTTTAGGCAACCAGAATGGGCATAGGGTTAAACTTTACAACCAAACTTACAACAGCAAATATGATCAGTAGGCAATTGTGAATGCGGACATGTAAAATATTTTTCGATATTCCATTCCAAAGTGGAAGAAAAATTAACTCAAAATGAGCAAATTTTAGGTAAACTTTTAGGGTCCTCTGATTCAAGGCCCGAAAACTGGGTGAAAGCTAAAACTATGAATAAAACATGTAACAGCAAAATTGTTCTTGGATGAATGCCAAATCTTCTCACTGAACGTGATTTGAGAAAATGTGGTTGCAGTGCTGAGAAATCGCATGTGAATGTTGGCAATTTTCGCCAAAAATGCATTTTCGGGTGACGTTTGTGGCAAAACAGGGTCAACGTGGGTAACACTGCCTATGCAGACAGATGCAAGTGTACATGCTTCAAACACTATGAACGTTTCGGCCCAATCGCCCAGAGTATTTCTGAGAAATGGGGCAAAACGTGACATTTTGGCTACATTTTGTACCATTTTGGCAGAAAACGAAAAACTTCAGAAATGCCATGACCCAGGTGAGAAACTTCGCATGGACCTCTACCGATGTGCCAAATTTTAGAAAAATCGTACAGACCGTTTTCTCGTAATCCGTCAGACAAGAATCGGTGAAATAAAAAAAAAAAAAAAAAAAAAATAGCAATAACAATAGATCCACCTATTAGAAATAGGTGAATCTAACTAGAGAATTGTAATTTGTTGGACTCGGCACCAAAGTATTTACAAGACCTTTTGACAATTAAAAAACCTGAAAGAAATTTACGTTCTTCCAAACAAATTAAGCTTCAGATGCTCTTCTCTAGGTCAGCTCTTGTGAATAACAGAGCTTTCTCATTCGCTGGACCTGCACTTTGGAATTCTTTACCTGATCAAGTTCAGGCATCAGAAAATCTTGATCAATTCAAAAAAAAATTGAAATCTCATCTTTTTAGAGAGGCGTTTGGTGATATGTGATTTTTGCCCCCCTTCTTTCTCACTCTATAAATTGCTTGATGGTCAGGAGCTCGATTTTTTATTTTGTTGTACAGCGTTTTAGAGCACAGCTTGTGATTTTACGCTATATAAAACTCCCTTATTATTATTATTATTAAATTACGAGCTTTCCCAACTTTTTAATGTGAAAAGGCAAACTGTATTGTACACAAAACTATCGATCAGTTTTGAAAACAGAAACTTCAGTGGAAATCAAAGTTTTTGTGATGCTGCTAGTTTTTATGCAGCCAAAACAGATATTTGAGATACAGCAGGACACCAAAACATTTAACACAAAATTAGCTCTTCAATAATTACAGAATATTTTCAGAGAAAGCAAAACAAGCGATGTCCTTTGTGCTTTGGAAAAAAATAGTACATATGAATTATGGACGTACGGGCCGAGTTTCATGAAGGACTGTGCCCCAACCCACCCTTGAGTCAGGAAGGAGCCGATTTTTCGGCCAATATGCCAGAAAATTTCGGACAATTTAGTTGCCAGAAATGACAACAAAACATTTTGGTTTTCCACACGAAATGTTGTTTTCCTATCTCAGCACTTAGAAGTTGCAAGTAAACTGACCATTATACTGCACAAGTTAATTCAGTGGAACCATATCCACGTTAATATTATTCATTTATAATCACACAAGTACATACAAAGAGTTCTATTACTGCATATTACGGGAGCGCGGTGGCTCAGAAGGTAGAGATGATTGTTGCAATCCAAGAAGCCCTCTGTTTGAATCCCGCCTGTGGCAACCACATTGTGTCCTTGAGCAAGACACTTCATCCCAATTTAATTTCCCACGTGGGGGTGGGGGTGGGGGTCGGGGTGGTGGGGTGTGGGCGGGGGTTGTGAGGGGGGTATGATGGCGATGTGTGCTAAGGGTACTTTGAGGGTGCACTTGTCTTCAACCAATGCTAACCCTCCTTTTGTGGAGTTAGTATGTCGGGGAGTCAAGGTCGCTTGCCATTGCTCGGTGGTTCTCTCCAGGTACTCAATGGGGGGGGGGGGGGGGGGCCTCTCCCATACCCGAATTTGGCATTTCTTCCTGAGATGCAACTTTTTCGGGCTAAAAGGGTCCCCCACCCCCCTCCCTGAAAAATAGCCCTGTACGCCTATGCAATGAATACCTGGACTTGAATAAATACCTATATTATGGTCATGATATAGCTGCAGATGCTGAAACTAACCTTAAATATCAATAATTAATTTATTCTCTATCATTCTATCTGTTTGTGAATGTGTGGGATTTGTCAACAAACGAGGGTAAGCTTCCTACTCCATGATTTCACAATTTTTCCAACATATCTGTTTCAGATACAATGAAATACATGTAATATGAGTTACTGTCACACACAAATTAGTTGTTTATTTGATATGGTTTAAATCATCTAGAGGGCTAGTATACACAGTGATGGGTACAGTGCAAGTCAAAATGAGTTGATTAAAGGGATGTTGAACAGCTTGTTAATATTTCTTGCATTACATTACTACTTTGCTATTTATTGACAGAAGGATTTCACAGAGGGTTTCCCTGACGGTATTTATTTATTGGTGTTTACGATCACATACTTATCCACAGTGGCTATTCGTGACCGTGACAGTTTTACGGGTGGGGGAAGTCGAAGGACCCAGAGTGAACCACCGAGCATCGACGAGCAACTGTCAGCCCAACATTCTAATTATGTTCAAGCTCCGCTGAAGCAGGGTACCAGCGGTTGAAGAAATGTGCACCATTGACATGCAGAACGCCTTAGTACATGGCATCATTGTGCCCCCATGTTGGCAACCGGGATAAAGTGCCTTGCCCAAGGACATTACGTGGGTCGTCCCAGACAGGGATCAAACTCGGGACCTCTATCGTAGAAGTCAAACAGTCTATCACTGAGAAAATGTGCTTTCTTTCCTGGCGGTATTCATATTTGTACGGCCAAACTGGGGTTGGATAACACGGAACACCAAAACATATAACACAAAATTTGTTCTCCATTGATTTTTGAAAGCAGTTATGGAAAGCTCAAAGAGCTCTTTCCTTTTTGTTTTTTGACAAGTGAGTATTCACTCAGTCATTTTTTGCAGACAGTGCGTCCAAAGCACATGTTTCATTAAGTCCCAGAACATAACTAAAGCCGGATTTATTGATTAAACATCTCTGCATATAGCAAAGCAGTGTCTCAAATTAACCCATTCCAAAATAATAGTAGCGAGTAACCAAAGTTGGATAATTTAGGTATTTCCAAATGGTACTCTTATTCTCGCTCTCATTGTGCTTGAGGGTTAAATCTGAGATTGAAAAGATATACCAATCTTACTCAGGGAAGGTGAGTACAGAAAAGTACGAAATTAATCCGAAAATGAATTTTGTCTGACGGTACTATTATTTGTACGAGCAAAACTGGTACTGGATTTATTTATTTATTTATTTATTTATTTATTTATTTATTTATTTATTTATTTATTTATTTATTTATTTATTTATTTATTAGGGTTTAACGACACATTAACAGCCAAGGTCATATTATGTCGGTGACAGTTGTATGGGTGGCGCAAGCCGGAGTATCCAGAGAGAACCACCGAGCAATGACGAGCAGCTGCCAGCTCCCCAACATAGTGCCTCCGCACTGTAGCACAGGCAGGGTTAGATTGGTTGAAGACATGCGCACCATCGACGTGCAGATGCCTTAGTACACAGCGTCCAGACCAGTGAAGGCAGATGCACGAAATCTTCAGAAGTTGTTCTACTATCCATGCTCGACAGAACAGTATCTTTGTCAAGTGGCGTGACCGCGTGGGAACAACGTGGATCGCGTGGAAACAGCGGGGACGATTCGTCCCTACTCTATTCCCAATGAAATGCCGTTTCCATTCACTATTTACCTATCACCAGACGAGTTTGGCATTATTTCTGTCTAGTTGATGAACTGTCCAGCTTTAAATATTTGCACATTCATATAGGACAGAAGGTTTTGAGTTAAACTGCTTATTTTAGACCGTCCCGGCAGAAACTAACAACTCGATCCGGTGGAGCATTTATCTATTTATTTATTGGTGGTTAAGGTCACATATTTATGCACACTGGCTAATCATGACCGCAACAGTTTTACGGGTGGAGGAAGCCGGAGTACCCGGAGAGAACCACCGAGCAACCGCGAGCAACTGTCAGCTCCCCAACATACGAACTCCACACAAGCAGGGTTAGCATTGGTTGAAGACAAGTGCACGATCGACGTGCAGTACGCCTTAGTACACAACGCCACCGTGCCCCCACGCGGGCAGTGGAGATGAAGTGTCTTGTCCAAGGACACAACGCGGTTGCCGCAGGTTGGATTATCCGGTGGAGAAAAAGCCGTCATCTGGCTAATTTAACATTCAAATTGAACAGTTACAATGTCGGATATACTCCAATTATGTCCCGACCATGCAAGGCAGCAACTTGAAATTCTCAGAATGTTTTCTACTATCCCTGCCCGACAGTTTAGTATCTTTGTCAAGTGCCCTGCGTGGAAATATCGTGGATCAGGTGGAAACCGAGGGCACGATTCTCCCTACTTTATTCTCAATTCAACGAATTTTCCATTCATTATTTACCTGTCACCGGCTGAGTTAGGCATTATATCTGTCTATTTTCTGAACTTTTCAACCTTAACTATTTGCGGCTTCATGTAGCACCACCGAAGGGCCACTGCACGGTTACCAATATATTCAGGGATTGATTTTACGAAAATAACAATTATTCCGACTATATCCACATGGGAACTCCTAAATATGCCAAGGGTTAAACTACTGATAATAACGTATAAAACAGAAAAGTTGTCGTGCTATGCTTGCTGCATGCAGGAACAGAAAACATTCAGCGCTCAATGACTTAGGAATGGAGTAAATTGTCACTTAAACCTACGGAATTCTTAACAAAATGAGAGGTTTTTTTCGACGGCATCAATTTTTGTGCATTTGAGACAGGGATGGAGTTAAACTTTACAGCAACCTTATAACAGAAAATATTCTTGGAATTGAACTGTGAATCCGAATTTCGAAAGCATTTTCGGATATTCTATTCCAAACTACCACTGCACGCTTATCAATATTCAGTGATTTTATGAAAATATCAATTATTCCGACCGTACCCATATGGGCAGTCTCAAATCTGCCAACGGTTAAACTTTTAATAATGACATATAAAACAAAAGTTGTCATACTATGACTGCTGCATACAGCCATAGAAAACATTCATCGCTCAATCAATTAGGAATGGAGTAAATCGTCACTTAAACTTACCAAATTCTGAAAAACAATAGTTTTTTTGGACTGCACCTATCTTTATGCACAGAACGAGCTTAGGGTTCAACTTTACAACTAGACTTACAAGAGCAAATATGCTCGGTAGGCAATTATAAATACGAACATGTAAATCATTTTTCGATATTCCTTTCGAAAATGGAAGAAAAGTGAGCTCCAAATTGGCCAATTTTATGAAGAATTTTAGGGCACTCAAATTCAAGGCCAGAAAACTGGGTGATGGTTAAATCTTTGAATAAAATATATAACAGCAAAATTGTTTTTGGATGAAGGTCTGTTACAACCAGTAGTGTCGAAATCGACCAGTAATGTCGAAAAAATTAACCAGTAATGTCGAAATCAACCAGTAATGTCGAAAAAATCGACCAGTAATGTAAAAATCCGTAATGTCGAAAAATTAACCAGTAGTGTCAAAAAGTGACGACCAAAAAAATGAGGAGCACTAACACTTGCCGACGGGGGAGGGGGTATAGCCATCCACCCCCCCCCCCCCTCGATAACACCACTGGTCGTGTGCTTTAATGACTGACTGTTATAATGTCAGTCACTTATGACCAAACGGTCCGCCTGTAAAGTGGAACCACGCGTTACTTCCACTGGGAAATCGCTCATTCAGGTGTCTACACAGGTGTTAGCACTTTCTGATAAATAAAAATTACTGTCCCCAGGAACGCCGCTGTGGCAACGTCTTGGAGAGAGTGAATATTTATTTGCCAGAGGGCGAATGTCAGCGGAAGGCCAAGGCTGGGGTTGATCAACCTTGCTGGGGACCTAAGATACTCTTTCACCGTGGACAGGGGATTTTCACTAGCTCACTTTTGTAGATCGCAATTGCTTATTCACAAGCCACAGAGTAGCGCCGCGCTTTAATCGATTGCTTTCAACGGTAATGACCTAGCATGGGCTAATTTCTTGGCGGGGCTGAGGTTCCATCAATTCCTAGGGTACTCAGGGCTTCTTCATTAATAAGATAAAGACTATTAACAATCCAACAATTTTTATATATAAATCTTCTATACACTTATTTACAAATAGCCAACAAATCCTAAATAAATAATCTCAACACTACTGAAATGAGTTTTGTGACTAGTCACTGAATCCCACCGAAAACAAGTACTAAAATATTGTCTAAAATTAAATTGTTTCCCAAATTTATATTCGCAGAGAAAGGTCGAAGCTGCGACTACTGACAAGAAATCACGAAATCTTTCATTCAGCCGCTCAAGCGCGCATTCATCCTGTTGCGCCTACCACATTATGGGGAATAAATTACTTTTAATACTAAATTTCACCCCTTAGAATATCTTATCACCTACAATTCCTGCTAATAGTGCTTCTAACTCGCAATAATAACAACTGATCATCTAATAACACAGATTCACTAATACACTTAAAACTGTTAACTAATAACTATGTAACTACGACGAGTTATCACAACTAAATACTATAAACTAAATACTACATATACTCATCGATTCTTCTTCGGCGTCTCCCCTCGATGCAAATCATCAGATCGGGAATCCTGTCGTCCAAATGACAGCTTACCGGAACCACACAAAAACCTTAACTCTTTACTGCACCGCGTGAACTAACGATTATTCCATCCTAGCGAGTCTGTCTTGAGGTTAACTCGAGGGGTCTTATATAGGCGCGCGCATCACCAATCAAAAACTTTATTTGGGCAAAGGTGCTAATTTAGAAAAGACGGCTTTGATGACTTGCAGTGACATGAACTGACTTTTCAATAAGTTCTAATTTGGAATGCATTGTTTACACAGTCCCTGCATGACAGCGACTGAACAAAGAACACTTTCCGAATACGAACTTAATTAAATTAATGCGCTTACCCAGTTTACTCACACTGATTATTAAAAAAGTTTCTTTCTTTCATTTATTCTACATAACTCGAATTGTTTACTTCTTTTTAAAATTTAGAATAACCTTAAAATAACAACCCTGTGATATAAACAACCCTGTGATAATGACCTTAAAATAACAACCCTGTGATATACTACCCGATATTTGCTACATGTCTATCATCTAGTTCTACCAATTTGCTACCTGTCATTTTACCTACATCCATCAATCAGTCAGTCTGCGTCACCCGCATGTACCCGCATGTACGTGGGGAGAACTATTAGCTCAATCGAGAAATTGCCTCGCAATTCAATTTGATGAATATCCGGGTTCTATAACTGACGAAGTCAGTTAAGTTGTGTCCTTGGGAATGACACTTTATCCCAGGTGCACGTTGACTTCGTGTGCCAAGCCACATGCCGAAATGACACGTGTATGGTGCGCGTGCTTTAAACTAAGTGTCGTAAACGAAATCAATCAATCAATCAACCAACCAATCAATCTTTGTATGTAGGTCTGCCTGTCTTTCCGTCATTCAGTTGTCTATCCACGTCTAGGGGTTATTTTTCACACGCCACATTGCTATCTGTCTGTCTGGATTTTTGTCCGTCTGCCTGGATGCTGCTAACCTGCCTACCTACACACTTGCCAGCCTACATGTGTGACTGTATGTCTATCTGTGCTAGCGCTCAATACTAGACTAAATATTTCAGCGTCGTATCAGTTCATTATCTACCCAGAGAGAGAGAGAGAGAGGGGGAAGGAGGGAGAGAGAGAGAGAGAGAGAGGGAGAGAGAGAGGGAGAGGGAGATAGAGAGAGAGGGGGAGAGACAGAGAGAGGGAGAGAGTTGGACAAAGACAAAGGGAAAAGGTGATAGGAAGAGAGCGATAGAGAGAGAAAGAAGGGGAGAGAGAAGGAGAGGTAGGGGCAAATGCAGAGGGACAGACAGACAGACAGACAGACAGACAGACAGACAGACAGAAGGGGAGAGAGAAGGAGAGGTAGGGGCAAATGCAGAGGGACAGACAGACAGACAGACAGACAGACAGACAGACAGACAGACAGACAGACAGACAGACAGACAGACAGACAGACAGACAGACAGACAGACAGACAGACAGACAGACAGACAGACAGACAGACAGACAGACAGACAGACAGACAGACAGACAGACAGACAGACAGACAGACAGACAGACAGACAGACAGGGCAAAGGCATAGTGAGAGAGAGAGAGAGGGGGAGCAAAGGTAGAGGGACATGGGATAGAAAGAGAGGGGGGATATATAGAGAGAAAGAGAGAGAGGGAAGAAAGAGAGAGCGGGAGAGAGAGAGAGAGAGAGAGAGAGAGAGAGAGAGAGAGAGAGAGAGAGAGCAAATAGGATGGGGTATGTTGTGCATATGAAAGAGGGAAATAATTGTTAAACATAAAATTCCATATTTACTGGGGTAAATGTGTTTAAACTTGCGCGAAAATGGTTAAAAGTCGATAAATATAGGCAAAAGTACAATTTGAGCAACCCGAAAAAATATTGAATTTTTTGCGAAAAATCATCATTTTGGTCGTCACTTTTTGACACTACTGGTTAATTTTTCGACATTACGGATTTTTACATTACTGGTCGATTTTTTCGACATTACTGGTTGATTTCGACATTACTGGTTAATTTTTTCGACATTACTAGACGATTTCGACATTACTGGTAAATTTATACACTACTGGTTGTAACAAGGTCCAATCCTCTCATGGAAAAGGTTTTGAGACATTATGGCTCCAGTGCTGAGAAAGTGCATGTAAACGTTGGCGAAAATAACAATTATTCCGACAGTATCCTTATGGGAAGTCTCAAATCTGCCAAGGGTTAAACTTTTAATAATAATATATAGAACAAACTTTGTCATACTTTGACTGCTGCAAGCAGCTATAGAAAAAATTCAGAGCTCAAGCTATTATAAATGAAGTAAATCGCCACCTAAAGTTACCAAATTTTGAAAAATTGGAGTTGGAAGGTACCTACTTTTTTATGCAACCAGAATCGGATAGGGTTAAACTTTACAACCAAACTTACAACAGCAAATATGCTCGGTAGTCAATTGTGAATACGTACATGAAAAGTTTTTGAAGTTAACCCTTTCCAAATTGATAGAAAAAAAGCAACCAAAGATGGCTAATTTTGGCATTTTCAAACGGTACTCTTATTCTTGCCCTCATTGTGCTTGAGGGTTAAATCTGAGATTAAGAAGTAAACAGTAACTTTCTTCCACAATCATTGTTGCATCAAGCCATATCAAAATAATTGTTACAACTATTTTGTAATTAGAGAAATTTGCCCTTGAAGATGGCGAAAATAACAATTATTCCAGCAGTACCCTTATGGGAAGTCTCAAATCTGCCAAGGGTTAAACTTTTAATAATAAATTATAGAAGAAAATTTATCATACTTTGACTGATGCAAGCAGCTACCGAAAACATTCAGAGCTCAAGCAATTAAAAATGGAGTAAATCGCCACCTAAACTTATCAAATTCTTAAAAAATTGGAGTTTTTTTGGACGGTACCTACTTTTATGCAACCAGAATGGGATAGGGTTAAACTTTACAACCAAACTTACAACAGCAAATATACTCGGTAGTCAATTGTGAATACGTATATGAAAAGTGTTTGAAATTAACCCTTTCCAAAATGATAGAAAATGCAACCAAAAATGGCTAATTTTGGCATTTTCAAATGGTACTCTGGTACATAAAAGTAGGTACCGTCCAAAAAATTTCCAATTTTTTCAGAATTTGGTACATTTAGGTGGCGATTTACTCCATTTTTAATTGCTTGAGCTCTGAATGTTTTCTATACCAGCTGCTTGTAGCAGTCAAAGTATGACAAATTTTGTTTTATATGTTATTATTAAAAGTTTAACTCTTGGCAGATTTGAGACTTCCCATAAGGGTACTGTCAGAATAATTGTTATTTTCGCCAACGTTTACATGCACTTTCTCAGCACTGGAGCCATATTGTCTCAAAACCTTTTCCATGAGAGGATTGGGCCTTCATCCAAGAACAATTTTGCTGTTATATATTTTATTCAAAGTTTTTAACCTTCATCCTGTTTTGGGGCCTTGAATTTGAGTGCCCTAAAATTCTTCATAAAATAGGCTAATTTGGAGCTCACTTTTCTTCCATTTTCGAAAGGAATATCGAAAAATGATTTAAATGTTCGTATTTACAATTGCCTACCGAGCATATTTGCTGTTGTAAGTTTGGTTGTAAAGTTTAACCCTATGCTCGTTCTGTTTGCATAAAGATTATTTATTTATTTGTTTATTTATTTATTTATTGGTGTTTAAGGTCACATATTTTTTCACAATGGCCTACCATGACCGTGACAATTTTACGGGTGGAGGAAGCCGGAGTACCCGGAGAGAACCACCGAGCAACGGCGAGCAACTGTCAGCTCCCCAACATACCAACACCACACATGCAGGGTTAGCATTGGTTGAAGACAGCTGCACCATCGACCTGAAGTACGCCTTAGTACACAATGTCACCGTGCCCCCACGTGGGCAATGGGGGCGGAGTGCCGCAGGTGGGATTCGAACCGAGGACCTCTCGGCTTGCAGCCTGCACCTCTACCAACTGAGCCACCGCGCCCCCCATTGCATAAAGGTAGGTGCAGCCCACAAAAACTCTCGTTTTCAGAATTTGGTAAGTTTAAGTGACGATTTACTCATATTTGTACGACCAAACTGGGGTTGGAAACACGGAACACCAAAACATATAACACAAAATTTGTTCTCCATTGATTTTTGAAAGCAGTTATGGAAAGCTCAAAGAGCTCTTTCCTTTTTGTTTTTTGACAAGTGAGTATTCACTCAGTCATTTTTTGCAGACAGTGCTATTTCTAAGTGTCCAAAGCACATGTTTCATTAAGTCCCAGAACATAACTAAAGCCGGATTTATTGATTAAACATCTCTGCATATAGCAAACCAAAGTGTCTCAAATTAACCCATTCCAAAATGATAGTGGCGAGTAACCAAAGTTGGATAATTTAGGTATTTCCAAATGGTACTCTTATTCTCGCTCTGATTGTGCTTGAGGGTTAAATCTGAGATTGAAAAGATATACCAATCTTACTCAGGGAAGGTGAGTACAGAAAAGTACGAAATTAATCCGAAAATGAATTTTGTCTGACGGTACTATTATTTGTACGAGCAAAACTGGTACTGGATTTATTTATTTATTTATTTATTTATTTATTTATTTATTTATTTATTTATTTATTTATTTATTTATTTATTTATTTATTTATTAGGGTTTAACGACACATTAACAGCCAAGGTCATATTATGTCGGTGACAGTTGTATGGGTGGCGCAAGCCGGAGTACCCAGAGAGAACCACCGAGCAATGACGAGCAGCTGCCAGCTCCCCAACATAGTGCCTCCGCACTGTAACACAGGCAGGGTTAGATTGGTTGAAGACATGCGCACCATCGACGTGCAGTATGCCTTAGTACACACGTCCAGATCAGTGAAGGCAGATGCACGAAATCTTCAGAAGTTGTTCTACTACCATCCCTGCTCGACAGAACAGTATCTTTGTCAAGTGGCGTGACCGTGTGGGAACAACGTGGATCGCGTGGAAACTGCGGGGACGATTCGTCCCTACTCTATTCCCAATGAAATGCCGTTTCCATTCACTATTTACCTATCACCAGTCGAGTTTGGCATTATTTCTGTCTAGTTGATGAACTGTCCAGCTTTAAATATTTGCACATTCATATGGGACAGAAGGTTTTGAGTTAAACTGCTTATTTTAGACCGTCCCGGCAGAAACTAACAACTCGATCCGGTGGAGCATTTATCTATTTATTTATTGGTGGTTAAGGTCACATATTTATGCACACTGGCTAATCATGACCGCAACAGTTTTACGGGTGGAGGAAGCCAGAGTACCCGGAGAGAACCACCGAGCAACCGCGAGCAACTGTCAGCTCCCCAACATACGTACTCCACACAAGCAGGGTTAGCATTGGTTGAAGACAAGTGCACGATCGACGTGCAGTACGCCTTAGTACACAACGCCACCGTGCCCCCACGCGGGCAGTGGAGATGAAGTGTCTTGCCCAAGGACACAACGCGGTTGCCGCAGGTTGGATTATCCGGTGGAGAAAAAGCCGTCATCTGGCTAATTTAACATTCAAATTGAACAGTTACAATGTCGGATATACTCCAATTATGTCCCGACCATGCAAGGCAGCAACTTGAAATTCTCAGAATGTTTTCTACTATCCCTGCCCGACAGTTTAGTATCTTTGTCAAGTGCCGTGCGTGGAAATACCGTGGATCAGGTGGAAACCGAGGGCACGATTCTCCCTACTTTATTCTCAATTCAACGAATTTTCCATTCATTATTTACCTGTCACCGGCTGAGTTAGGCATTATATCTGTCTATTTTCTGAACTTTTCAACCTTAACTATTTGCGGCTTCATGTAGCACCACCGAAGGGCCACTGCACGGTTACCAATATATTCAGGGATTGATTTTACGAAAATAACAATTATTCCGACTATATCCACATGGGAACTCCTAAATATGCCAAGGGTTAAACTATTGATAATAACGTATAAAACAGAAGTTGTCGTGCTATGCTTGCTGCATGCAGGAACAGAAAACATTCAGCGCTCAATGACTTAGGAATGGAGTAAATTGTCACTTAAACCTACGGAATTCTTAACAAAATGAGAGGTTTTTTTCGACGGCATCAATTTTTGTGCATTTGAGACAGGGATGGAGTTAAATTTTACAGCAACCTTATAACAGAAAATATTCTTGGAATTGAACTGTGAATCCGAATTTCGAAAGCATTTTCGGATATTCTATTCCAAACTACCACTGCACGCTTATCAATATTCAGTGATTTTATGAAAATATCAATTATTCCGACCGTACCCATATGGGCAGTCTCAAATCTGCCAACGGTTAAACTTTTAATAATGACATATAAAACAAAAGTTGTCATACTATGACTGCTGCATACAGCCATAGAAAACATTCATCGCTCAATCAATTAGGAATGGAGTAAATCGTCACTTAAACTTACCAAATTCTGAAAAACAATAATTTTTTTGGACTGCACCTATCTTTATGCACAGAACGAGCATAGGGTTCAACTTTACAACTAGACTTACAACAGCAAATATGCTCGGTAGGCAATTATAAATACGAACATGTAAATCATTTTTCGATATTCCTTTCGAAAATGGAAGAAAAGTGAGCTCCAAATTGGCCAATTTTATGAAGAATTTTAGGGCACTCAAATTCAAGGCCAGAAAACTGGGTGATGGTTAAATCTTTGAATAAAATATATAACAGCAAAATTGTTCTTGGATGAAGGTCTGTTACAACCAGTAGTGTCGAAATCGACCAGTAATGTCGAAAAAATTAACCAGTAATGTCGAAATCAACCAGTAATGTCGAAAAAATCGACCAGTAATGTAAAAATCCGTAATGTCGAAAAATTAACCAGTAGTGTCAAAAAGTGACGACCAAAATGAGGAGCACTAACACTTGCCGACGGGGGAGGGGTATAGCCATCCACCCCCCCCCCCCCCTCGATAACACCACTGGTCGTGTGCGTTAATGACTGACTGTTATAATGTCAGTAACTTATGCCCACCCTGTCCGCCTGTAAAGTGGAACCACGCGTTACTTCCACTGGGAAATCGCTCATTCAGGTGTCTACACAGGTGTTAGCACTTTCTGATAAATAAAAATTACTGTCCCCAGGAACGCCGCTGTGGCAACGTCTTGGAGAGAGTGAATATTTATTTGCCAGAGGGCGAATGTCAGCGGAAGGCCAAGGCTGGGGTTGATCAACCTTGCTGGGGACCTAAGATACTCTTTCACCGTGGACAGGGGATTTTCACTAGCTCACTTTTGTAGATCGCAATTGCTTATTCACAAGCCACAGAGTAGCGCCGCGCTTTAATCGATTGCTTTCAACGGTAATGACCTAGCATGGGCTAATTTCTTGGCGGGGCTGAGGTTCCATCAATTTCTAGGGTACTCAGGGCTTCTTCATTAATAAGATAAAGACTATTAACAATCCAACAATTTTTATATATAAATCTTCTATACTCTTATTTACAAATAGCCAACAAATCCTAAATAAATAATCTCAACACTACTGAAATGAGTTTTGTGACTAGTCACTGAATCCCACCGAAAACAAGTACTAAAATATTGTCTAAAATTAAATTGTTTCCCAAATTTATATTCGTAGAGAAAGGTCGAAGCTGCGACTACTGACAAGAAATAACGAAATCTTTCATTCAACCGCTCATGCGCGCATTTATCCTGTTGCGCCTACCACATTATGGGGAATTACCTTTAATACTAAATTTCACCCCTTAGAATATCTTATCACCTACAATTCCTGCTAATAGTGCTTCTAACTCGCAATAATAACAACTGATCATCTAATAACACAGATTCACTAATACACTTAAAACTGTTAACTAATAACTATGTAACTACGACGTGTTATCACAACTAAATACTATAAACTAAATACTACATATACTCATCGATTCTTCTTCGGTGTCTCCCCTCGATGCAAATCATCAGATCGGGAATCCTGTCGTCCAAATGACGGCTTACCGGAAACACACAAAAACCTTAACTCTTTACTGCACCGCGTGAACTAACGATTATTCCATCCTAGCGAGTCTGTCTTGAGGTTAACTCGAGGGGTCTTATATAGGCGCGCGCATCACCAATCAAAAACTTTATTTGGGCAAAGGTGCTAATTTAGAAAAGACGGCTTTGATGACTTGCAGTGACATGAACTGACTTTTCAATAAGTTCTAATTTGGAATGCATTGTTTACGCTGTCCCTGCATGACAGCGACTGAACAAAGAACACTTTCCGAATACGAACTTAATTAAATTAATGCGTTTACCCAGTTTACTCACACTGATTATTAAAAAAGTTTCTTTCTTTCATTTATTCTACATAACTCGAATTGTTTACTTCTTTTTAAAATTTAGAATAACCTTAAAATAACAACCCTGTGATATAAACAACCCTGTGATAATGACCTTAAAATAACAGCCCTGTGATATATGCCTCCCTCTAAATTAAAAAGCTCCGCTTTTTCGACGAATATCTCATTTGGCAAACTTGAAAAAGGTAAAACATGATAAAATGAAATGAATGCATGAAAGATAAAATACAATAATTTTGAAAACTAATGGAGTGTCTATTTGTTTCTTCTTCTGTGATCTTCTCTTCCTTGTAATTGAATATATTGAGGTTGAAAGTGTCCGAGCGCGTTTGTGATACTATGTTGATGTTGATAATTCGATACTGTTCGATGCATATAAAATGAATTGTGTCGCCAAAATCGTTAGACGTTGAGTAAGATAAGATAAGATAAGATAATATTTATTACAAGAACACCAGAAACAAGGCAGATTGCATGTCATTGAAATTAGTAACAATAATACCAAGAAATAGCAAAATATGTTTGAAACCATAAACACCAATGTTCAGTTGGTGCATGTTATAGCTAATGATTTCATTCTAATTGGTATTATGCCGCAAGCAAGCATTCTTTGTATTCAAACATTTGTCGGATCATATTACAGATGATACCACACAGTGCGGGGATTTCATTTTTCATAAGAAATACGAATCTCTCAGAGCTACTCATACCAACAAAATCTGGATATTCTCTCTCGATTTTGCGATAGGAGTCAGCACGTATAGAGTCATATCTCTTACAATCCATAACAAAGTGGAATTCATTTTCTATATTACCATTGTTACAGACCTTACATAACCTTTTATGTACAGGTAATGGGGGCTGCATATGTCTACCCTTTTCAATCATTAAGTTGTGATTACTAATACGTAATCGGGTGAACATATTTTTTGCATGTTCCGAAGTTGTGTTCAGTAAATAAATTTCTATGTTATAAATGTCTTTAAACTCTCTATAGGTTCTAAGTTTGTTTTTTTCCGGCCTTCTTATCATCATTGTATATATCATTTAGAAAAGTATTAAGGTGGCGAGTCTTCAAGTCTTCACGAATTACGTCAATTTTCCAATTGCTAAGGTTTGCTGGTTGTTTACCGGGGACATTTGCTTGACCACTATCTTCCACAAGACGGTGACATCTTGAAATGATTGAATCTGGTAATGTATAATTTTCAGACTCAATTCTAGCCTCAGTCAACATTGTTGAAGAAGACTTCTGGTACAATTTGGTTGCATATTTAATCATTTGCATCGTAGCCTCTATGTGCACAGGATATCGACCTAATTCCGCTCTCGCTGCGTGGTTGGATGATTTCCTGTTAACACCGAGTAGGCTTTTACAGAATTTTAGATGAACATGTTCACACGGAACCTTATCACCGTGTGTGTTGTTTATTTCAGACGCCCATATTTCACTTCCATTTTAAAGAATAGGCTTAATAAGTGAATCGAAAAGTTTAGTGAGAAGAATTATCGGAGGTGGCCATTACTTTTTGAAAGTACTTAGTAGACTGTACAGTACTTTCATGCCCTTTTTGATTAATTCTTGTTGTGCTTTTGTTAACTTTCCATTTTTTGCGAAACATAGGCCAAGATAAATGTAATCGGATACCTGTGTAACTGAATTTGAACCAATGTGGAAGTTTGGCATTCTAACTTTACGGGAGTGGAATGTCATCGCCTTTGTTTTATCTACATTTACATGGAGCCCGTTTCTAACAGAGTAATCGTCCAACTGGTCTAAGCATCGCTGCAATCCGTAGGGGTTGTCTGATATCAGCACCAGATCATCTGCGAAAAGCAGATGATTTAATGTAGTATTATTTAATTTTACAGGTGCACATTTTTCATCAAAAATGTGTCCAATGTCGTCAATAAAAATTTTAAATAATGTCGGCGAAATAACACAGCCCTGCCTAACACCGATTGTCGATAATTGTGCGGGGCTCACGCCAAGTTTGGTTTTTATTTGATAAAAGCTTGACTGATATAAAGAACTTAACACTGCGAGAATATTACCACATATACCCACTTTGTTAAGTTTTTGAAAGAGAATATTTCTGTCAACAGTGTCGAAGGCTTTCTTAAAATCAACAAAAACCGCGTATAGTGTTTTTTTCATCTTTTTATATTTATTTATCGATGTTTTAAGAATATAAGCGCTGTCGGTTGTACCTCGACCTTGTCTGAAGCCAAATTGATTATCGGTGATTAAGGAATTGTCTTCAAGAAATGTGTTAATCCTTTCGTTCAGAACTTTATTAAATAGTTTGCCAAGCGCGTTGCTTACGGCTATTGCTCTGTAATTATTTGGATCATATCTATCACCTTTCTTGTAGATAGTTGTTAGTACAGTATTGCTCCAAGTCAGTGGATAATGGTGTGATTCAAACACCTGGTTGAAAAGTTTAATTAAGTGATCGATTAGATGCGGGGTAACCATTTTAAGCAGTTCGTTTGATATATTGTCGCAACCAGATGCTTTTTTGTTTTTGAGTCGTTTAACTGAGTACATAATTTCATCGGCAGTAAATGAACCATTATTAAGTGCAAACTGATAATCTTGATTTCTGCTAAACGTGTCAGGACTGTTAGATTTATTCGGTGGTCTAGGTCTACAGAGAAGATCACCAAAGAAATCTACAGTTCTGTCGGCATCCAGATGTTGATCTGCGGCTTTGTTTTTTCGCAATGAATTAATTGTTTTCCAGTATTCTCTGGGGTCAGATGTTGACAGGTGTTCTAGTTTATCGCATATGCTTTTGAAGTATAACTTTGATTTTCTTTTTAGTGTTTTCTTATATGCTTTTTTGGCAGAATAAAATTTCTGAATCAATGACCTGTCGTGGGGTGTGCGTTGCAAGCGTTTTATAGCGTCATCCAGAGCACTTTTTAGTTGTTTGCATTCGCTATCAAACCATCTCTTCTTAGGTCTCATTTTCGATTTCCTGAGAGTTATTCTTTTTGTTGCAGCTGTGTTAATAATACCCAATAACTCACTGAATTCGGCCACGGCGTCAGTAGTGCCTTTTCTATCCTGAGTGTAGGGTTTCATCGGAAACTGCTGTTTTTTATATTCAACATCATGGCCATAAATTGCTCTTATAGCTCTCATCTGGCTATCAGGTGTCCACTTTGGTGTGAATTTGGTCATGGTATATTTATATTTTAGATTTACGTCGGATGTATTAGAGGTGTTCCTGTATTTCAATAACATTGTTAGTTGGGAGTGATCTGAATGCTCATTGGGGGCTTTTACGCAAAAGTAATCTACATCTGATAAGTACATTTCTGAAATGATTACATAATCAACAACACTGGCTCCATTATATTGAAAACTTGTAAAATTTCCCATGTAGTCCCCAGGAACCCTGCCGTTCAGAATTCTGAGTTTGGTTGCCTGACAGAAGGAAATTAGCTGCCTTCCATAGGTATTCAGTGTTTTATCCAGACTTGTATTAATGTTGAATGTCACGTAGTCCTTTTCCGAATGAATTCCAAATTTAGTTTCTGTGCTGATCCGAAGTTGTTGTCCGCGTGCTTCATGTCCGTTTGTTGTTAATTTATTGTTAGGTCTAGTTCTTTTCCCCATCTCGATGTAGCGTTATTCCCGGGGTTTACTCTTTCTCTTCAGGCTTGTTGTTGTGTATAATTTGGTTTCCTGTTGTGTGTCCTTCGTTTGTGATGTCTGTGTGCTCTGTATAGTACCATTTTACCATCTCCATTTGCAACCTGAAAATATAAACTAGACAAAAATTGAGTTTAAGCGTTCTGAAAAAAAAAACTTGTATAATGTTGCCCTGAAAGAAGAAACAAATTAGACGCAGCGCTCTGGTTAACCTGTAGAAAAAAGAGAACAAACATTTCATTAAACAAGGAGCAACTTGAAAAAAATAAACAAAGAGCTACTTTGAAAAACATCACAAATAACCAATCAGGAACTAATCAACCAGTCTTTATATCCAAGCGAAGAGCCTTGCCACAGATCTCCGTTGGATATTTTGCGCAATTTGAAAATTTGAATGCAAGTGACAAGATTGCATTCAGACTGTCCCCAGGAACGCCGCTGTGGCAACGTCTTGGAGAGAGTGAATATTTATTTGCCAGAGGGCGCTTGTCAGCGGAGGGCCAACGCTGGGGTTGATCAACCTTGCTGGGGACCTAAGATACTCTTTCACCGTGGACAGGGGATTTTCACTAGCTCACTTTTGTTGATCGCAATTGCTTATTCACAAGCCACAGAGTAGCGCCGCGCTTTAATCAATTGCTTTCAACAGTAATGACCTAGCATGGGCTAATTTCTTGGCGGGGCTGAGGTTCCATCAATTCCTAGGGTACTCAGGGCTTCTTCATTAATAAGATAAAGACTATTAACAATCCAACAATTTTTATATATAAATCTTCTATACTCTTATTTACAAATAGCCAACAAATCCTGAATAAATAATCTCAACACTACTGAAATGAGTTTTGTGACTAGTCACTGAAACCCACCGAAAACAAGTACTAAACTATTGTCTAAAATTAAATTGTTTCCCAAATTTATATTCGAAGAGAAAGGTCGAAGCTGCGACTACTGACAAGAAATCACGAAATCTTTCATTCAACCGCTCATGCGCGCATTCATCCTGTTGCGCCTACCACATTATGGGGAATTACTTTTAATACTAAATTTCACCCCTTAGAATATCTTATCACCTACAATTCCTGCTAATAGTGCTTCTAACTCGCAATAATAACAACTGATCATCTAATAACACAGATTCACTAATACACTTAAAACTGTTAACTAATAACTATGTAACTACGACGTGTTATCACAACTAAATACTATAAACTAAATACTACATATACTCATCGACTCTTCTTCGGCGTCTCCCCTCGATGCAAATCATCAGATCGGGAATCCTGTCGTCCAAATGACGGCTTACCGGAACCACACAAAAACCTTAACTCTTTACTGCACCGCGTGAACTAACGATTATTCCATCCTAGCGAGTCTGTCTTGAGGTTAACTCGAGGGGTCTTATATAGGCGCGCGCATCACCAATCAAAAACTTTATTTGGGCAAAGGTGCTAATTTAGAAAAGACGGCTTTGATGACTTGCAGTGACATGAACTGACTTTTCAATAAGTTCTAATTTGGAATGCATTGTTTACACAGTCCCTGCATGACAGCGACTGAACAAAGAACACTTTCCGAATACGAACTTAATTAAATTAATGCGCTTACCCAGTTTACTCACACTGATTATTAAAAAAGTTTCTTTCTTTCATTTATTCTACATAACTCGAATTGTTTACTTCTTTTTAAAATTTAGAATAACCTTAAAATAACAACCCTGTGATATAAACAACCCTGTGATAATGACCTTAAAATAACAACCCTGTGATATACTACCCGATATTTGCTACATGTCTATCATCTAGTTCTACCAATTTGCTACCTGTCATTTTACCTACATCCATCAATCAGTCAGTCTGCGTCACCCGCATGTACCCGCATGTACGTGGGGAGAACTATTAGCTCAATCGAGAAATTGCCTCGCAATTCAATTTGATGAATATCCGGGTTCTATACCTGACGAGGTCAGTTAAGCTGTGTCCTTGGGAATGACACTTTATCCCAGGTGCACGTTGACTTCGTGTGCCAAGCCACATGCCGAAATGACACGTGTATGGTGCGCGTGCTTTAAACTAAGTGTCGTAAACGAAATCAATCAATCAATCAACCAACCAATCAATCTTTGTATGTAGGTCTGCCTGTCTTTCCGTCATTCAGTTGTCTATACACGTCTAGGGGTTATTTTTCACACGCCACATTGCTATCTGTCTGTCTGGATTTTTGTCCGTCTGCCTGGATGCTGCTAACCTGCCTACCTACACACTTGCCAGCCTACATGTGTGACTGTATGTCTATCTGTGCTAGCGCTAAATACTAGACTAAATATTTCAGCGTCGTATCAGTTCATTATCTACCCAGAGAGAGAGAGAGGGGGGAGGAGGGAGAGAGAGAGGGGGGGAGAGGGAGATAGAGAGAGGGGGAGAGACAGAGAGAGAGAGAGAGAGTTGGACAAAGACAGAGGGAAAAGGGGATAGGAAGAGAGCGATAGAGAGAGAAAGAAGGGGAGAGAGAGAAGGAGAGGTAGGGGCAAATGCAGAGGGACAGACAGACAGACAGACAGACAGACAGACAGACAGACAGACAGACAGACAGACAGACAGACAGACAGACAGACAGACAGACAGACAGACAGATAGATGGATAGAGAGGGCAAAGGCAGAGTGAGAATGAGAGAGAGAGAGAGAGAGAGAGAGAGAGAGAGAGAGAGAGAGAGAGAGAGAGAGAGAGAGAGAGAGAGAGGGGGGAGCAAAGGTAGAGGGACATGGATAGAAAGAGAGGGGGGATATATAGAGAGAAAGAGAGAGAGGGGAGAAAGAGAGAGCGGGAGAGAGAGAGAGAGAGAGAGAGAGCAAATAGGATGGGGTATGTTGTGCATATGAAAGAGGGAAATAATTGTTAAACATAAAATTCCATATTTACTGGGGTAAATGTGTTTAAACTTGCGCGAAAATGGTTAAAAGTCGATAAATATAGGCAAAAGTACAATTTGAGCAACCCGAAAAAATATTGAAATTTTTGCGAAAAATCATCATTTTGGTCGTCACTTTTTGACACTACTGGTTAATTTTTCGACATTACGGATTTTTACATTACTGGTCGATTTTTTCGACATTACTGGTTGATTTCGACATTACTAGTTAATTTTTTCGACATTACTAGTCGATTTCGACATTACTGGTAAATTTATACACTACTGGTTGTAACAAGGTCCAATCCTCTCATGGAAAAGGTTTTGAGACATTATGGCTCCAGTGCTGAGAAAGTGCATGTAAACGTTGGCGAAAATAACAATTATTCCGACAGTATCCTTATGGGAAGTCTCAAATCTGCCAAGGGTTAAACTTTTAATAATAATATATAGAACAAACTTTGTCATACTTTGACTGCTGCAAGCAGCTATAGAAAAAATTCAGAGCTCAAGCTATTATAAATGAAGTAAATCGCCACCTAAAGTTACCAAATTTTGAAAAATTGGAGTTGGAAGGTACCTACTTTTTTATGCAACCAGAATCGGATAGGGTTAAACTTTACAACCAAACTTACAACAGCAAATATGCTCGGTAGTCAATTGTGAATACGTACATGAAAAGTTTTTGAAATTAACCCTTTCCAAATTGATAGAAAAAAGCAACCAAAGATGGCTAATTTTGGCATTTTCAAACGGTACTCTTATTCTTGCCCTCATTGTGCTTGAGGGTTAAATCTGAGATTAAGAAGTAAACAGTAACTTTCTTCCACAATCATTGTTGCATCAAGCCATATCAAAATGGCGAAAATAACAATTATTCCGGCACTACCCTCATGGGAAGTCTCAAATCTGCCAAGGGTTAAACTTTTAATAATAACTTATAGAAGAAAATTTATCATACTTTGACTGATGCAAGCAGCTGCAGAAAACATCCAGAGCTCAAGCAATTAAAAATGGAGTAAATCGCCACCTAAACTTATCAAATTCTTAAAAAATTGGAGTTTTTTTGGACGGTACCTACTTTTATGCAACCAGAATGGGATAGGGTTAAACTTTACAACCAAACTTACAACAGCAAATATGCTCGGTAGTCAATTGTGAATACGTATATGAAAAGTGTTTGAAATTTAACCCTTTCCAAAATGATAGAAAAAACAACCAAATTTGGCTAATTTTGGCATTTTCAAATGGTACTCTCATCCTCGCCCTCACTGTGCTTGAGGGTTAAATCTGAGATTAAAAAGTAAACAGTAACTTTATTCCGCTATCATTGTTGCATCTATCCAAACCAAAATAATTGTTACAACAACCTGGTTATTAGAGAAATTTGCCCTTGAAGTTGGTGAATTTTGAAGAAAAAATCTATATTCATGTCATTTTTGGCCAGTGTGGGTTAATGTTGAAAGATTTGAGTGGTGAGTGTAGTGTATCATATTATGTAAATGTGTGGAAAATTTGAGCGAAATAACTGTAAACAATTTTGAGACATTAGAAAAATGGTGAAATTTTGAAGGTTTTGGCAGAATATTTTGAAAATACGCGTTTTCACAGATATGACGATACCGCATTTCACTAGATTTTATGACATTTCATAAGTGTGCCAAATTTGGTCAAAATCGTACAACTTGTTTTCGAGCAGTTCAACAGACAAAATTCAGGGAGGAAAAAAAAAATAAAAACAAGAGAATTGTAATTTGTTGGACAAATTACGGGTTTTCCCAACTTTTTAATGTGAAAAGGCAAACTGTATTGTACACAAAACTATCGATCAGTTTTGAAAACAGAAAATTTAGCGGAAATCAAAGTTTTTGTGATGCTACTAGTTTTTATGCAGCCAAAACAGATATTTGAGATACAGCAGGTCACCAAAACATTTAACACAAAATTTGCTCTTCAATAAGTACAGAATATTTTCATAGAAAGCAAAACAAGCGATGTCCTTTGTGCTTTGCAAAAAATTAGTACATATGAATTATGGGCGTACGGGCCGGGGTTTCATGAAGGACTGTACCCCAACCCACCCCTGAGTCAGGAAGGAGCCGATTTTTCGGCCAATATGCCAGAAAATTTCAGACAATTTAGTTGCCAGAAATGACCACAAAACATTTTGGTTTTCCACACAAAATGTTTTTTCCCTATCTCATCACATAGAAGTTGCAAGTAAACTGACCATTATACTGTACAAGTTGATTCAGTGGAACCTTATCCACGTTAATATTATTCATTTATAATCACACAAGTACACATAAAGAGCTCTATTACTGCATATTACGGGAGCACGGTGGCTCAGAAGGTAGAGATGATTGTTGCAATCCAAGAAGTCCTCGGTTCGAATCCCGCCTGTGGCAACCACATTGTGTCCTTGAGCAAGACACTTCATCCCAATTTAATTTCCCACGTGGGGTGGAGGGGGGTATGATGGCGATATGTACTAAGGGTACTTTGAGGGTGCACTTGTCTTCAACCAATGCTAACCCTGCTTTTGTGGAGTTAGTATGTTGGGGAGTCTGAGTCGCTTGCCATTGCTCGGTGGTTCTCTCCAGGTACTCAATGGGATTGAGACCCCCCCCCCCCCTCTCACCCATACCCACATTTGGCATTTCCTCCTGAGATTCAACCTTTTCGGGCTAAAAGGGTTTATCCTCCCTCCTGAAAAATAGCCCTGTACGCCTATGCAATGAATACCTGGACTTGAATAAATACCTATGTTATGGTCATGATATAGCTGTAGATGCCGAAAGAAAGTGACCTTAAATATCAATAATTAATTTATTCTCTATTATTTTGTATGTTTGTAAATGTGTGGGATTTGTCAACAAACGAGGGTAAGCTTCCTACTCCATGATTTCACAATTTTTCCAACATATCTCTTTCAGATACAATGAAATACATGTAATATGAGTTACTGTCACACACAAATTAGTTGTTTATTTGATGTGGTGTAAACTATCTAGAGAGCTAGTATACACAGTGATGGGTACACTTTAAGTCAAAATGAGTTGATGAAAGGTACGTTGAACTGCTTGTTAATATTTCTTGCATTACATTACTACTTTGCTATTTATTGACAGAAGGATTTCACATAGGGTTTTCCTAACGGTATTTATTTATTGGTGTTTACGGTCACATACTTATCCACAATGGCTAATCGTGACCGTGACAGTTTTACGGGTGGGGGAAGTCGGAGGACCCAGAGAGAACCACTGAGCATCGACGAGCAACTGTCAGCTCAACATTCTAATTATGTTCAAGCTCCGCTGAAGCAGGATGCCAGCGGTTGAAGACATGTGCACCATTGACATGCAGTGCCCCTTAGTACATGGCATCATCGTGTACGCCTTAGTACATGGCATCGGATTTGAGACTTCCCATAAGGGTACTGTCGAAATATTTGTTATTTTCGCCAACTTCAAGAGCAAATTTTTCTTATTACAAGGTAGTTGTAATAATTATTTTGGTATGGCTAGATGCAACAATGATTGTGGAAGAAAGTTACTGTTTATTTCTTAATCTCAGATTTAACCCTCTAGCACAGTGAGGGCGAGAATAAGAGTACCATTTGAAAATGCCAAAATTAGCCATTTTCGGTTGCCTTTTCTATCATTTTGGAAAGGGTTAATTTCAAACACTTTTCATGTACGTATTCACAATTGACTATCGAGCATATTTGCTGTTGTTAGTTTGGTTGTAAAGTTTAACCCTATCCCATTCTGGTTGCATAAAAGTAGGTACCGTCCAAAAAATTTCCAATTTTTTCAGAATTTGGTATATTTAGGTGGCGATTTACTCCATTTTTAATTGCTTGAGCTCTGAATGTTTTCTATACCAGCTGCTTGTAGCAGTCAAAGTATGACAAATTTTGTTTTATATGTTATTATTAAAAGTTTAACTCTTGGCAGATTTGAGACTTCCCATAAGGGTACTGTCAGAATAATTGTTATTTTCGCCAACGTTTACATGCACTTTCTCAGCACTGGAGCCATATTGTCTCAAAACCTTTTCCATGAGAGGATTGGGCCTTCATCCAAGAACAATTTTGCTGTTATATATTTTATTCAAAGTTTTTAACCTTCATCCAGTTTTGGGGCCTTGAATTTGAGTGCCCTAAAATTCTTCATAAAATAGGCTAATTTGGAGCTCACTTTTCTTCCATTTTCGAAAGGAATATCGAAAAATGATTTAAATGTTCGTATTTACAATTGCCTACCGAGCATATTTGCTGTTGTAAGTTTGGTTGTTAAGTTTAACCCTATGCTCGTTCTGTTTGCATAAAGATTATTTATTTATTTGTTTGTTTATTTATTTATTGGTGTTTAAGGTCACATATTTTTTCACAATGGCCTACCATGACCGTGACAATTTTACGGGTGGAGGAAGCCGGAGTACCCGGAGAGAACCACCGAGCAACGGCGAGCAACTGTCAGCTCCCCAACATACCAACACCACACATGCAGGGTTAGCATTGGTTGAAGACAGCTGCACCATCGACCTGAAGTACGCCTTAGTACACAATGTCACCGTGCCCCCACGTGGGCAATGGGGGCGGAGTGCCGCAGGTGGGATTCGAACCGAGGACCTCTCGGCTTGCAGCCTGCACCTCTACCTACTGAGCCACCGCGCCCCCCATTGCATAAAGGTAGGTGCAGTCCACAAAAACTCTCGTTTTCAGAATTTGGTAAGTTTAAGTGACGATTTACTCCATTCCTAATTGATTGAGCGCTGAACGTTTTCTATGGCTGTATGCAGCAGTCATAGTATGACAACTTTTGTTTTATATGTCATTATTAAAAGTTTAGCCGTTGGCAGATTCAAGACTTCCCATATCGGTGTGGTCGGAATAATTTTAATTTTCATAAAATCACTGAATATTGATAAGCGTGCAGTGGTAGTTTGGAATAGAATATCCGAAAATGCTTTCAAAATTCGAATTCACAGTTCAATTCCAAGAATATTTTCTGTTGTAAGGTTGCTGTAAAGTAAAACGCAATCCCTGTCTCAGATGCATAATGGTAGATGTCGTCGCCAAAAACTCAATTTTTCTGAATTTCATAGGTTTAAGTGACAGTTTACTCCATTCCTAATTCATTAAGCGCTGAATGTTTTCTATGCCTGCATGCAGCAAGCATAGCATGGCAACTTCTGTTTTATACGTCATTATCAAAAGTTTAACCCTTGGCATATTTAGGAGTTCCCATGTGGGTATGGTCGGAATAATTGTTATTTTCGTAAAACCAATCCCTGAATATATTGATAACCGTGCAGTGGCATTTCAGTGGTGCTACATGAACCCGCAAATAGTTAAGGTTGAAAAGTTCAGAACATAACTAAAGCCGGATTTATTGATTAAACATCTCTGCATAGAGCAAAGCAACGTGTCTCAAATTAACCCATTCCAAACTGATAGTAGAGGGTAACCAAAATTGGATAATTTGGGTATTTCTAAATGGTACACTTATTCTCACTCTCATTGTGCTTGAGGGTTAAATCTGAGATTGAAAAGGTATACCAATCTTACTCAGGGAAGGTGAGTACAGAAAAGTACGAAATTAATACGAAAATGAATTTTGTCTGACGGTACTAATATTTGTACGAGCAAAACTGGTACTGGATTTATTTATTTATTTATTTATTTATTTATTTATTTATTTATTTATTTATTTATTTATTTATTTATTAGGTTTTAACGACACATTAACAGCCAAGGTCATATTATGTCGGTGACAGTTGTATGGATAGAAGAAGCCGGAGTACCCAGAGAGAACCATCGAGCAATGACCAGCAGCTGCCAGCTCCCCAACATAGGCAGGGTTAGATTGGTTGAAGACATGCGCACCATCGACGTGAAGTATGCCTTAGTACACGGCGTCGTGGTGCCACCATGCGGATAGTCGGGGTGAAGTGATCGGGACATAATTGGAATATATCCGACAGATACAATGTCGGATATATTCCAATTATGTCCCCATCATGCAAGGCAGCAACTTGAAATTCTCAGAATGTTTCCTACTCTTCCTGCCCGACAGTTTAGTATCTCTGTCAAGTGCCGAGACCGCGTGGAAATACCGTGGATCAAGTGGAAACGAGGGCACGATTCGTCCCTACTTTATTCTCAACTCAACGACTTTTCCATTCATTATTTACCTGTCATCGGCTGAGTTAGGTATTATATTTGTCTATTTGATGAACTTTTCGACCTTTACTATTTGCGGCTTCATGTAGCACCACTGAAAGGCCACTGCACGGTTACCAATATATTCAGGGATTGATTTTACGAAAATAACAATTATTCCGACTATACCCACATGGGAACTCCTAAATATGCCAAGGGTTAAACTTTTGATAATGACGTATAAAACAGAAGTTGTCATGCTATGCTTTCTGCATGCAGGCATAGAAAACATTCAGCGCTCAATGAATTTGGAATGGAGTAAATTGTCACTTAAACCTACCAAATTCTGAAAGAATGAGTTTTTTTTCGACGGGATCTACCATTATGCATCTGAGACAGGGATGGAGTTAAACTTTACAGCAACCTTATAACAGAAAATATTCTTGGAATTGAACTGTGAATCCGAATTTTGAAAGCATTTTCGGATATTCTATTCCAAACTATCACTGCACGCTTATCAATATTCAGTGATTTTATGAAAATTAAAATTATTCCTACCATACCCATATGGGCAGTTTCGAATCTGCCAACGGTTAAACTTTTAATAACGACATATAAAACAAAAGTTGTCATACTATGACTGCTGCATACAGCCATAGAAAACTTTCAGCGCTCAATCAATTAGGAATGGAGTAAATCGTCACTTAAACTTACCAAATTCTGAAAACGAGAGTTTTTTTGGACTGCACCTATCTTTATGCAAACAGAACGAGCACAGGGTTAAACTTTACAACCAAACTTACAACAGCAAATATGCTCGGTAGGCAATTGTTAATACGAACATGTAGATCATTTTTTGATATTCCTTTCGAAAATGGAAGAAAAGTGAGCTCCACATTAGCCAATTTTATGAAGAATTTTAGAGCCCTCAAATTCAAGGCCCGAAAACTGGGTGAAGGTTAAAACTTTGAATAAAATATGTAACAGCAAAATTGTTCTTGGATGAAGGCCCAATCCTCTCATAGAAACGGTTTTGAGACAATATGGCTCCAGTGCTGAGAAAGTGCATGTAAACGTTGGCGAAAATAACAATTATTCTGACAGTACCCTTATGGGAAGTCTCAAATCTGCCAAGGGTTAAACTTTTAATAATAACATATATGTAGCAGATGTGATTTTAGCAATTCTTTTAAACTTGACTTATTATTTTACTTTTGTTGATTTACCAGGTCCGTTTAGTGGCAAGATATGGGAGTGAGCCATAAGAGCAGAGTTTATAGATTGTCCTTATAGGTATTCGTATTTTTTACCTTTGAAGCTTTGAAGCATTTGTACTTTTCGCGGGTTTCAGGTCACGTGATGTTAACATGACAAAATTCCTTGGTGATTTTATATGTTGGCTGTCCATCTGATATTGTTAAAATTATTTCATCGTTTATATTTAATATGTGTGTCATTGTAAATTTGATTTGGTTAGTATTTATTCTGTTATGTTAGTATTTATCTCGATTTGAGTTATACTGGTTGTCGTTTGTGTTCTAAGTCAGATTGCATTTTCGATCTTCATTCGTTTGTGTGTATCCTGCTTTCGATCTACCGGCTCGTCATTCTATCGGTTCGGATTCACATTTTACACATATTTAGCAGATTGCATGAATGGTTATGGGTTATTATTTTTACAGCTAACCTACACAGTATGATTGGTGTTATGGTATGAGCGAAGTGATGTGATGGTATTGTGAGGGAATTGGATCCACAATCTTGTAAGAATTGTTTTACTGTGAAGTAAGATATAAATATGTGAGGGACTGTGGTAATATGTATATAGCTATTGTTTTTATTCTACTGCTATGATCAGTGATATTTTTAAATGTGAAAAGTAGGTCTGAAATCTATGTTTACTGATAATGAAATAATATATGTTGGATTATTGGTATGTACAACCACTGCCAAACAGCTTCAAGTCTGGCTAGTATCTGGCGATACCCAGATTCTCGCTTTGCTTGTGACTGGTTGACAGGTTGGATTCCTGGCTGCTGCTTAACAGCTCTCAGTGATGTATTTGTAAAAATAGGATTTGTAGATTAGTACTGCAATATTAAGTGACAATCACATAGGGTATTATGTGATGTGGATTGTTGGGATTGTACGGGATGTATTTCACTTACTTTATTGATTATTATGGTTTTTAATGTTATACCAATTTCATTTCATAGCTTACAAGGTGATAATTGTATATCAGATGTATAATTATTAACTATTGTGCATTTCAGAATCCCTGTTAATGATGACTGAATAAATGGTATTGGTAATATAAGCTACTGAGTTGTTGTGGCACAGTCCGCCTGGACGTTATCCATCTATATGACGCCCTGAGTAAGGCCTTTTTCACTGGCGCCCAAGAACTGGTTCTGCAACCCATCCTGAGCCTACAGATGCCGGCATAACACCATCTTTGATTCGACACTGCAGAGAGAACTGTATTATTTATTGACATTTGTGTGACATTTATTCATCTTCCTGTGAAATCATGTGTGTGATATATATATAAACACCGGTACCTATTGTGGATCATTGAAGTGTGATAGCCATGGTGAGTTAGATAGTATTTGTATTGCTTTGGCCACATTATTTTTTTGTGACAGCTGATTTTAGGCTAATTTCAATATAATTTAAACTAGTGAGCTGTTTTGTTTGAAACCTTTTCATGGAATTGGGATAATTTGAGACTCAGATGGTTTAAAATATAAAATTATTTTGGATAAAGGAAGAACTGATCATTTAAATTTGACCTAAATAAAGTGGCCAAAGTCATTTCAGTAAGATGTAATGGTAAGATTGAGATTCATTGATTATTGCAAATATAACTTTTTGGTGATGGGATATTGGTGAAGGGTAATTTTGCATTCAAACACACGTCAAATATTTAGGCTTCACTTCAATTGTTATTGTTTCCTGGTAATTGAAAGTTTTACTACAGTATTTACTATGGAATTTCATTGATAGGAATCGGTTGTAGCTTTTCATTGGCTGTAGTTTGTGATGTCATAAGCTGCTCCGGCTGTTCTCGATTTTGATTAGCTGCTTTGGTTTTTGAACTCTGATTTTTATGTGTAACCGGCTGTTCCTGAATGTGATTGGCTGTTACATCAAGTGGCTTAAAAATTTGCATTAATTATTATTTATGCAGGAGAAGTAGTTACTTCCGTAAATAAACATTGATTTGTTTTGATTTCAGACTTGGACATTTCGAGTTGTTCATAGCTTGATTAATTGGAAACAAATTATAACTTAATTGTCAGAAGTGGTGATTAATAGTTCATTTGCATTTATAATTTAGGCTATAAAAGACACATTGTAGTTGATGTTTATTTTGACTTTAGGACTTGTGGGTTATTTTTCTTGACAGATACTCCAGTTTGCCAGAACAGAGAAATTTGTCATTTGGTAACAATTTGCAATGAAAATATTTGTTGTTTTTGAATGAATGCATTCGATAGAATTTATGTTTTTAGGAATATAATATATTGTTTTCAGGTGATTGAAAAGTGAATACCGAAAATTGATTTTGATACTGATATTAACCCCATGTAACGAAAATTTTGTATTGGAATCAGTATTAACCCTAAACAACAGACACAACAATGTATTCAGTGTTAACCCCCTGAGAACAGTTGTCAACACTAAACACCGGAAATAAAAACTTGAATAATTTTTTTTTTCTCTGAAAGCTAAATACCGAAAATGGAAATGAATTCTTGTTGACCCACACACTGCCAACTTGAATCTTGTTACTCTAAACACCGAAAATAGAGAACTGGGAATAGATTTGTGTTGACCCATACACTGCCAAGTGAACTTGAATCTTGTTAACCGCAAACACTGAAAAAGTTGAAATGGGATTTTGTTAACCCTTTGCACTGCAAAGTTGTAGTTACCAAACGCTGTTGAGTGAAATCTAAATCCTGTAACATCAGTGCACTGCAATGGAAACACCTAAATGGAATGTAAATTCTGTTTGCTGTTTTTAGCATTGACACTTATATGTATTTGAATAGTGTCTTATTTCCCACCCAGTTCACCCAACACCTTCAAAAAAAAAAAAATTCAAATGCACTTTAAAAGTGAATCATAGATTGAAATAGCTCTGTACTGAGTACCTTAATTTCTGTAAGAGTACAGACACTCTTATTTACATCTCACTAAGGGAAGATCTGTCGATACCATAGAGTCAGTGAGGATTGTCTCGTTACTCGATATTTGTATCAACATTTTTTCTTTCGTGTTGAGACTTACAAGGGTATTTCAGGTACAGATCTATGTATTTACATACATATATATATATTTTTTTTTGATGTTGAAGAAAATATTGAAGATTATTATTACTGATATGAATAAATTGCATATTACTGCTGTTGGACACTTGGGAATGATTTGAAGCGAGTAAGCTTACTTTAATTAGGCAATTGAATTTTGTCAAGTTGAAAATAATTCGGACGACTAGAAATATTAATACTTGGAATATTTTTTGACACGTCATTCTGACGTTTGAATAGTTCAGTTGAATTTGCAGTTTAAGCTGCCCATCTACATTCAATGCATAGTGTTGACGTTTAATCTTCATGTTGAATTATCAATCAAATTTCCTCGGATTTGTTTTTTTTTTACATTGATATATGGTTCGTGCTATGCATTGTCTTCAGTTTATTTATATTTGAAAAGATACATTATATATAAACACAATGTCGGTCACGAGAGAGAATATTTCGGATGATGATTTGAAGATGATACAAATGATGAAGGGATTGAAGATACAACCCCCCAAATGTGAGAATCCAGTACAATTAGAGCTTTACATGAAGCAGTATGTCCATGAAATGGAGAAGACAACTGTTGATGGAGAAAAACATAAGCACACTATGTGTAATTTGCCCAAAATATCTTTGTTTTATGGAGAGTCTAACAAAGGTGAGGTCAATTATTTGACATGGAAGTATGAGGTAGATTGTTTGGTTGCCACAGGAAATTATTCTGAGGAGCAAGTATTGACTGGAATTCGTCGGTCATGTAAAGGGAAAGCTGGTGACATTTTGCGTAGAATGGGAGTCAAAGCAATAATTGTGGACATAATGAAGAAATTTAATTCTACGTACACCATGCTTGAAACTGGTGAGTCAATACTTAGGAAGTTCTATGCCTGTAGCCAAGATTCGAATGGAACTGTATCGAGTAATGCTGCATGAGTGGAAGATATATTCTCCCAAGCAGTGGAGTTAAAGGCAATGGCACCAACACAAGAAGACATTTTGAGGAATGTTTTATATCAAGGACTGAAACCTCATATATGACAAATGGCCGCATACAAATTTGATACAGTCCTCGATTACGACAAATTTAAGGTGGAAATAAGAAAAATAGAAAGTCAGTTGGAAGAAGACATGGCCAAAGAGACTAAAAAAAAGTGTCAAGCAGCCACAAAGATGGAAGAGAAAAGTGAACTTGCACAAGTTAAGGATTTGTTGCTGAAATTAAGCGAAAGAATAGATAGGCTTGAGAAAGAAAAAGATGAGACAAAGAAAGATGAAGCAACCGGTTATACACCTTACTCTCAAAGAAGAAATACAAGAGGTTACATGAGGGGATATCGTGGACGATGGAATATGGGCAGAGAGCGTGGTCAGGATAGAGGCAGGGGTCATGGTACTTATACACCAACTAGACCAACTGCAGGAAGAACTTTTAAACCATGATGCTATAAATGTGACAGTGAAGAACATTTAATCCGAGACTGCCCAAACTAGTATGTGCCTCTGTTGCGGGGTTGAACCGAGGCACTGAATATGAAAAGAAACAACAAAACTCCAAATTAGTTGGATACTCTACTGAAGCTGAAGTAGAAATAAATGGTGTGAAAACAACAGCATTAATTGACAGTGGAAGTTGCATTAGTATGATTAAAAAGCCATTTTATGATCAACATTTGAAAAATACACCAATTCAACCACTGAAAGAAATATTGAACATTGAATGTGCAGATGGAAGTGAACTGCCTTATCTTGGATATATCCCTGCTACCTTATCAACCAATGGCATACCAAAATGTCAGGAAAAAGAATGTTTATTTTTGGTAACACCTGAAACCAACTACAGTTCACAAACACCTATATTTTTAGGAACCAACATACTTGATGAACTCTTGATTGATTGCAAGAAAAATTTTGGTGATAGTTATTTACAAAGAGCCAGTCTTCATACGCCATGGTATCTTGCCTTCAGGTGTATATCACTTCGGGAGAGAGAACTTAAGAAAAACAAGAATAGAATTGCCATTGTAAGATCAGCAGAGCCTACTCAAATCATAATAGGACCAAATCAGTCAGTTAACGTGAATGGTTACTGTGATAAGGAGTTGGAGTACCACCAAACAAGTGCTATATTACAGGAAGCAGAGGAATCGAATCTGCCTAACTTTGTAGACTTCACACCAACAGTCATCAAATACAGTTATAAGAGAAATGGAAATGTTCTTGTAAATATTTCGAATGTCACCACTCAAACTGTAGCCATTTCTCCCAAAGCAATTATTTGTGAAGTACAACCGGTAGCCATTGACAAATCAGTGTTTGAGAAGATTGAGAATGAAACAGAATCAGAAGTTTTGACACAAGTCCACATTGAATCTGATCTTACAGAAGAACAGCAAACAAAGTTGACAGCTCTTCTGAAGAAACATGAACATATATTTTCAAAGGATGACAAGGATATTGGTCAATGTGATTTAATAAAACACAGGACTGACCTCGTCAATGACCTTCCATTCAAACAAAAGTATAGACGCATACCGCCTGCTATGGTTCATGAGGTCAGACAGCATCTCGAACAGTTACTTGCAGCTGGAATAATTCGTAAAAGCAAGTCACCATGGGCATCGAATATTGTATTAGTTCGAAAGAAGAATGGGAAACTACGAATGTGTGTCGACTATCGGATGCTCAATAACCGTACCGTCAAGGATGCTTATGCCTTACCAAGCATGGAAGAGGTGTTTGATTGTTTAAATCATATAAAGTATTTTAGTGCCATAGATATGAAGAGTGGTTATCTTCAAGTAGAACTTGAAGAGATGCATAAAGAAAGAACTGCATTCACAGTGGGACCACTAGGCTTTTATGAGTTTGAAAAGATGCCATATGGTTTATCCAATAGTCCTGCCACCTATCAACGTCTAATGGAGGAATGTCTAGGGGACATGAACATGAAAATCTGTGTTATATATCTGGATGATCTTATAATTTTCTCTGACAGTTTAGAGCAACATTTGGAACGACTGGATCTTGTTTTGACCAGACTTCATAAGTGTAATTTGAAGTTGGCGGCAGAGAAATGTTTTTTCCTAAAGAAACGTGTGAAGTTTCTTGGACATATTGTAAGTGAAAATGGTGTTGAAACAGATCCCGAGAAGATACAGAAAGTCAAAGACTGGCCAGTTCCTTCTAATCCTGATGAATTGCGTTCATTTTTGGCCTTTGCTGGATATTATCGAAGATTTGTCAAAGATTTTTCCAAAGTTGCAAGACCATTAAATGAACTTCTACCACCCACAACACAGAAAAAGAATAAAAAACACCAGAAGAAAGATTGGAAATGGACACAATTGGAGGAAGACACCTTCAATCATCTCAAAGAGATACTAAACAGTCCTCCAATATTAGCTTATCCTGACTTTAGTAAACCGTTTGAACTCCACATTGATGCCAGTACTGTTGGCCTAGGTGCTGTGCTGTATCAGGAACAGGAATCAATGAAGAGAGTCATTGCTTATGCAAGTAGGAGCCTATCAAAGTCAGAGAAGAATTACCCAGCCTTTAAACTGGAATTTTTATGTCTGAAATGGGCCATGACAGACAAATTTAGTGATTACCTGACTGGAAACCATTTTGTTGTATTTACCGACAACAATCCTTTGACATACATTCTAACAACGGCAAAACTGGATGCTACTGGACATAGATGGGTTTCGGCTTTAGCAGCTTACAATTTCGATATATTTTATAGAGCAGGCCTTCGCAATGCTGATGCAGATGGTATGTCCAGATATCCATATCACAAAGTTATTGATAACAACAATGAACTGGTTAAGATTGACAACAACACAGTTAAAGCTATTTGTAGTGGTACACAAGTCAATCAGTATATAAATGTTTTGCCTTCAGCTTCTATCAATATAATTGAAGCAACTGAATCATCAAGTCAACTTGCCCAGATCGAACTTAGAGAAATTAGAAGAATGCAAAGAGAAGATGGCACTATAGGAAAGTGGTTGAGAGCAAAGATAGATAAGCATCTTCCTAGGGCTTATTATGACAGAGATGATCACACAATGAAAAACAATTTCAACCATTTTAAAATTATCCGAAATACACTGTATAGGGAAGTGGAAGACAATGATGAAAAATTTTTACAATTAGTTCTGCCATCAGTATACAGAAAGACAGAATTAATGGGTCTTCATAATCAGATCGGACACCCAGGTAGAGATAGGACATTATCTTTACTGCGAGAAAGGTTCTTCTGGCCAGGCATGTCAGCAGATTGTGAAAATTGGATAAAAAAGTGTGATCGCTGTTTAAGAAGAAAATCAGATACCAACACACGTGCTCCAATGGTTAATGTTGAAACGACTCATCCTCTAGAACTGGTTTGCATGGACTTCCTGACACTAGAACCAAGTAGAGGTGTAGGTAATGCGCTAGTTATTACAGATCACTTTACGAAGTTAGCACTAGCAATCCCTACAAGGAATCAGACTGCAAAAACAACAGCAGAGGCATTATATGAAAATTTCATTCTTCATTATGGTATACCATCAAGAATTCATTCAGATCAAGGTAGAAATTTTGAATCTTCTGTTATTAAAGAGTTGTGTGATTTATTTGGTATGGACAAATCGAGAACAACACCATTCCATCCAAGTGGCAATGGAAGTCCAGAAAGATTCAATTGTAATCTTTTAAACCTTCTTGGAACCTTGGAACCTGAAAAAAAGACAGATTGGAAAAAATATATAGCTTCTCTGGTCTATGCCTACAACTGTACCAAACATGAAAGTACAAAGTATTCCTCATTTGAGCTAATGTTTGGTCGCAAGCCCAAATTACCATTGGATGCAAGATTTGAAACTGACATTGATGACAGAGTGGGCATGAGCACAGATAATTATATACAACAACTTAAAAAGAGAATTAAATTTGCGAGAGACACTATGGAATCCCACATTAGTAAGGCCCGAGAAAAACAGAAGAGGAATTATGATAAAAAGGCAAAGTCAGCAAAAATAGTTATTGGAGATAGAGTGCTTGTAAAAATTTAGCTCACGAAGGAAAACACAAAATTGCTGACAAGTATGAAGAGGATGAATCTGTTGTGATTGAACAACCAAATACTGATATACCAGTGTTTAGGCTCAGATCTCCAAATGGAAAGGAAAGAGTTCTTCACAGAAACCACTTGCTCTTGATCGGTCCTGAGAGACCAGAAGATACCTTGGGGGCCAAATCAGTCCCTAACCCTCGCACTTCAGTTGAAGAAATGAAGAAGAAGCCTGTTCCATGGCCAAGGAATGTATTGAGGGAAACAAAAGATAAACCTGCAGCAGAAAATAATGATAAAAAACTGAGCAACATCGCAAGTGATTCCGAGTCAGATGAAGAGTGTGTCATATGGTCACACAAAAGTGGGGACGCCCACAAGTCTGACTCTGAACACGAACAGGCAGTTGAAATAATGGAAAGGATAGAGCCAACTTCTGAAATTTCAGAAGATGTTGTTGATGCTGGTCACAGCTCACATGCAGGAAGACATGAGGAGGAAGAAATAACACAAGAGCAAAGAGTGGTGGAAGAAATAAATACTGATGAATCAGAGGAAGACGGAGACACCACCAACAGTTCATCCTCGGAAATCAGCACGAATCAGAAGACCACCTAAATATTTAGATGCATACCACTGCAGTGAGTTGCATTCAAGGCCAATTGACACCAAAACTGATACACTGGACAAATTATTAACTTCTGGTGTATTGAACACAGTTTCCACAGAGATGGCCAACAGAATATGGAATGCTGTGATGAAATGATTTGAATTTTTTTTTTCTCTTTTCTTTCTTCAATTTTTGTTTTATATTAATAGTATTTGATGATATTTCAGTCAAAGCAGCTGAATATTCAAATATATGAGCTGAAGTAGCATTAACATCAGTTATATATGTATATGAGTGTTTTCTGTCCCTAATCTATTTTTTTCAGGTGTGCTATTGTAGAGACACAATTTTCAAGCAGGAGGAGCAACAGTGAATTATTCAGCTTGAAATCAAATTTATATCATATTTCAATCAATGTGTAAATAAACTGCTATATACCTGGTAATTAATGAATTGATTTTTTTTTAAAGTTTGATGGATATTGGAGTTTGGTTATTTGTTAATAGATTCTCCCTAAATTTCCAGGTGGACACTGGACAGGAATACTTGACACATACAAGTGTTCAAGAGTTTGAAATATTGGCTGTTGTATTCCGCATAGCTCTTATAGTTGTTTTTGTTGTAGGAAAAGAAAAAGAGGTTTGTTGATGGTCTGGAGAATGGATAGATGGTGATGAAGATTGTGAAATAGAACCATGCTATTTATTGTAGTAATTGATATCTTTGATGTGTGCTCATCATATTTTTTTCATACTAATTATTGTAGGATGAAAATGATGGGACATCATTTACCAGGCAGGAGGAGCATGTAGCAGATGTGATTTTAGCAATTCTTTTAAACTTGACTTATTATTTTACTTTTGTTGATTTGTCAGGTCCGTTTAGTGGCAAGATATGGGAGTGAGCCATAAGAGCAGAGTTTATAGATTGTCCTTATAGGTATTCGTATTTTTTACCTTTGAAGCTTTGAAGGATTTGTACTTTTCGCGGGTTTCAGGTCACGTGATGTAAACATGACAAAATTCCTTGGTGATTTCAAATGTTGGCTGTCCATCTGATATTGTTAAAATTATTTCATCGTTTATATTTAATATGTGTGTCATTGTAAATTTGATTTGGTTAGTATTTATTCAGTTATGTTAGTATTTATCTCGATTGGAGTTATACTGGTTGTCGTTTGTGTTCTAAGTCAGATTGCATTTTCGATCTTCATTCATTTGTGTGTATCCTGCTTTCGATCTACCGGCTCGTCATTCTATCGGTTCGGATTCACATTTTACACATATTTAGCAAATTGCATGAATGGTTGTGGGTTATTATTTTTACAGCTAACCTGCACAGTATGCTTGGTGTTATGGTATGAGCGAAGTGATGTGATGGTATTGTGAGGGAATTGGATCCACAATCTGGTAAGAATTGTTTTACTGTGAAGTAAGATATAAATATGTGAGGGACTGTGGTAATATGTATATAGCTATTGTTTTTATTCTACTGCTATGGTCACTGATATTTTTAAATGTGAAAAGTAGGTCTGAAATCTATGTTTACTGATAATGAAATAATATATGTTGGATTATTGGTATGTACAACCACTGCCAAACAGCTTCAAGTCTGGCTAGTATCTGGCGATACCCAGATTCTCGCTTTGCTTGTGACTGGTTGGCAGGTTGGATTCCTGGCTGCTGCTTAACAGCTCTCAGTGATGTGTTTGTAAAAGTAGGATTTGTAGATTAGTACTGCAATATTAAGTGACAATCACATAGGGTATTATGTGATGTGGATTGTTGGGATTGTACGGGATGTATTTCACTTACTTTATTGATTATTATGGTTTTTAATGTTATACCAATTTCATTTCATAGCTTACAAGGTGATAATTGTATATCAGATGTATAATTATTAACTATTGTGCATTTCAGAATCCCAGTTAATGATGACTGAATAAATGGTATTGGTAATATAAGCTACTGAGTTGGTTGTGGCACAGTCCGCCTGGACGTTATCCATCTATATGACGCCCTGAGTAAGACCTGTTTCATATAGAACAAAATTTGTCATACTTTGACTGCTGCAAGCACCTATAGAAAACATTCAGAGCTCAAGCAATTAAAAATGGAGTAAATTGCCACCTAAATTTATCAAATTCTGAAAAAATTGGAATTTATTTGGACGGTACCTACTTTTATGCAACCAGAATGGGATAGGGTTAAACTTTACAACCAAACTAACAACAGTAAATATGCTCGATAGTCAATTGTGAATACGTACATGAAAAGTGTTTCAAATTAACCCTTTCCAGAATGACAGAAAAAGCAACCAAAAATAGCTAATTTTGGCATTTTCAAACGTTATTCTTATTCTCGGCCTCATTGTGCTAAAGGGTTAAATCTGAGATAAAAAAGTAAACAGTAACTTTCTTCCACAATCATTGTTGCATCTAGCCATTCCAAAATAATTATTACAACTACCTTGTAATTAGAAAAAATTGCTCTTGAAGTGGGCGAAAATAACAAATATTCCGACAGTACCCTTATGGGAAGTCTCAAATCTGCTAAGGGTTAAACTTTTAATAATAACATATAGAACAAAATTTGTCATACTTTGACTGCTGCAAGCAGCTATAGAAAACATTCGGAGCTCAAGCAATTAAAAATGGAGTAAATCGTCACCTAAACTTACCAAATTCTGGAAAAATTGGAGTTTTTTTGGACGGTACCTACTTTTAAGCAACCAGAATGGGATAGGGTTAAACTTTACAACCAAACTTACAACAGCAAATATGCTCGATAGTCAATTGTGAATACGTACACGAAAAGTGTTTGAAATTAACCCCTTTCCAAAATGATGGAAAAAAGCAACCAAAGTTGGCTAATTTTGGCATTTTCAAACGGTACTCTTATTCTCACCCTCATTGTGCTTGGGGGTTAAATCTGAGATTAAAAAGTAAACAGTAACTTTCTTCCGCAATCATTGTTGCATCTATCCAAACCAAAATAATTGTTACAACAACCTTGTTATTAGAGAAATTTGCCCTTGAAGTTGGTCAATTTTGAAGAAAAATTCTATGTTCATGTCATTTTTGGCCAGTGGGGGTTAAAGTTGAAAGATCTGAGTGGTGATTATGGTATATCATCTTATGCTCTAAATGTGTGAAAACTTTGAGCTTGAGACATTCGAAAAATGGTGAAATTTTGAAGGTTTTGGCAGAATATTTTGAAAACACGCAAGTAGGTAATATTTGAGAGTTTACTACCACTTTGTACATGTACGTGTACAACATACGTACACGATGCGTTCACCAACGTGGAATTCAGTGTTAAATCGCACGCTTGTTCACAAAAATGTACAGTGGTCTTGAATCCCCCATGTTTTTTGTGACTCCTAGATCGCACTTTTAACGTTCAAATACTCGTGGTGAACGTGCGTTTTTTAAAAAAAAGGTGAAATTGTACATCTTCACTTTTATCTTTTACTTTAAAAATTTTTGTCGACGTTCCCATCGCAGATCAGACCATCGATCCATCGTTGGTGAATTCGAGCAAAAAATTCTAGGCTATCATCAAAAAACGGTCAGCGGATTCTAGACCAGTGGTCCAGAACTCTCAATTGTTTTGAGGCGGTGTGTTTTTCCCATTTATGACGTCATTAGGGGAATTCCCCACTATGGGAATTCCCAAACTCAGCTAATCGACCGATCGGATCGCTCGATTCTCTGCCAATTGACCGATCGGATCGCTCGATTCTCATAAACTCGATCTGAATGAAGAGTGTTGTCGGTGTGTTAGAAATTTGCGAGCCCACTGTCACGTCTTCCTGAAGTAAAACTAACACATGTTATCGTTATGACTGAATGAGGTTTTTGTTCAAAAAGAGTCGATAATGAATATGGTCTGTATTATAGACATTCATGTTTTGTCTTGATGAGACGGATAGAAATTGAGTTTTGGAGGATATTGTTTGAAGGAGTCGATCTGTAATAGATATTTGCGTTTTGTCTTGAATGAGACGAATAGAAATTGAGTTTTGGGGGATATTGTTCGAAGAGTCAAACACTTAGTGGAATGCTTAAAACGCATTTTCCGCTCAATTAGGTTTTTGAGTGGTAAATTTTTAATATATTCATGATAGCAATCAGAGAGAGATGAAATAAGTTCTCAGCGTTAAAATTAGTTTTCTTTTGTATGTTGAAACTGTTTAACAGTCATCAAAGGGATTCTCTCTTAATTCGACACTGAGTGAATGGTTGTTTGATGTGTGAATGGAGATCTTTTGACAAAAAGTAAAAACTACTGTCAAAATGCGTTAAATCAGAAACTGGTTTGTCATGTACTGTTTAAACGTATTCTTAAACTTCACCAATTCAATTAACAGTCAGTTTATTATATTAAAGACGGAAAGATTTTTATTACTTAAAACATAAAAATATAATTAAACATTTAATTTTGAAAATAATAAAAACAATTAAACTGAAAGATGTTTTTACAGATGGATCCTAGACATCGAGATCTAATTTTAGGCGAGTATGAACGTGCTAAGAAGGGGATTCAGTAAATTGATAGGAGCAGACGTCTCGGTGAGATGGAACTCAAATGCGAAGCCACAAAAATATTTAAACCTGTCACGGAGGGTCAAGAGCGAAGCAGGAAGGAGATAGTCGAAGAATTGAGACCCATAAAGGAGAGTTCTTTGAGAATGGGTTCGTTGCCTCCTAGTTTTGGAAATCGGTATTCCGTTCAATCTACACTGGATTACGTTCCCACGGGAATTCAAACAGATTTGACCGAGAGCGACGATACAGATTCGACTATCACCACTAGTAGCATCGCATCGTCCGATGATGGCGGTAAGAGAGATCAGTCATATGGATTTTATAAGGATTCGGAGGGAAGGATTTTTGTAGGAGACACAGAAGTAGAAATTGACGATGATGAATTGATCGTGGGTTTGAACAAATACGAATTGACCAATGGGCTGCACAGATTGCTCCTTTACGACAAGCCTGGCGATTACATGGATCAGGATTTCGATAATTACGGAGACATTCTGGTTCAGACCCACGCCATGAAGAGAAATAGTGATGCCAGAGAGACGAGACCGAAAGCCAACAGAGGTTACAAGTGGACGAAAGTGGTGAAACCCATATGGGATATGAACAAGAAGTTCGTCGAATCGGTGACTGGCAAAGGGGTGAAAACCACTTTTCTTCCGAGCGATTCCGATGTTCTGTCTCAGAGATTGAGTTTGTTGATGGCGAGCAGACGGGCTGGTAACACAGGATTAGATAATCAGATAGTTGCTATATCTGACGAATTGTTAAGACAGAAGGTTTTGAATAAAAACCAGTATAAAAGGCTGATGAACGAATTGAAGGATTGATGTGTATATAATAAGTAGAGAGAAACAAACAAACAAACAAAAATAAAACAGTAAATTCTTACACTAGAATAATAAAAGTATTTAAATGGCAAAAACGATTTACCAGTGAAAAAAACAAAAATATATCATAAAAATAAAATATGTTGGTGATAAAGAACAGGGGATACGTCAGGACATACGTTCAAGGCGGTTCTGGCATCGTCGATTCTATAATGCGAGTGTTCACGGGTGATGCGGGTAGAAAACTCGCATCGACCGCGTTTGAGGTTGGTAAGAAGACGGCTTTGGATGCTGGTAAGAAAGCCACTTCTGAAGCCAGTGGTAGGATAGCTTCTGTGGCTGGCAAGAGGGCAGCCGACGCATTGATCGACAAGTTGCTGCGTTAGAGCGAACGCCGAAAAGTTGGAAAGATTTTAAGGATGCTGTGGTACCCATACAAGATTTAGCCAAAATGACGAGTGGATCCGGATTGAAGAGAACTTGTGACGGTGTGATATAAATAAATAATAACATTAAAAACAGAGTTTAAAAAACATAGAAAATTTGCAGAATTATTTTCGATTGCCCAGACAGACGATAAGGGAGAACGCTAATTTTCTATGTCTCTTTCGCCAAGATCTCAAGAATCTCAATCACATCTACGGCGATCACATCGCAAATGACATGAGCACTGCGGAATTCAGGAGATTCTGCAAGAGGGTTTGGGATGGTGGACTTTACAATTTCGTCGTGATCGATTTGACAAGCGAATTTAATCGTGGAAAATATCAGTGCGGATTCGACAAGTTTTATGTTTCTGATGATAATAAGATGGAGAGTGAAAATAAAATTTAGAAAATAATAAATCTTCAAATAATTAGTTTTGAATAAAAAAAAATAAAATTAAATATAATGTTCGAACATGGAGAATTGTTAGGACGGATAGCCGAGAATACGGCTGCAAAACAAACCATTCAAATCGTGGTGAGTCGCGATTCGACTCGATTCACTACGAAATTCGAACCTTCCATCGAATTGAATAGAGAGAAAAGTTACGAGATGGCTTTGGTGAATGTGGAGACTTATTATTCCTTTCCCAACGTCACCGAAAAGAATAACTCGTTCAAGTATTCTGACGGAACAGATTGGTTGGAGATTCGAATTCCCAAAGGGAGTTACAACATAGCCGATTTGAACGATTACATTCAGATGCGAATGAAGACAGATGGAAAGGGAAGCAACAAGATCAGACTCGCTCCCAATCCTAATACCTTACAGACGATGTTGGATTTGGAAGATAATTTCCGAGTGGATTTCAACACGGACGATTCTATAGGCAAGATGTTGGGATTCGATCGAAAGATGTATCGAGGCCACACGGCATCTGAAAATACGGTCGACATTCTCGCAGTCAATAGCATTCTGGTGAATGTGGACGTGATTATCGGAAGTTACGTGAATGGTAGCACTCAACCGATGATCTATTCCTTCTTTCCAAACATGTCGCCGGGTTATAAGATCGTGGAGCGACCTCGAAATTTATTTTATCTACCAGTGATTTTAGACATGTATAGTCTGAAAACCACGTTGACGGATCTAAATGGTGAACTGTTAGATCTTCGCGGAGAGAGAGTGACGATACGATTTCACATAAGAGAAATATAAAAGCAAAAAAAAAAAAAATATTGTGTATATATATAGATAACAAAAATAAAATAAACGCAATATTAATTTTACAAAATTATTTTAATATAATTATTAAACAAGAAACAATTGAAGTAAATAATTTAAAAAAACAAAATTATGACAGAATACGTGGTTAAAAACGTGAACATATCCACAGGACAGAGGAAGAAACTTAAGAGAGCGTTAACAACTTGAGGCGGTGAGATTCAAATTCACTCACGAAGATCTGACGAGAGGCGGTCAGGATTCGATCGCCTGGACCAGAAGTCAAATCAAAAGGATGGAGAAAGCGATTCGCGATGGAAGAGGGTTGACGGTGAGAATGAGTCCCGCTCAATTGAGATACAATTTGAGAATGAAAGGTGGTTTCCTACCGCTATTGGCAGGAATAGCTGCAAAAGCATTACCCTTCGCCGCAAAGGCACTACCCTTTCTCGGAAAGACTCTCGGCGTGGGAGCTCTCATGGGACTCACTAGTTCGGCAGTTGAGAAATTAATGGGTGGCAGCGGACTGTTTTTGAAGAAGGGAGGAGCCATGTGTCGCATCCACCTAGATGACAGTGGTAAAGGATTGTATCTAGAACTCGTTAGAGGTGGCAACTCTCTGAGAGGAAATAGTCTCTATCTGAAGAGTGGACGGAACGTTGAGCGACTCGGCAAGGGTTTGTTGCTCGATGAGAATTCGCCATTTAAGAATATACCGATTTTGAATATGTTATTATAATATAAAATTATATAAAATATAAATCATAGAAAGTATAAAATAATTATTTAAAATGGATGAAAAGGTGGAGAAACAATTAGACGATAATGACGAATATCACGAGACAGAGTGCAAAGAAACAAAAAAAATGAGATCAAAAGATGATCTCATTACTTTTTTTTTTTTCATTTTTCTTCGCTAAAAATCAATCTCTCTATTGTTTATATTTCCAAGTCCGTTATTAGCATGTTGACACTTGTGTCTTCTCCTTTTTCGAAAATGTGTTGAATGTTTATCTTTACTCTTTTGAGTTTTTTTACATCGGTCAACTCGCTCTCACCACCCAATTTCTTCACGAGTTTGAATGAGATGTTTGGAAATATGTAATTTCCATAGGGCAACGACAAATCGTCCTTGTCGAATTCTCTATCTTTGGCGATGACGATGTTCTGCAGGTCGCTTTGGCACTCGTAAAACAAATCAAGCACGGCTTCGTCCAATTTCAAAGGCATGCGATATTTGTTGTATTTGTGCTCTAAGCCCTTCATCTCGACCTCGTTCAATTCGATGGGATCGTGTCGTTGTAATCTATAGATTTTATGACCGAATTTCTTATACGTTTCGACTTGTTTCAATTTCAATTCGCATCTTTTAGGTGTTGTTGTCCTCATGATCGATTATTTAGTTTTTTGTTTTTACGAATTCTTGCAAATAATGTATATTTTAAATTTTGTATTTAAATAATAATTTGTTTAAAAAGTTTTTTTTTTTGCTCTTTATATACATATAAAAAAGTTGTTTTTTTAATTTTTAATTTTTTTTTAATGTAAAATTTTTTAGTAAAAGTTTTTTTCTCTTTATATATATATAAAAAGTTAAATTTTAACATTTCAATCTCTCTATTGTTTATATTTCCAAGTCCGTTATTAGCATGTTGACATTCATCATTTTTCCACTTACGAAAATGGTTTGAATGTTTATCTTTACTCTTTTGAGTTTTTTTTCATCGGCGAATGCGCTCTCACCACCCGATTTGTTCACGAGTTCAAGTGAGATTATTGGATATATGTAACTTCCATACGACAACAATAAATCACCCTTGTCGAATTCTCTGTCTTCGGCGACGATGATATTATTCAGCAGATCGCTTTGGTACTCGTAAAACAAATCGAGCGTGGCTTCATCCAATTTCAAACACATTCGATATTTGTGGTAGTAGCACTCTAAGTCCACCATCTCAACCTCGTTCAATTCGATGGGATCGTGTTGTTGTAATGTATAGATATTAAAACCGAATTTCTCATATGCTTCGTCTCGTTTCAATTTCAATTCGCATCTTTTAGGTGTTGTTGTCATGATCGATTATTTGGTTTTTATGAATTCTTGCAAATAATGTATATTTTAAATTTTGTATTAAAAAAATTGAATTTAAAATTTAACTTCTTTTTTTTTATATATATATATAAAAAGAGTAAAAAAGCAAAACTTTAAATTCAAATTATTTAATACAAAATTCCAAAAAAATATTCTTACAAATGAAGCAAACAGATAAAACAATGGTAAATTTAAATGAGAAAACCATACCTCAGTTAAATGAGATTTGTAAACTATTACAAATTTCAGATTTCAGAAATCATAGAACTAAATCAAAAAAAATTGAAGTCATACAAGAATATTTGCGAAACGCTAGAAGGGCAAACGAAATGTCGATAGCAACGACGTCAAAAGATGCATCAGTTGTGAAAAATGAGAAGATAGTAAAAGGAATCGAAATGCCAACGTCGAAAAAAAACAAAAATGTTTCAATTGTGAAAAATAAGAAGACGACTAAACGAAAAGCCGTTGAAGAACATCAAGTTTCCAAAGAAAAGAAAAGAAAAACTAAAACGAAAACGAGTGATGCACTTCAGATTCTAGACAAACGAGATATATCGAGCAAAATTCAATGAGCAATCGACAAAGAGAAAGGAGAAGAATATGTAACACGACTCGTTGCGGAACTATTCCAATCGAAACCCGTAGAACGGGAGAGTGCGATCAAAGGCATTTTTAAAACTTTCGACGTGGTTCCCTCGTTCAAGAAAATCGATCCGAAATTGTTCATGGAATGGGTGAAGAAAAAAGTATTGGATTTGTTTCGCGAATACATGAACGTGGGATTAAAAATTAAGATGATACTCCATTGCATAATGAATAAAATCGATGTGAAGTCCGGTGGGAGCATCATGAAAACTGCATATTTCAGATCTAACGTCGAACCCGTATTTCGAGGTTCAGATCTATCGGACGTTTTCGAAAAGATGAAAGACAAGATGTTGACATCTCTCGCGAATTATCAACATGAAGGTAGTAATTGGACGTTCGATGAGGTGTTGAAACTCGAAATTCACATAAATAAAAACAAACCGTTGAAAGGATCTTCCTACTTGGAATTACCATATTTCTTGACTAAGAAACACGCCATGGTCAACGTGAGAAATAAAGATGATCAGTGTTTTAAATGGGCAGTCACCTCCGCTTTATACCCTGTCGAAATACACTCTGATAGAGTTTCTCGTTATGAGGAAACTTCTAAAAATGTCGATTGGACCGGAGTGACTTTTCCAACAGAGTTAAAACATATCGAACGTTTCGAGGTTCAAAATTCCACCGTAGTGGTGAACGTCTTGGGATACGATGAGGAAAAACGAAGATCTATCCTCTCAGACAGACTTCGTATCTCGGAAGAGAAAAGACAATTATTTTATTATTGATTTCGAATGGTGACAATCGTCATTATTGTTGGGTTAAACATCCGACCCGATTACTGTCGAAACAAAATAATAATCATAACGGAAAGATATCTTTATGTTACAATTGCATGAACGTGTTTCACAGCGAAGACTCGTTGGCGAAACATCAGGAATATTGCAACGGAAATCAAGGTGTCGCCGTCAAAATGCCCAAACCCAACACCATCGTGAAGTTTGAAAATCACAATAGAAGGTCAAAAGTACCATTCGTCGTGTACGCCGATTTCGAATGTTTCACTGTGAAAATGAGTTCCGGTCAACCCAACGCTCTTCAAAGTTACGTCGAAAGATATCAAAAACACATACCTTCGGGCTATTGCGTTTACGTGAAATGCGCTTTCGACTCGCAACACGACATGGGTCCCTTCACCTACACGAAACAGTGCGAAGATGACGACATGGCTCAAAGGTTCGTGGAAGAGTTAGAATCGAAAATTCAAATGTTATACAACAAATTCAAAACTCCAGCGAAAATGATCATCACGTGAGAACAGCAGGATGAAAATAACAGAGCCACTGAATGTCATATATGCAGACAATCATTCGACGAGAATTCGGAGGAAAATAAGAAGGTCAGAGACCACGATCATTACACAGGTCTGTATCGCTGTCCGGCTCACAGCAAGTCTAATTTAAAATATCGAGACGCCGCTTTCTATCCGGTGATGTTTCACAATCTCTCGGGTTACGACAGTCATCTGTTCGTGAAAAATCTCGGCACTTTACACGAAGAATTAAATTGCATCGCGAACAGCGAAGAAAGATACATTTCCTTCACGAAATGGAAGCTCATGGAGAAGAAAAGAGTAATCGATGGAGAGACGTTGAAAGAAAAAACGAAATCCATTCGTAGATGCATACGTTTCATCGACAGTTTTAAATTCATGTCGACCGCTCTGGAAAAATTAGTCGATAACATGAGCAAGGATAAATTTAAAATCATGAGCGAACATTTCGGAGAACGAGTAGACGTCATGTTGAGGAAAGGAGTCTATCCTTATGATTACATGAATGATCTAAAGAAATTCGAAGACACCGCACTACCTTCGAAAGAAGATTTTTATTCGAAATTATACAAATCCGGCATTTCCGACGAGAATTACGAACACGCCAAAAACGTGTGGAAATCATTCGATATGAAAACCATGAGAGATTATCACAATCTCTATCTGAAGACCGACGTTCTGCTCTTGGCAGACATGTTCGAAAATTTTCGAGACGTCTGTCGTCAAAATTACGATCTGGATCCCGCTTGGTATTTCACCGCACCCGGTCTGGCGTGGGACGCTCTGTTGAAGACCACCGAAGTCCAATTGGAATTATTATCCGAAATGGACATGTTGCTCATGTTCGAAAGGGCTGCGAGAGGTGGCGTCTCGATGATCTCCCACAGATATTCTGAGGCTAACAATCCCTACATGAAAGAAGGTTTCGATTCGAAACGGTCGACTAAATACATACAGTATTGGGACGCTAATAATCTGTATGGTTGGGCTATGAGTCATCCTTTACCGATTGGAAATTTCAAATGGGTAACGGAACCGAAAGAGATGCAAAAATGAATAGACTATCCTTGCATTTTAGAAGTCGATTTGAACTATCCGGAAGAATTACACGATCCACACAACGATTATCCACTAGCTCCCGAACGAATGGAACCGAACGAAGGAGACGAGAAAAAACTCATTCCCAATTTATTTAACAAATGTAACTACGTCGTCTACAGCAAGAATTTGAAACAGTACGTCGATTACGGGATGAAATTAGTCAACATACAACACATCATTCGATTTGACGAAGAGCCTTGGATGAAAAAATACATCGATCTCAACACGAATCTCAGAACTCGAGCCGAGAATGATTTCAAAAAAGATTTCTTCAAACTCATGAACAACTGCGTGTACGGCAAATCGATGGAAAACATCAGGAAGAGAACCGACGTTCGACTCGTCACGTCTGAGAAAAGAGCTAAAAAATTAGTGGCGAAACCCAGTTAGAAACACCGAACCATATTCAACGAAAATCTAGTGGCCGTTCACATGCAAAAGACGCACCTGAAGTTTGACAAACCGTATTATCACAGACCGATCATCTTAGATATCAGCAAGCAATTGATGTACGAGTTTCACTACGATTACGTCAAATGAAAATTTGGTGATAAAGCCAAACTACTGTTCACCAACACGGACAGTTTAGTTTATGAGATAGAGACGAAAGACGTCTACCAAGATATATCTCCAGACGTGCCCGAGTGGTTTGACACGAGCAATTATCCCGTCGATCACCCGTCCAACATTCAATCGAACGACAACAAGAAGGTGTTGGGTAAATTTAAGGACGAGAGCGGCGGTAAACAGATCGTCGAATTCGTGGGCTTGAGACCCAAACTGTATGCTTATCGTCTAGAAGATGATGAAGAGATCAAGAAGTGCAAAGGAGTTAAAGCGTGCGTGGTGAAGAAAACATATCTTTCCAAGAGTATAAAGATTGTCTGTTAGGAAGTGGTCCGGTGTATAAGACTATGAAATCGATTCGAAGTGAAAATCACGACTTGTATACCGAAATAGTCAACAAGATTTCGCTGACGGCCGACGACGATAAGAGATTCGTGTTAGACGATAAAATAAGCACTTTGGCACTCGGACATTGGACTGTGAATCTAATTAGAGAGACGATATGACTATGGATGATTGGATTCTAGATACGATTGTGGATGATAAGATTCCAGATGCGATTGTGGATGATAGGATTCCAGAAAATCAAGAAGAATTAGATGAACACAAAATTATAGAAATCGATAGTGACATCGAGAAAGTTAGTTGAAAAAGGAAAAGAAAAAAATAGAAAAAAATAACGTCATTTTTAGTAAATTATAATAAAATAAATAAAAAAAATATATACGCATTTATGAATAAGAAAATAAAGATATCCGTAGAAGGTGTCATCTTACCTAACGAACCCCTATCCAACATCGATCTGTTGAACGTGACAAAAGATTTGAAAATCAAAGATTTTCTAGGAGTGTTTTCCAGAGATGCCTTGCCGAAGAGAAGACCTCGACAATCGGAATGCGGAATTTTAAATCTAGACGATTCATTGGGTGAAGGCACTCACTGGGTGGCGTGGATGAAGAACGGGAAGAAGAAAAATTATTATTTCAACAGCTACGGAATCTCGCCGCCAAAAGAAATAAAGAACTATTTCAACAAATCGATGGTTTGTTACAACACGGAACAAGTGCAATCACCACATCAAGTGTTTTGCGGTCACCTGTGTCTCTACGTTCTCAAGAGATGGTCTGAAGGAGATCGATTTCAAGACATTCTCAATGATTTACATTAGAGAGAAATTTTTTTTTATAGTATATATAAAGATAAAAAATTATTTAAAAAAAATTTTAATCGAATAAAAACGAAAAATAAAATAACATAGTTCATTTTTAATAAACTGCGTTTTGAATATATTTTTCTAAAAAACAAAAAATCCCACAACAACATGCCAGTCGATAAATTTGGTAGAAGTGACGACGAAAAAGTCAACCCAAGAAAGAAGAGGAAGACGTTCGAAGTTGACGATGGTTATGACGTTGCCAACTTGGACGAACGTTACGTTCGGAGATACGAACCTCGAGAAGAACCTTTGAACATGAACGATAAGAAGCTCTACAATCTTCCCGAGCCGATAGATCTCGCAGATGCTGCGACTAAAAAATACGTCGACAGGGGGAATGCCGATTTCGAACGAATCCTGCTAGATAATTACGTGGATAAAACCATGACCGACGATCTCGAACTGAAATCCAAACGTTTGGTGAACGTCGCGAATCCCATAGATCCCACCGATGCCGCGACCAAGAAATATGTGGACGACTCTCATGCGAGATTCAGCGAACACCTGAGAAATAGATACGTTCAGAAAACGATGCACTCGGAATTGAATGCCAATTCTAACAAGATAACGAACGTGGCCACTCCCACAAATCCCAAGGACGTGGCGACCAAACACTACGTAGATCTGGAACAGAGAAAGCCTGACAGATGAGAAATGAAATCGGATCTGAATGCAGGATTCAACAAGATATTGAATCTGTCGAAGATTGACGACACAGATGCGGACTCAACCACGGTCAACTAGGGCTACGTAGATTCTGCCGTGATACAATCACAAGAATACCTAGAATCGCAAGTGGACGATCTCTACCTGAGCAAAGAATCTGGCGGAACCATGGAGGGTGGCATCAACATGAACGGTCACAATTTATTCGGTCTCGATCACGATCCCGAATTCGATTCCAGCACGGTCAGCAGAAAGTACGTGGATGACAACTCGGTCTGGAGAAAGGGCGACATCATGGAAGGTAAACTAGACATGGGTGGACATGCGCTCACGAATCTACCAGATCCCGTGAACATGACGGATGCCTGCACCCTGATTTCGGTGGTGGAGAAAGTCAAATATGCTAGACAATTGATTACTGTGTGGGCCGAAGAGGCCGGCACCTTAGATGAAGGAAAAGCTGAGTGGTCTTTCGGAAATGGATGTAGCGGATCGAAACATGGTCAGGTGGGATTTCCCATGCCGCTGGGAGGTGAAATCCTTCGAATGAGTCTGGTTTCCTCGGATTTGAATAACAGAGCAGTCGTCAATCTCATGGTGAATGGTGTGGAGAGCGATAAGAGATACAGCATCGAAAAGACTGAGAATCAACACGCGAATGTTAGCACGTTCGGCACACCTCTCAAAGTGAACGCCGGAGACAGGATTAATTTCGTTATGAAAACCAATAATCCCGAAGCCGCCACTTCCGTGGTGAGTCTACTGATCGAACTAGTTCCTTTGAACAAACAGTGAACGCGTGGAAAATAATGAATTAAAAAAAAATAATGTGTGATTATTAAAAACGAAAAAACAAAAAAAAAAGTAATGAGATCATCTTTAGATCTCATTTTTTTTTTTTTTTTCCTTCTTCACTATCACCATATATTATAATAACGTTTCCTTTTTTCTCAATTTTCAGCGTCGATTCTTCTTTTTCTTTTTTTCTTTTTCTTTGTGATATGATATGTTGATAACAACACTTTTGTTTATCCGAAAAATAATTATGAACGAATGTTGTGCATTTCTTGGTAACACTCACATCATTACCATTCTCTTCAGAAGGTAGTGATGATGGTGGAAAGCATCTCATTCTTTTCATTTCCAACCGTCTATCCCGCTGTTTACCTAACCATTTTTCCACATCTTTTTTTTTGTTTTTTGGTTTGCAACACAGGATAGAACATCTGACGGAAACGGAGAGACGATGGCACAGGATCGAACAATCTAAGATCTGTTCGAGTTTTAATATCTTCATCACGAAATATCCTTTTTGTTTCTCTCGAGTGAATAGCACGCGATCTTTTAAATAATTCAGAACGTAATCGTAAAAATCTTTTTTTTTCAAACGCGAAAATGGAATGTGTATTTCGTTTTCTACATGACTACTTACGAATTGTAACATTTTGTACGTCGAGAATGTTGAAAAAAGACGATTTTTTCTCGGATGAAACTTTTTTTTTGTTAAAAAAATATCATTAAAAACGAATTTATTTTTTTATTTTTTGTTTTTAATAATTACTCATTACTTTTTATTTTTATTTTTATTTTTTTTTTTCACACACTCGTCTCTCATCGAATGATCAACATCTTATTTCCATCCGATTCGAATTGTAATTCTCTGTCCGACAGGATCAGGGTGAAGGCTTCGGTTTTTCTCAGCACGTTCCTATCGAATTGCATCTTGATCTGAATGTCTAACACGCTACTCTTGAGTCGTTCACTCTGTTTACTGACGTCGAATACGAACATGGGATGCATCAACTTGTATTCGCCGGGAGACATGTTAGGGTTGCTCATCAATTCGTCTAGACTGTGATACTTCTTTCTAAAATCAGCGGTGTCGCCGTACAGTCTGCAGAAATCATTCTTGTCAAACGACGCGTTGTAATCGATTGCTGGATATCTCGTGGCGTTCAGAAACACTTGCATGTTTCTCAAACTGCAATGATCGAACAGCGACGCATTCTTTTCCTGAGACCTGTCCCTATCGGTCTGAAACGCAACCTCGATGAAACGCGGTCTCTTGGAAGTGGATTTCACCGTCAATCTCCAATCGAAGTGATTCGTGGAGGGAGGAATGCTAGCCGTGTCGCACTGTCTCATTCTAAATCCCACGGGTAATTTACTCTTGGATTCTATGATCTTGTAGAGATGCGCTTTCTCCACGATCGAAGGCTCCACGTGCGGAACGAACCACGATATCTTGTGTAGAGTTATCTTACCCGCATCGGTCGCAGTGAGTCTCACTATTGCATCATCGTTTCCTTTTCGAATCAATGTCAGATTGTGTTTGAATCCATACATGATCTCTTGTTGTAATCGTCCGCAAATCCAAAGATGTGTTTCAAAGGTATCCTGAATGAAAACGTTCCTTTAGGTCTGGACGTCTTGATGACATAGTCGAATATCAAGGTGGCGCCTGCGCTAGCAGGGCCTACGGTGTCTTTCACCCACAACTGATTAAGTCCTCTGGATTTCGAAAAATCATCAGGATACGTCAAGAGTCCGAACATCGTGGTGGCCTAACCGGGATGAAACACAGATTCTATCTCTTGTCCGGATAGCATGTATTTTATGTTACTGAATAGATGCATGATGCCATTATTGGCTAGAGTAACCATGTCATCGTCGGCGTAGTCGCTCCCATCTTCCTTGGTGAGACGTCCCTGCACCACTATGTAACTCTCGCTAGGATGTACGAATAAATCTTGAGTTTCGACGTTGATTCTTATCTCTCCCGCATTGTTCAAACTCATTCCGGTTACTGGTTCGTATTCGTGAACCTCATATTCTTGAATACTTTCATCTTTCACTATGCTTTGTGCTATATCTAGCATATTTGTCATTTTAAAGGATTTTTAGTTTTTTGTTTATTAATTAACTTGCTTTCTTTATCTAAAAATAGTTTTTAATTATTTTTTATTATTATTTTTTTCTCTCTTATATATATGTGTGTAAACAAGAAAATGTTAAAGAGAGTAAATAAAAAAAATTTTGTCTTCTTCATCAAAACTTTGTCTTCTGTAATTGTTGTTCGTAAAACTTTCTGATGATCTCTTCTCCATCCAAAGCTTCGATTTCGTAAGTCACCGGATCGGTGTGAAATATTTTGATTATCACGAAGATTTCCGAGGTCCATCGAGGAGTATAACCCTTTTCGAAGTGCTTCTTATAAGCGTAAATTCTCACTCGATCACCGACCGCAAATTTCGGCGTTCTAGACTTCTTTCTGATCTTAGATCTCTCAGGATATAGATTAGCATAGACCCGTTTTTCGTTTCGAGGATCGCTACCTTCCGCGGGAGTCATCTTGATCAATCTGTGTCGCGTGTTGTTGTAATCTTTGACCAGACCGTTCAGAGCGTATATGTATTTCTTGGTCGAATTCGCTGTGAAGTATCTGTACATCTTTTCCTTCATCGTTCGATTCCAACGTTCCACCACACTGGCTTTCTCTTCGTTTTCGATCGAGTAGAGGTCTACCAATCGACGAACGTCCTTGTTGTAGAATTCCTTTCCCTTATCCACCCACAATTTACTCGGTTTTTGAGAAGACGAGTCGAACAAGCTCTTCAGAGCCTCGGCGACGCAAGGTCTCGATTTATCCTTCAAAGCTCTGATCCAACCGTATTTGGAAAACACGTCGATGACCGTCAATAGATATTTGACGCCCTCGTTCCACCTCGAAAACGATCTCATGTCGACCAAGTCGGCAGACCAAATATCATTCAGACCCTTCACGAACACCCTTCTCTTTTGAAATTTATGCACTATGAGTTTGTGTAACTCCTCGGCCAATTCGCTCGTCAATAATCGTTTCTTCTTCTTTTCAGATACACTTTTTTTTTTTTGGAACGCCCCATCCGAATCGACGTTTTGCACCGATCAGATTGCCGACCAGTGAACATTCCATCTTCTCTCTCCTGGTCGGATTCGATATGCCTCTCAATTTCCCCAACATGTTTTTGTTGCAGATGTCATTGCGAGTCTTGGTGTCGGGATGTCCGGCGTAGCACAGATCGTGATCATACGCGGCCGCGTCCACCCTATTCACAGGTTTGCTCCAAGATTTGGGAGTCAGATCGGCATAGAGTCTCGTGTTCAATTTCGTTCTGGGTCCCGTGAAACTGTGACCGGGTAGATGCATTTCGAAAGGTAGATTATTGATCATTTTATTCACGATGCCTTTACCTTTACTCGCGTTCTTTTTTTTTGACGAATCGTGTCTTGACAGAACCACAAATGTCGCAAATTCCGCGAAGCATCTGTCTGTCGTTTTTAGTTCGCACTTCTCTAGAATTACTCATCTTGGTAACTCTCTTACACTTTACGCAATACATTTTAAAGAGTTATTTAAATTAATTTCGTTTTTTTTTATTTTATATATAAATTTAATTTTTTTTTTAAAATTCTGTTCTTATATATATATATTTTTTTTTTCAATTGCTGCTCTTGAGTTCTATCATCTTACTGAATTCCTCCCTGGCCTCTTTCCTCCCCTTTTCCATGAGAGAATCCTTCATCTCTTCCTTGATGATCTGACGAGTCTTGATGCTCACGGCTTCTTTCATGGCATCGTATTTCGTTTTCTTGCTCAATATCGCGAAGTATTCACCGTCCAATATCCTACCGTCTTTCAATGCCATAGAGATCATTTCGGATATCGTGTCGATCTTGGAGTCGGCCAAGACGCGAATCTTGTCGTGTTTCCTCACCTTCAGATATAATTTCCTACTCAAAAAGTTTCCGAGCATGCTAAACAATCCGGCGGCGAGGGCCACTCCTTCTACGGTCAACACGATCAGAATGGCGACTGCAGTCGACAACAATCCGATGCCGGCCGCATGTAAACCCATGGAAATCGTGATGAGTGTTGTGTCAATCGCGTTGATGAATGTCACGAAACGCGAATACTTCTTCTTGAGAGAACGGTGAGAATCTCTCTCTCGAGTTAGATACTCTTGGATTCTATTGATTTGATCGATGCGATACCTCTCTCCTCTTTCTCTTTCTTCTAGCGATGGTGCCGTCGGCAAAACGTCGATTGGCTTCTCGGCCTCGTCGTCCACTAACGTCGGATACAATTTATTTCTGGTTCTCATTTTTGTATTTTTTTTCTTTCTAATATTAGATAAAAATTTTATGTGTGTATTTATTTTTTATTTTCTATTCTCCCTTATTTTATATCGACGAAAAAAACTTAGATGTATGCTTCATTCAGCAATAATTTCTTGATGCATCCCTTGTCTTCTAAAGTCAGACTTTTACGCGCCAATTTCAGTTCTTCCGAATCTGTGGGCTTGTCTTGATTCTTACAGAAGACTAATCTCTTCCAAAACGTGATCACATCGTTGAATCTAACGCGTTCGAACGCCGGTTCGAAATACATGACGACCATATCTTCCCTTTCCACTGTCAGACATGAATGACTCTCGTGATCGAAGTCTAGATGATCCTGACATCCGACGCATTGTTCTAACAAGATGGGATGTAGTTCTTCATTCACGCAGATTGCGTATGCTCTCATCAGCATGTTTAAAAGAAACCTCGCTCTAATAGTATGAGAATCGCTCATGATTTACGTATTTTTTTTTATTATCTATTCGATTTGATATATTTATTTTTCTAAATAACTATTATTTAAATATATTTTTTTCTCTCCTATATATATCGATCACTTTTATTCATTTCCTAGGATATTCCCCCACCCAACGACGAGGGGAGATAACTCCGTATGATCGAGTTTATGAGAATTGAGTGATCCGATCGGTCAATTGGCGGAGAATCGAGCGATCCGATCGGTCGATTAGCTGAGTTTGGGAATGCCCATAGTGGGGAATTCCCCTAATGACGTCATAAATGGGAAAAACGCACCGCCTCAAAACAATTGAGAGTTCTGGACCACTGGTCTAGAATCCGCAGACCATTTTTTGATGATAGCCTAGAATTTTTTGCTCGCGTTCACCAACGATGGATCGATGGTCTGATCTGTGATGGGAACGTCGACAAAAATTTTTAATGTAAAAGAGAAAAGTGAAGATGTACAATTTCACCTTTTTTTTAAAAACGCGCGTTCACCACGAGTATTTGAACGTTAAAAGTGCAATCTAGGAGTCACAAAAAACATGGGGGATTCAAGACCACTGTACATTTTTGTGAACAAGCGTGCGATTTAACACTGAATTCCACGTTGGTGAACGCATCGTGTACGTATGTTGTACACATACATGTACAAAGTGGTAGTAAACTCTCAAATATTACCTACTCACGCGTTTTCACAGATATGACAATACCGCATTTCACGAGATTTTATGACATTACATAAGTGTGCCAAATTTGGTCAAAATCGTACAACTTGTTTTCGAGCAGTTCAACAGACAAAATTCAGGGAGGAAAAAAAAAAAAAAAAATAGAGAAGAAAAATTTTGAAAAAGAAGAATAACAATAGTCTTTCCCAAACTGGGTTTGTGAAAGCCTAAAAAAAAAAAAAAAAAAAAATCCAAAAAAAAAATCAAAAACTAGAGAATTGTAATTTGTTGGACAAATTACGGGCTTTCCCAACTTTTTAATGTGAAAAGACAAACTGTATACAAAACTATCGATCAGGTTTGAAAACAGAAAATTTAGTGGAAATCAAAGTTTTTGTGATGCTACTAGTTTTTATGCAGCCAAAACAGATATTTGAGATGCAGCAGGACACCAAAACATTTCACACAAAATTTGCTCTTCAATAATTACAGAATATTTTCATAGAAAGCAAAACAAGCGATGTCCTTTCTGCTTTGGAAAAAAATGGTACATATGAATTATGGGCGTATGGGCCGGGGTTTCATGAATGACTGTGCCCCAAACCACCCCTGAGTCAGGAAGGAGCTGATTTTTCAGCCGATATGCCAGAAAATTTCGGACAATTTAGTTGCCAGAAATGACCACAAAACATTTTGGTTTTCCACACAAAATGTTGTTTTCCTATCTCATCACTTAGAAGTAGCAAGTAAACTGACCATTATACTGTACAAGTTGATTCACTGGAACCATATCCACGTTAATATTATTCATTTATAATCACACAAGTACATATAGAGAATTCTATTACTGCATATTACGGGAGTACGGTGGCTCAGAAGGTAGAGATGATTGTTGCAATCCAAGAAGTCCTCGATTCGAATCCCGCCTGTGGCAACCATATTGTGTCCTTGAGCAAGACACTTCATCCCAATTTAATTTCCCACATGGGGGGGGGGGGGGCATGATGGCGATGAGTACAAAGGGTACATTGAGGGTGTACTTGTCTTCAACCAATGCTAACCTTGCTTTTGTGGAGTTAGTATGTTGGGGAGTCTGAGTCGCTTGCCATTGCTCGGTGGTTCTCTCCAGGTATTCAGTGAGAAGGAGACCCCCCTCCCCTTCCTCCCATACCCACATTTGGCATTGCCTCCTGAGATTCAACTTTTTCGGGCTAAAAGGGTTCATCCCCACCCTCCCCCCTGAAAAATAGCCCTGTACACCTATGCAATGAATACCTGGACTTGAATAAATGCCTATATTATGGTCATGATATAGCTGTAGATGCTGAAAGTGACCTTAAATATCAATAATTAATTTATTCTCTATCATTCTGTCTGTTTGTGAATGTGTGGGATTTGTCAACAAATGAGGGTAAGCTTCCTACTCCATGATTTCACAATTTTTCCAACACATCTGTTTCAGATACAATGAAATACATGTAATATGAGTTACTGTCACGCACAAATTAGTTGTTTATTTGATATGGTTTAAACCATCTAGAGAGCTAGTATACACAGTGATGGGTACAGTTCAAGTCAAAATGAGTTGATTAAAGGGATGTTGAACAGCTTGTTAATATTTCTTGCATTACATAACTACTTTGCTATTTATTGACAGAAGGATTTCACATAGGGTTTCCCTGACAGTATTTATTTATTGGTGTTTGCGGTCACATGCTTATCCACAATGGCTAATCGTGACCTTGACAGTTTTACGGGTGGGGGAAGTCAGAGGACCCAGAGAGAACCACGAAGCATCGACGAGCAACTGTCAGCTCAACATTCTAATTATGTTCAAGCTCCGCTGAAGCAGGGTACCAGCGGTTGAAGACATGTGCACCATTGACATGCAGTACGCCTTAGTACATGGCACCATTGTGTATGCCTTAGTACATGGCATCATCGTGCCCCCATGTTGGCAACCGGGATAAAGTGCCTTGCCCCAAGGACATTACGTGGGTCGTCCCAGATAGGGATCAAACTCGGGACCTCTATCATAGAAGTCAAACAGTCTACCACTGAGAAAATGTGCCTTCTTTCCTGGCGGTATTCATATTTGTACGGCAAACTGGTGTTGGATAACACGGAACACCAAAACATATAACACACAATTTGTTCCCCGTTGATTTTTGAAAGCAATTATGGAAAGCTAAAAGAGCTCTTTTCTTTTTGTTTTTGGACAAGTGAGTATTCACTCAAAGTCATTTTTTGCAGACAGCGCTATTTTTAAGTGGCCAAAGCACATGTTTCATTAAGTCCCAGAACATAACTAAAGCCTGATTTATTGATTAAACATCTCTGCATAGAGCAAAGCAAAGTTTCTCAAATTAACCCATTCCAAAATGATAGTAGAGGGTAACCAAAGTTGGATAATTTGGGTATTTCCAAATGGTACACTTATTCTCACTCTCATTGTGCTTGAGGGTTAAATCTGAGATTGAAAAGGTATACCAATCTTACTCAGGGAAGGTGAGTACAGAAAAGTACAAAATTAATCCGAAAATGAATTTTGTCTGACGGTACTAATATTTGTACGAGCAAAACTGGTACTGGATTTATTTATTTATTTATTTATTTATTTATTTATTCATTTATTTATTTATTAGGTTTTAACGACACATTAACAGCCAAGGTTATGTTATGTCGGTGACAGTTGTATGGTTGGAGGAAGCCGGAGTACCCAGAGAGAACCACCGAGCAATGACCAGCAGCTGCCAGCTCCCCAACATCGGCAGGGTTAGATTGGTTGAAGACATGCGCACCATCGACGTGCAGTATGCCTTAGTACACGGCGTCGTGGTGCCCCCATGCGGATAGTCGGGGTGAAGTGATCGGGACATAATTGGAATATATCCGACAGATACAATGTCGGATATATTCCAGTTATGTCCCGATCATGCAAGGCAGCAACTTGAAATTCTCAGAATGTTTCCTACTGTCTCTGCCCGACAGTTTAATATCTTTGTCAAGTGCCGAGACCGCGTGGAAATACCGTGGATCAGGTGGAAACCGAGGGCACTATTCGTCCCTACTTTTTCTCAACTCAACGACTTTTCCATTCATTATTTACCTGTCATCGGCTGAGTTAGGTATTATATTTGTCTATTTAGTTTAAACAATATTTAATCAGAATAGCTTGGATGTTACATTAGTAGATAATTGAAACACTTCGTACAGAGCAATAAAATACATAATACATTAGTATACATCCTTACTAAGTTACAATTAAGTATATTGAGTTAAAATGTATGAACAGGATACGGCAGTAAGCCAAAGGCTTATTAAGTACCGTCTCCTTGCCAGAAAGAGTAATTACGAGTTTGATTGGCGGTAACAGGCTTACTACATTGTTTAAACAATGAAACATTTATACAAAATTGAATAAGGATTTATAGAATAACAAGAAGAAGTTATAGAAACAAGAGAAGAATAGATGTGTAAAGACCTGCAAAGAGTCAGCGACCTATTTGACTTCGACGGTATTACAGGTAGCTCGTAAGTGGCCAGGCTCGTGCACAAGACATACCCTGTGCTCCAAATTATCACAAGGGGAGCAATATATTATACCAATTGAGACAGCATGGAGCCCAGGTTTAGGAACACACGAAGGACGAATGGGTAGGTGTAGTAAATCTGAGTGATTATCTCAGGTATTTCGATGACCCTCTTTGAGACTCAGCAGTGCCCCTAAGCATTACAGAATAGAGTGGACACGAGCACTTAAGGAGAATAATTAAAACGCTTACTTTGGATGATATATTCCTGCACACATTTAAAAACTAGCTTGTTTTCCTCGTTGCCTAGTCGTTCAGATCCAAACAAAAGAATAGATAAATTGGTGATAAAGGGAAGTGTATTTATTGTTAGAGAACGTTCTCGTGTGTAGATTGGGCAATATAAGAGATAATGCTCTTCCGATTCAACTTCTCCACAAGAACAAAGGGGCGATGTAGTCAGATAGTTGGCAAACAGGTGGCTATTAAGACTGCTACACCGAAGGCGGAGCCTGCAATGGTATATTTGAGCTGCGCGAGATTGAGCTCCGACATAGTATTTTGGAGGACGTAATTTGTTACCTTTCAAGAACCTTCTAAAGTTTGCAATACTGGGGTTATTTCTTATAGCTAGAGGAATTTTATTCCATTGATATGTCGTGTCGGGGATAAAGGATGACTGATAAAGGTTTGTATTGCAGAACGGCACACGATGATTCCTTGACGTTCTGATGTTAAGGCCATGGGACACAGAAGACACCAGGGGTGGGACTTTGGCAGAAATATAGGAGGGTGTTAATTTGTGGTACATTTTAAAGAACTGAGTGAGTCTGTGATTGCGGCGACGTTCCTGAAGGGTGTCCCATTGGGTCTCAATATACAGCGAGCCTTTATTGGCACTCAATGTTGCACCTGTGACTATCCTGGCAGCGGCTATTTGTATTTTCTCTAATTCCCCGGCTTGTGCTGCCGTGCAGTTATCCCAAATACAATCAGCATATTCTAAAATAGGCCTGATATATGCAAAATATATCTTTTCAAGTACTCCACGGTCGAGTATAAACTTCTGAGATCTAAGCAAGTCAACCCGAGCCCATGCCTTTGAGCATATCAGTTCGATATGATCATTCCATGTGCAAGTTTTGTTTAATATAACACCTAAATGTTTATGGCTATCCACCTCTGTAATGCAGGTTCCATTGAGGTATAAATTGGGATGGGCTATAGAATTATTTTTTCTCGATATCAGCATGGCCTCAGTTTTCTGAGAATTAAATTCAACAAGCCAAGTGGCAGCCCAGTTTTCAATCATTGACAAATCACGGTTTATTAATACAGCTGCTTGGTCTGGGTTCTCAACTATGAGGTATAACGACGTATCGTCTGCAAATAGTCTAATACTGCTCATTAGGTTTTCAGTTATATCGTTTATATATATCAGAAATAAAAGAGGACCAAGTATCGAGCCCTGAGGAACTCCAGACGAGATGGTTTTCCACGAAGACTCTTCAGAAGACACTACAACCCTTTGACGACGGTCGGAAAGGTATGATTTTAAGAAGCTAAGTAGATCACCAGATATGCCTAATTTTTCGAGCTTGTGAATAAGACCAACATGCCAGACCTTATCAAATGCTTTACTGACGTCGCAAAAGACCACTCTTACTTCTTTCCCTTCATCCAAGGCGTGACAAAACTCGTCATATATATCTGACAACTGTAGGGCAGTTGAATCACCTGGAGTGAAACCCGACTGAAATTGGCTAAGTATGTTATTATCAGTTAGAAAACGCCACAATCTCACAAATATACATTTTTCAAATAATTTGCCAACGCAACTAAGCAATGATATTGGTCGGTAGTTCGTTACTACATTAGCTGGAGACTTCTTTAATATTGGGGTCACATTAGCCTCTTTCCATAATTTAGGAAAATAGCTATTTTTCAATAAGATGTTCAATAAAGTGGTTAATGGTTCACATAATGAGGAACTGCATTCCTTAAGAAGTCGAGGACTAATCAGGTCCGGACCTGATGCTTTAGATACTTTTAAGGTTTTAATGGCAGCCAATACTTCGCTTTGCTGTAGTATTATGCTGCTGAGTGAATAGGATGGGGTGGGTGGTATGGGTGGTCGAGATGCATTAGAGTCATCCAATGTTGAAATAGAGCAAAAGTACTCATTCAGTACTTCTGCTTTTTCGGCATTGTTTGAATAAAGTTTGTTTTGATAGTTCAAGGTGGGAATTCCTGGCGCCGTTTTGAAAATGTGGGACTTCAAAGTTTTCCACCAATCAGATGGAGGTGTGTGCGAACATTCAAGTTTTTCTTGGACTTTGCTGATATACGCTAATTTTGCTTTTCTGACCGCTGAGACGACTTCATTGCGTTTACTTTTGTATTTTGCCCAATCTATCTCGCGACCAGAACGTTTTGCTATACGATACAGCCTTTTTCGTTGTCTTAGTAACTGTCGAATGTGATTGTGCATCCATTTCGGTTGGTTAGCCCTGATAGTGGCAGTTTTATTCGGAATGAATTTTGATGCAGTGTCAAGCACATAACTGGTTAGCCCAGAAACTACAGTGTCTAGGGAAGTGTCGCCAAGAGTGCATGTCCAATCTGTGTTACTGTAAGCATTATTTAAAGCTTCGTAATTTCCTTTGGCATAAAGCCATATGCGCCTTGTAATATTTTTTACTAGTATTTGTTTTGTTTCGAATTCAACCAATACCGGACAGTGGTAGCGAGTCAAATCCGACACCAGTGGTTCTAAGATTTCACAGCTACGCACCTGCACTGTACTGCTTATGCCGATAAGATCGAGCAACGTAGCAGACGATTCGGTGAAGCACGTTGGTCCACTCACAAGTTGACAAAGATTGAATTGTTTGCAGAGGTCGTGAAAACAGCCTCTGGGTGACCCAAGTTGGTTGTCATTGAAATCACCTGTAATAATTAGATCGGGAATCTGTGCATCCCGTGCTTTTTCAACAGATGTAGCAATAAGGTCCCAAATATCTGGCGGACTATTGGGTGGGCGATAAAATACTCCGAGAAGTGTTGGTTTGTTTCCGGGCATTAGAAGCTCAACCCAAACACTTTCTATGTGATTCATCTCCAGGTCTGATCTACGTCGGAAGCACAAACCTTCCTTAACATAAATAGCAACCCCACCACCCCTAGTTTGACGGTTATGACACTGGGGTTCCTGAAATCCATTGATAGTTATATCACACGTTAGGTCTGAGTCCTGTAACCAGGTTTCGGATAAGGCAATTATATCATAGGCCATCGATTCATACTCCAAGATTTCTAGTTTTGGTTTGAGACTCTGTATATTCATATGAACTAATTTCAAGCCGCGCAGGGTGTCCTATATTTGTCTATTTGATGAACTTTTCAACCTTAATTATTTGCGGCTTCATGTAGCACCACTGAAAGGCAACTGCACGGTTACCAATATATTCAGGGATTGATTTTACGAAAATAACAATTATTCCGACTATACCCACATGGGAACTCCTAAATATGCCAAGGGTTAAACTTTTGATAATGACGTATAAAACTCCCCGTGGGAACCCCGGGGAGTAAGCAGCACTTGTTTACTGTGGTAAACCAGTTCCGCTTTACTAGTAAAATAGGACCCAGTCACCAATGCTTGGGGTGAAAGTCCTCTAAAATGGGCAACATGTAGATCAACGATTGACTAAACTTGACTTCATCTCCATGTTGTGTCACGATTAGCCATGGTGCATAAATATGTGACGTTAACCACTAACAAACAAACAAACAAACAAACATGACGTATAAAACAGAAGTTGTCATGCTATGCTTGCTGCATGCAAGCATAGAAAACATTCAGCGCTCAATGAATTAGGAGTGGAGTAAATTGTCACTAAAACCTACTAACTTCTGAAAAATGAGTTTTTTTCGACGGCATCTACCATTATGCATCTGAGACAGGGATGGAGTTAAACTTTACAGCAACCTTATAACAGAAAATATTCTTGGAATTGAACTGTGAATCCGAATTTCGAAAGCATTTTCGGATATTCTATTCCAAACTACCACTGCACGCTTATCAATATTCAGTGATTTTATGAAAATTAAAATTATTCCGACTATACCCATATGGGCAGTCTCGAATCTGCCAACGGTTAAACTTTTAATAATGACATATAAAACAAAAGTTGTCATACTATGACTGCTGCATACAGCCATAGAGAACGTTCAGCGCTCAATCAATTAGGAATGGACTAAATCGTCACTTAATCTTACCAAATTCTGAAAACGAGAGTTTTTTTGGACTGCGCCTATCTTTATGCAAACAGAACGAGCATAGGGTTAAACTTTACAACCAAACTTACAACAGCAAATATGCTCGGTGGGCAATTGTAAATACGAACATGTAAATCATTTTTCGATATTCCTTTCGAAAATGGAAGAAAAGTGAGCTCCAAATTAGCCAATTTTATGAAAAATTTTAGGGCACTCAAATTCAAGGCCCGAAAACTGGGTGAAGGTTAAAACTTTGAATATAATATATAACAGCAAAATTGTTCTTGGATGAAGGTCCAATACTCTCATGGAAAAGGTTTTGATACAATATGGCTCCAGTGCTGAGAAAGTGCATGCAAACTTTGGCGAAAATAACAAATATTCTGACAGTACCCTTATGGGAAGTCTCAAATTTGCCAAGGATTAAACTTTTAATAATAACATATAGAACAAAATTTGTCAAACTTTGACTGCTGCAAGCAACTATAGAAAAGATTCAGAGCTCAAGCAATTAAAAATGGAGTAAATCGCCATCTCAATTTACCATATTCTGAAAAAATTGGAATTTTTTTGGACGGTACCTACTTTTACGCAACCAGAATGGGATAGGGTTAAACTTTACAAACAAACTAACAACAGCAAATATGCCCGATAGCCAATTGTGAATACGTACATGAAAAGTGTTTGAAATTAACCCCTTCCAAAATAATAGAAAAGGCAACCAAAAATGGCTAACTTTGGCATTTTCAAACGGTACTCATATTCTTGGCCTCATTGTGCTAGAGGGTTAAATCTGAGATTAAGAAGTAAACAGTAACTTTCTTCCACAATCATTGTTGCATCTACCCATACCAAAATAAATATTACAACTACCTTGTAATTAGAAAAAATTGCTCTTGAAGTTGGCGAAAATAACAAATATTCCGACAGTACCCTTATGGGAAGTCTCAAATCTGCCAAGGGTTAAACTTTTAATAATAACATATAGAACAAAATGTGTGATACTTTGAATGCTGCAAGCATCTATAGAAAACATTCAGAGCTCAAGCAATTAAAAAGGGAGTAAATCGTCACCTAAACTTACCAAATTCTGAAAAAAATTGGAGTTTTTTTGGAGGGTACCTACTTTTATGCAACCAGAATGGGATAGGGTTAAACTTTACAACCAAACTTACAACAGCAAATATGCTCGATAGTCAATTGTGAATACGTACACGAAAAGTGTTTGAAATTAACCCCTTTCCAAAATGATGGAAAAAGCAACCAAAGTTGGCTAATTTTGGCATTTTCAAACGGTACTCTTATTCTCACCCACATTGTGCTTGGGGGTTAAATCTGAGATTAAAAAGTAAACAGTAACTTTCTTCCGCAATCATTGTTGCATCTATCCAAACCAAAATAATTGTTACAACAACCTTGTTATTAGAGAGTCAATTTTGAAGAAACATTCTATATTCATGCCATTTTTGGCCAGTGGGGGTTAAAGTTGAAAGAACTGAGTGGTGATTGTGGTGTATCATATTATGCTCTAAATGTGTGGAAAATTTGAGCTAAAAAACTGTAAACAATTTTGAGACATTCGAAAAATGGTGAAATTTTGAAGGTTTGGGCAGAATATTTTGAAAACACGCGTTTTCACAGATATGACGATACCGCATTTCACTAGTTTTTATGGCATTACATAAGTGTGCCAAATGTGGTCAAAATCGTACAACTTGTTTTCGAGCAGTTCAACAGACAAAATTCAGGGAAGAAAAAAAAAAACTAAAAAAAGAAAAAAAAAAAACTAGAGAATTGTAATTTGTTGGACAAATTACGGGCTTTCCCAACTTTTTAATGTGAAAAGGCAAACTGTATTGTACACAAACTATCGATCAGTTTTGAAAACAGAAAATTTAGTGGAAATCAAAGTTTTTGTGATGCTGCTAGTTTTTATGCAGCCAAAACAGATATTTGAGATACAGCAGGACACCAAAACATTTAACACAAAATTTGCTCTTCAATAATTACAGAATATTTTGATAGAAAGCAAAACAAGTGATGTCCTTTCTGCTTTGAAAAAAATAAGTACACTTGAATTATGGACGTACGGGCCAGGGTTTCATGGAGGACTGTGCCCCAACCCACTCCTGAGTCAGGAAGGAGCTGATCTTTCAGCCACTATGCCAGAAAATTTCGGACAATTTAGTTGCCAGAAATGACCACAAAACATTTTGGTTTTCCACACGAAATGTTGTTTTCCTATCTCAACACTTAGAAGTTGCAAATAAACTGACCATTATACTGTACAAGTTGATTCAGTGGAACCATATCCACGTTAATATTATTCATTTATAATCACACAAGTACATAAAAAAGAGTTCTATTACTACATATTACGGTAGCGCGGTGGCGCAGAAGGTAGAGATGATTGTTGCAATCCAAGAAGTCCTCTGTTTGAATCCCGCCTGTGGCAACCGCATTGGGTCCTTGAGCAAGACACTTCATCCCAATTTAATTTCCCACGTGGGGGGGGGGGTGGGGGGTATGATGGCGATGTGTACTAAGGGTACTTTGAGGATGCACTTGTCTTCAACCAATGCTAACCCTCCTTTTGTGGAGTTGGTATGTCGGGGAGTCTGAGTCGCTTGTCATTGCTCGGTGGTTCTCTCCAGGTACTCAATGGGGTGGGGGTGGGAGACCCCCCCCCTCCCATACCCGCATTTGGCATTTCCTCCTGAGATTCAACTTTTTCGGGCTAAAAGGGTCCCCCTCCCCCCCCCCCCCCCGCCCTGAAAAATAGCCCTGTACGCCTATGCAATGATTACATGGACTTGAATAAATACCTATATTATGGTCATGATATAGCTGAAGATGCTGAAAGTAACCTTAAATATCAATAATTAATTTATTCTCTATCATTCTATCTGTTTGTGAATGTGTGGGATTTGTCAACAAACGAGGGTAAGCTTCCTACTCCATGATTTCACAATTTTTCCAACATATCTGTTTCAGATACAATGAAATACATGTAATATGAGTTACTGTCACACACAAATTAGTTGTTTATTTGATATGGTTTAAATCATCTAGAGAGCTAGTATACACAGTGATGGGAACAGTTCAAGTCAAAATGAGTTGATTAAAGTGATGTTGAACAGCTTGTTAATATTTCTTGCATTACATTACTACTTTGCTATTTATTGACAGAAGGATTTCACAGAGGGTTTCCGTGACGGTATTTATTTATTGGTGTTTACGGTCACATACTTATCCCCAATGGCTAATCGTGACCGTGACAGTTTTACGGGTGGGGGAAGTCGAAGGACCCAGAGAGAACCACGGAGCATTGACGAGCAACTGTCAGCCCAACATTCTAATTATGTTCAAGCTCCGCTGAAGCAGGGTACCAGCGGTTGAAGACATGTGCACCATTGACATGCAGAACGCCTTAGTACATGGCATCATTGTGCCCCTATGTTGGCAACCGGGATAAAGTGCCTTGCCCAAGGACATTACGTGGGTCGTCCCAGACAGGGATCAAACTCGGGACCTCTATCATAGAAGTCAAACAGTCTATCACTGAGAAAATGTGCTTTCTTTCCTGGCGGTATTCATATTTGTACGGCCAAACTGGGGTTGAATAACACGGAACACCAAAACATATAACACAAAATTTGTTCCCCATTGATATTTGAAAGCAGTTATGGGAAGCTCAAAGGGCTCTTTCCTTTTTGGTTTTGGACAAGTGAGTATTCACTCAGGGAAGGTGAGTACAGAAAAGTACGAAATTAATCAGAAAATGAATTTTGTCTGACGGTACTATTATTTGTACGAGCAAAACCGATACTGGATTTTTATTTATTTATTTATTTATTTATTTATTTATTTATTTATTTATTTATTTATTTATTTATTTATTAGGGTTTAACGACACATTAACAGCCAAGGTCATATTATGTCGGTGACAGTTGTATGGGTGGCGCAAGCCGGAGTACCCAGAGAGAACCACCGAGCAATGACGAGCAGCTGCCAGCTCCCCAACATAGTGCCTCCGCACTGTAGCACAGGCAGGGTTAGATTGGTTGAAGACATGCGCACCATCGACGTGCAGTATGCCTTAGTACACAGCATCTAGACCAGTGAAGGCAGATGCACGAAATCTTCAGAAGTTGTTCAACTATCCCTGCTCGACAGAACAGTATCTTTGTCAAGTGGCGTGACCGCGTGGGAACAACGTGGATCGCGTGGAAACTGCGGGGACGATTCGTCCCTACTCTATTCCCAATGAAATGCCGTTTCCATTCACTATTTACCTATCACCAGTCGAGTTTGGCATTATTTCTGTCTATTTGATGAACTGTCCAGCTTTAAATATTTGCACATTCATATGGGACAGAAAGTTTTGAGTTAAACTGCTTATTTTAGACCGTCCCGGCAGAAACTAACAACTCGATCTGGTGGAGAATTTATTTATTGGTGGTTAAGCTCACATATTTATGCACACTGGCTAATCATGACCGCAACAGTTTTACGGGTGGAGTAAGCCGGAGTACCCGGAGAGAACCACCGAGCAACGGCGAGCAACTGTCAGCTCCCCAACATACGAACTCCACACAACCAGGGTTAGCATTGGTTGAAGACAAGTGCACGATCGACGTGCAGTACGCCTTAGTACACAACGCCACCGTGCCCCCACGCGGGCAGTGGAGATGAAGTGTCTTGCCCAAGGACACAACGCGGTTGCCGCAGGTGGGATTATCCGGTGGAGAAAAAACCGTCATCTGGCTAATTTAACATTCAAATTGAACAGTTACAATGTCGGATATACTCCAATTATGTCCCGACCATGCAAGGCAGCAACTTGAAATTCTCAGAATGTTTTCTACTGTCCCTGCCCGACAGTTTAGTATCTTTGTCAAGTGCCGTGCGTGGAAATACCGTGGATCAGATGGCATTATATCTGTCTATTTGATGAACTTTTCAACCTTAACTATTTGCGGCTTCATGTAGCACCACCGAAAGGCCACTGCACGGTTACCAATATATTCAGGGGTTGATTTTACGAACATAACAATTATTCCGACTATATCCACATGGGAACTCCTAAATATGCCAAGGGTTAAACTATTGATAATGACGTATAAAACAGAAGTTGTCATGCTATGCTTGCTGCATGCAGGAATAGAAAACATTCAGCGCTCAATGAATTAGGAATGGAGTAAATTGTCACTTAAACCTACGGAATTCTGAAAAAAATGAGAGTTTTTTTTCGACGGCACCAATTTTTATGTATTTGAGACAGGGATGGAGTTAAACTTTAGAGCAACCTTATAGCAGAAAATATTCTTGGAATTGAACTGTGAATCTGAATTTCGAAAGCATTTTCGGATATGCTATTCCAAACTACCACTGCACGCTTATCAATATTCAGTGATTTTATGAAAATATCAATTATTCCGACCGTACCCATATGGTTAAGGAATCGAATGCACAGTATCGAATCTGCCAACGATTAAACTTTTAATAATGACATATAAAACAAAAGTTGTCATACTATGGCTGCTGCATACAGCCATAGAAAACATTCAGCGCTCAATCAATTAGGAATGGAGTAAATCGTCACTTAAACTTACCAAATTCTGAAAAACAATAGTTTTTTTTGGACTGCACCTATCTTTATGCACAGAACGAGCATAGGGTTAAACTTTACTACTAGACTTACAACAGCAAATATGCTCGGTAGGCAATTATAAATACGAGCATGTAAATCATTTTTCGATATTCCTTTCGAAAATGGAAGAAAAGTGAGCTCCAAATTAGCCAATTTTATGAAGAATTTTAGGGCACTCAAATTCAAGGCCAGAAAACTGGGTGAAGGTTAAATCTTTGAATAAAATATATAACAGCAAAATTGTTCTTGGATGAAGGCCCAATCCTCTCATGGAAAAGGTTTTGAGACAATATGGCTCCAGTGCTAAGAAAGTGCATGTAAACGTTGTCGAAAATAACAATTATTCCGACCGTACCCTTATGGGAAGTCTCAAATCTGCCAAGGGTTAAACTTTTAATGATAATATATAGAACAAACTTTGTCATACTTTGACTGCTGCAAGCAGCTATAGAAAAAATTCAGAGCTCAAGCTATTTTAAATGAAGTAAATCACCACCTGAAGTCACCAAATTCTGAAAAATTGGTATTTTTTTTGGAAGGTACCTACTTTTTTATGCAACCAGAATGGGATAGGGTTAAACTTTACAACCAAACTTACAACAGCAAATATGCTCGGTAGTCAATTGTGAACACGTACATGAAAAGTTTTTGAAATTAACCCTTTCCAAATTGATAGAAAAAAGCAACCAAAGATGGCTAATTTTGGCATTTTCAAACGGTACTCTTATTCTCGCCCTCATTGTGCTTGAGGGTTAAATCTGAGATTAAGAAATAAACAGTAACTTTCTTCCACAATCATTGTTGCATCTAGCCATATCAAAATAATTGTTACAACTACTTTTTAATTAGAGAAATTTGCCCTTGAAGTTGACGAAAATAACAATTATTCCGACAGTGCCCTTATGGGAAGTCTCAAATCTACCAAGGGTTAAACTTTTAATAATAACATATAGAACAAAATTTGTCATACTTTGACTGATGCAAGCAGCTACAGAAAACATTCAGAGCTCAAGCAATTAAAGATGGAGTAAATCGCCACCTAAACTCATCAAATTCTTAAAAAATTGGAGTTTTTTTGGACGGTACCTACTTTTATGCAACCAGAATGGGATAGGGTTAAACTTTACAACCAAACTTACAACAGCAAATATGCTTGGTAGTCAATTGTGAATACGTATATGAAAAGTGTTTGAAATTTAACCCTTTCCAAAATGATAGAAAAAGCAACCAAAGTTGGCTAATTTTGGAATTTTCAAACGGTACTCTTATCCTCAACCTCATTGTGCTTGAGGGTTAAATCTGAGATTAAAAAGTAAACAGTAACTTTATTCTGCAATCATTGTTGCATCTATCCAAACCAAAATAGTTGTTACAACAACCTTGTTATTAGAGAAATTTGCCCTTGAAGTTGGTCAATTTTGAAGAAAAAATCTATATTCATGTCATTTTTGGCCAGTAGGGGTTAATGTTGAAAGATTTGAGTGATGATTGTGGTGTATGATATTATGCTGTAAATGTGTGGAAAATTTGAGCGAAATAACTATAAACAATTTTGAGACATTCGAAAAATTGGGAAATTTTGAAGGTTTTGGCAGAATATTTTGAAAATACGCGTTTTCACAGATATGACGATACCGCATTTCACTACATTTTATGACATTATATAAGTGTGCCAAATTTGGTCAAAATCGTACAACTTGTTTTCGAGCAGTTCAACAGACAAAATTCAGGGAGGAAAAAAAAAAAAAAAAAAATAAAACTAGATTTTTCGATTTCAAGAAATCGAGAGATTCACCTATTCCGCTTGTTTTTTTAGGCAGCAGCGGAACAAGATTGCATATAGTGCTGGTAGGTTTTTAGGCCATATTAAGTGCATAGCCGATAGAAAACTCCCTACAGTGTCTAACAATTCTTTCGGCAATACTCTTTCACATTGGCGTAAATGCTGTATGCTTAATGTCCAAGTTAGGGCTAAATAGCAAACCCGTTGAACAGATCGCGTGCACTTAATAATAACAACATGTGCATGTGTGACACCATAGATTGTGGCGAACGTTTTCGCAGCAGCCATCCCAAACTTTCAGCGTTTGTACCTGAAGCTCGCCCGAACTCGGTCATATTATTAGAAAGTCCCGAAACCAAGCGTGGGCCTCGAGGCAGCCGCCCCTCTCTCTCAACCCACACCCCGAACATGCACATACCCTCTCCTGACATTCAACATGATAGAATGGGAAATTGGTGTCGCTCTCTGTGTGAAAAGATGCGGTAACTATTGTGAAGAATGGGTGAAAAATTTATGGAAATCGGCCTGGAATTGGCCGAGATATAGCGTTTTAATGAGTTGAGGTAATTGTTTGAATTTGGTCCCGTTCTAGCCGGTGCGACCTGACGCTGGGTATATGTCTGGGGTTGTGGCACTGCTCCCCCTCTGGGGTAGTTCCGCTTGAAACCGTGCATTCTCAGTTTCTGGTGGAGAGACGCTGGCGACTGAAAGATGCATTGTGTACACTGGCGCCAAATGGACCTCGCCAAGCTGGTAACAGTTAGATATTTGCCAGAAATGAAAAGTGGACAGTAATCGCGCATGGGTTAATGGCGAATAGGCGGTAATTTGGCTAATTTGACATTAAAATTGAACAGACAGCGGGGTCGCTGATACGCCCACTACGTCCAGACCACTGAAGGCAGCTACACGAAATTTTCAGAAGTTGTTCTACTCTTCCTGCCCGACAGGTTAGTATCTTTGTCGAGTGGTGTGACCGCGTGGGAACAATGTGGATCGCGTGGAAACCGAGAGGGACGATTCGTCCCTACTCTATTCCCAATGCAATGACGTTTCCATTCACTATTTATCTGTCACCCGTCGAGTTTGGCATTATTTCTGTCTATTTGATGAACTGTTCAGCTTTCAATATTCGCACATTTACATGGGACAGAAAGTGTGGAGTTAAACTGCTTATTTTAGGCCGCCCCGACAGAAACTGACAACCTGACACGGTGGCAAAAAAGCTGTCATCTGGCTAATTTAACATTCAAATTGAACAGATAGAATGTCGGATATATGCCAATATGTGCGAGCACACAATTATCAATTCTGTTGCAATAAAAATCAGTAAAAGAGGGTTAACCTACTGTTCTCTTTCACACTGGCATGAATGTTGTATGGTTGATGTCGAAGCCAGGGCAGGCAGGTAGGCTGGCGGGAGGTTTAGCAGGCTTTTTCGGGCTGGCACGCAGGCAGTCAGGCAGGCAGGCAGGCAGGCAGGCAGGCAGGCATTACAACAAGTCTTCTGACTGTACTCTTTCACACAGGCATGACGGGTGAATGGTTAAAATCTAAGTCAGGACAGGCCTGCTGTCAAGCAGGTAGGTAGGTAGACAGACTGCATTTCATTCTAGCCATCCATTTCTACTTCTCTGAAACCATGTGCACGGGGTTAAGTTAGAAATCAACAGCATCATAGCAATACTGCTTAGGAAATAGTGTCACCACACATTTATATCTATTCTGTTGCAATTAAAAAATCAGTAACAAAAGGGTTAACAGACCGTTCTCTTTGACACTGGCATGACTGTTGTATGGTTAATGTCGAAGTCAAGGCAGGTGTGCATTTCTTACAACTCTACCGACTCTACCCTTCCACACAGAAATGACTGGTGAATGGTTAAAATCGAATTCAGGGCGCACTTGCTGTCAGGCAGGTAGGTTGGCATACACACTGACAGACCGTATTTCATATTATTCCAGCCATATTTGCTGGAAATCCATATCTAATTCTCTGTAACCACGCATGCAGGGTTAAGTTAGAAATCAACAGCATTATAGCAATATTGGTTTGTTCGAATAAAAATCAGTAAAAGAGGGTTAATGAGTATTTTGAAAAGTGCAGTTCTCTCTATCAAATAAGAAAAACAGCATCTGGAGAATGCTTGTCAGTTACAAAGTTACACAAATAAACACCTGTTGTGAATCACATTTGACACTTACTGATAACAACGCTTGAGCAATATTATACCAGCAAAGTGAACAAATTTTACAAAGAATTTGAGGGTACTCCAATTCAAGGCCCGAAAACTGGGTGAAGAGTAAAACTTTGAATAAAACATATAACAGCAATATTGTTCTAGGATGTACGCCCTATCTTCTCATGGAAAAAACTTTGTGAAAATTTGTCTCCAGTGTTGAGAAATTGCATGTGAAAGTTGGCAAAAACAGTAATTATTCCGATAGTACCCTTATGGGAGCTCCCAAATCTGCCAAGGGTTAAACTTTTTATAATAACATATAGAACATAAGTTGTTGTACTTTAACAGCTGCATGCAGCCATGGAAAACATACAGCGCTCAGTCAATTAGATATGGAGTAAATTTACACTTAAAGTTACCAAATTCTAAAAAATTGAAGTTTTCTTGGACGGTACCTACTTTTAGGCAACCAGAATGGGCATAGGGTTAAACTTTACAACCAAACTTACAACAGCAAATATGATCGGTAGGCAATTGTGAATGTGGACATGTAAATTATTTTTCAATATTCCATTCCAAAGTGGAAGAAAACTGAACGTAAAATGAGCGAATTTTAGGTAGACTTTTAGGGTCCACTGATTCAAGGCCCGAACACTGGGTGAAAGCTAAAACTTTGAATAAAACATATAACAGCAAAATTATTCTTGGATGAATGCCCAATCTTCTCATTGGACGTGATTTGAGAAAATGTGGTTGCAGTGCTGAGAAATTGCATGTGAATGTTGGCAATTTTCGGAAAAAATGCATATTCGGGTGACGTTTGTGGCAAAACAGGGTCAACGTGGGTAATACTGCCTATGCAGACAGATGCAGGTGCACATGCTTCAAACACTAGGAACGTTTCTGCCCAATCGCCCAGAGCATTTTTTAGAATTGGGGCAAAACGTGACATTTTGGCTACATTTTGTACGATTTTGGCAGAAAACGAAAAACTTCAGAAATGCCATGACCCAGGTAAGAAACTTCGCATGATGCTCTACAGATGTGCCGAATTTCAACAAAATCGTACAGACCGTTTTCGCGTAATCCGTCAGACAAAATTCGGTGAAATAAAAAAAAAAATTAAAAAAAATAAAAAAATAAAAAAAATAAAGAAAAATAGCAATAACAATAGATCCACCTATTAGAAATAGGTGAATCTAAAAATAGAGGAGAAAAATTTTGAAAAAGAAGAATAACAATAGTCTTTCCCAAACTGGGTTTGGGAAAGCCTAAAAAAAAAAAAAAAAATAGAGAAGAAAAATTTTGAAAAAGAAGCATAACAATAGTCTTTCCCAAACTGGATTTGGGAAAGCCTAAAAAAAAAAATAGAGAAGAAAAATTTTGAAAAAGAAGAAAAACAACAGTCTTTCCCAAACTGGGTTAGGGAAAGCCTAAAAAATTAGATTAGAAAAATTTTGAAAAAGAATAACAATAGTCTTTCCCAAACTGGGTTTGGGAAAGCCTAAATAGCTACAACATGAGACATCCTTGGAGAAACTGCGTGTGAACCATGGGATCATGAATCACATGCAGATTTCACAGGCCGAATCCCAGTAAGCTGAGTGGAGTGTTAAAAACACTTCCTATAATAATTCGTATAATCCCCCTGGAGAAACTGCATGTGAATCATGGGATCATCATTCACATGCAGATTTCACAGTCCGATTCCAAGTAAGTTGAGTGGAGCGTTAAAGACACTTCCTATTAAATCTCGTATAGTCTCCCTGGAGAGACTGCATGTAAATTATGGGATCATGCAATGATTTAGTAGTAACTCCTTATCCTACCCGGCTTTCATAAGTACCAAGAATATTAACTGCAACATGAGGTATCGTGGTGGTTCTAGAACCATGAAAACATTTTGGGCCCTGCATCCGACTGAGCAAGCCGACAACGTTGTGTCAGTGGTGGTTAACCCCGTGGGCGGCACTAGGAAAAACGGTACTCGTGGAAAGGAAAAAAGAATTTCCGGAATTGTTATTTTTCCCTCTTTATCTCCTGAACACAACCCACGACTCCCACTCGTGCTGGCAGGTCACGCAAACCAGGATCACGCACACCGACGAGATTCCGTGATAACACTGGCAAGGAAAAGAGAGGAAAATACAGAACTAAAATTTTCTCTTCAAATAAATATATAAGTAATATAAGCAAGGCTCCAGCTGCACGAGATATCGTGATTGTTCTAAAACCATGCAAACCAATTATTCAGAATTTCTCGGTTAAATAAAGGTCCTTGCTTCATAAAATGTCTTGGTTATTCTAAAATCCTGCAAACATGGATAGTATTATATCCGACCGAGCAAGCCAGTTGCAATGCCATCCATGTCAGAATTGTTCCACTGAGTTGAACCCGAGACGTAACTCTATATCTACCAAATGTTCAGAAATGTTAGGTTAAATAATATAAACAATGTTCCAGCTACATGGAATATCGTAATGGTTCTAATTTATTTATTTATTTCTTCAAGTTTTTCGTGTTCAGCGTCACTTGTTTAAGCACAATGGCCAATAATAACACAACACGGAGATAAAATCAAGATTAGTCAATCGTTTATACCCCATGTTGCCCATTTTAGACTTCCTCCTCAAGCATTGGTGACTGAGTGCTATTTTACCAGTAAAACAGAACATATTTAAGCACAATAGCCAATAATGACACAACACGGAGATAAAATCAAGTTTAGACAATCGTCCATACCCCATGTTGCCCATTTTAGACTTCTACCTCAAGCATTGTTAACTGGGTGCTATTTTACCAGTACTGGCCAATAATGACACAACATGGAGATAAAATCAAGCTTAGACAATCGTTTATACCCCATTTCCGTGATAACACGGAAATGGGGCATAAACGATTGTCCAAACTTGATTCTGTTGTTGACTGGGTACTATTTTACCAGCAAAACAGAACTTGTTTACCACGGTAAACTAGCACTGCTTTACTTCCCGGGGTTCCCACGGGGGTGAACCTACTAATGTATCCACTGATCAAGACGGTCCCAGTGCTATCCGTCTCAGCAAGGCTCTGCTAAGTTAAACCCGTATAAACGATTGTCCAAACAGGATTTTATTGTTGACTAGGTACTATTTTACCAGCAAAACAGAACTTTTTTAGCACGGTAAACAAGCACTGCTTTACTTCCCGGGGTTCCCATGGGGATGAAGGTTCTAATGTATCAACTGATCAAGCAGGCCCCAGTGCTATCCGTCTCAGGTTTAAATCAATTTAATCACTTAGGACGTGATAACTTCCTGCCTAAAATGTAATGAGTCGCCCGCTGCGAGTTTGTCTTCCAACGCAGTCATCTATGGCGTACCATTTGGGTCAAAAGTCTATTCTCATCGCGATGAGATTAAAATACACGTCCAATGTGCATTTTTTGGCGATGCACCTGTATTTTATCGTTGCAACGCTATTTCTAAATGTAGGTGCACCTGGAAAAAATAGCGATGCACATGGAAATATCTACGTCCAACGTGCAATTTGTACGTCCGACGTGCATTTCCACGTCGGACGTGCATTTCCCATCGTGATGAGATTTTCCTAAACAGAAAATAGCGATGCACTTGTATTTTTTACAGGTGCACCTATATTCAAAAATAGCGTTGCAACGATAATTTCCAAGTGCATCGCTAAAATTACACGTCCGACGTGCATTTTAATCTCATCGCGATGAAAAAATGCACGGCCAACTTGCAATTTTAGGAAAAAATACACGTCGAACGTACATTTTAGCCAAAATACATGTCCGACGTGCATTTTTTAGCGATGCACCTGTAGTTTAGCGTTGCAACGCTATTTTCGAATGTAGGTGCACCTACAAAAATATCAATGCACCTGGAAAATAATCCACGTCCACTATGCATTTCACTCGTCCAACTTGTATTTTATACGTCCGACGTGTAAATGCACGTCGGACGTGCATTTCTCGTCGCGATGAGATTTTTCTAAACAGAAAATAGCGATGCACCTGTATTTTATACAGGTGCACCTACATTCTAAAATAGCGCTGCAATGATAAATTCCAGGTGCATCGATAAAAAAAATAAACGTCCAACGTACATTTTAGCCAAAATACACGTCCGACGTGCATTTTTTAGCGATGCACCTGTATTTTAGCGTTGAAACGCTATTTTCGAATGTAGGTGCACCTACAAAAATATCGATGCACCTGGAAAAAAATACACGTCCAACGTACATGTCAGCAAAAATACACGTCCGACGTGCATTTTTTAGAGATGCACCTGTATTTTAGCGTTGCAATGCTATTTTCGAATGTAGGTGCACCTACAAAAATATTGATGCCCCTGGAAAATAATCCACGTCCAGCGTGCATTCACTCATCCAACTTGTATTTTCACATCGCGATGAGATATTCGAAAATAGCAATGCACCTGTATTTTTTACAGGTGCACCCACATTCAAAAATAGCGTTGCAACGATAATTTCCAGGTGCATCGCTAAAATTACACATCCGACGTGCATTTCAATCTCATCGCGATGAGAAATGCACGTCCAACGTACATTTCCAGGTGCATCACTAAGTTACACGTCCGACGTACATTTAACCTCATCGCGATGAAAAATGCACGTTGGACGTGTATTTCTATTTTTAGGAACCGGGTGCACCTGCATCTAACAATTCCTATTGGCTAACTCAAAATGTACGATGGGCGTGCATCTATTTTTAGAAATGCGGTGCACCTGGAAATGTACGTCGGACGTGCATTTCTCATCGCGATGAGATTAAAATGTACGTTGGATGTGATATTTCTATTTTTAGGAACCGGGTGCACCTGCATCTGCCAATTCCTATTGGCTAACTCAAACTGTACAATGGACGTGCATCTATTTTTAGAAACGCGGTGCACCTGGAAATGTATGTAGGACGTGCATTTTTCATTGTGATGAGATTAAAATGTACGTTGGACGTGTATTTCTATTTTTAGAAACCGGGTGCACCTGCATCTGCCAATTCCTATTGGCTAACTCAAAATGTATGATGGACGTGTATCTATTTTTGGAAACACGGTGCACCTGGATTTACCATTTTCTATTGTCTGAATAATAAATGTACGTTGGACGTACATTTCTCATCGCGATGAGATTAAATGTGCATCGTATATGGAAACCCCTAACCGACACGTCAATCGCCATTCGTTAATCACCAATCAGGTTCACCGACGTGCAACACAAAACAATTTTGCTCATGATTCATTTCGGCCTTCGATTGCCAAGCATGTTACCTTCAGTATAAAATATCACAACCACCTTGTGAAGTGAAATCAAAATTAATAAGGTACAAAAAACGATTTCCAAGCTTTAGAACGGCAATTGAAGTGTCCGGTAGGCAGGTGAGATTTAGGGAACGTACGGATTTCAAAAACGTGAGGAGAGAAAAGTGCAGGTCTGGGGAGGGGATGCACCTCTGTATTTACTGTTGGAGTTCTGTGGAAATGCTTTCCTATCGACAACTTGTGCTCCCTTGAAAATCATAAGATGCTCCTTTATAAATACATGTATTGCTTACATCACTTGGATTTATGGTTCCAAGAATAACACTTCAAGTAATAACTTGGAAGAAGGTCATGGACAACAGTCTCTGAATTATTGAGAATACGATTTTTGAGTCTTTTTAAAAAAAATGTTCCAGAAAGAAGGACTCCCACCAAACTACACGGATAATATCCTCTCGTAATCCCCCACCCCTACCAGTAGGCCACTGCTAGTCTATTTATGCCGCAGTCCAACATTGAATGCCTCAATGTAATTTCGTTTTGTTTGTTACTCCCAGTGACTGTACTAAAATAATAATTTTTATTGCGGATTTTGAGTTTTAGCTTGGACAAACTGTGTGGGTAATTAGTGCTACTTTAAAAACGTCTTGATCCGCTGTGATGTGCGCTGTACTTACGAGCACCCAAGAAAATGGTTTTCTTAGATTGTAAAAATTATATGGCTGAATATAGAAAGTGTGTGTGCGTGGGGGGGGGGGGGGCAGCGTAGGGTGGGAACGACCATGGATTTGTGGAAATCATAGTGCTTCTAGACCTATACGTGAAGATGTACGACCTGAGCTCAGTCTAGCTACAATAGCAATAAAAAGGTTCATGTAGCGATAGGTTCAATGTAGGCAAAAGTGTGTTTAAAGGCGATTTCCGATTTTTTCAATTTACGTGATTTGTATGTTGCGTTGATTTCTAATGCCCATTTGCCCGGTGTTTGTATTCTGTTGGATAATTTACAAGCAGGCATGGTTTGGAAAACATTTACCCCCCCCCCAACCCCACTCCAACCCCCACCCAAACCCCACCCCAACCCCACCCCCACCCCACCAATCCCCACCATAAGGCATTGGGGCAGAGGTAAAATTATATTTTATTTTTCTTTTTTCGGAAAATACACATATATTTACATACACGCTTATTAATAGCTTAGTTTTTGGTACATATTCGGTATTTTGAAATGGGGCATCGTTCAGGCGGTCACGTAACAAGGATCCTTTGGAGCGGTTGTATTTCGTTATCATTAATGCCCTTAATTGACATAGTAACTTCACACATTCATATTATTCAACTTAAAAATTTGGAGGGCACATTCTCAGTCCAACCTTGACTTATACTTAAGTTTAGAATCCTAATATGGGTCGCGGGTCAAACGTAATTTGTTTGGTATCAGACTGTAATATTTGTATTGTTATAAATTTATCCCCTTTAAAAGTAGTTTTGTCATATCATGATTATGTACAATTAACGAAATATTTCAAGCCATTTTAAAAGAATCAACTAAGGGGGCAAACGATTTCATTGTTCACATGTTGCCTAGTTTTGACCCACGCGTGGGCCTCTCAAAGTATTGGCGAATAGCTCACAAACGAATGGCAGTTATCTTCCACCGATTGACAAATGGCGATTGACAATCACACGAGTCGCCATTTGCCAATAATCAAATGCATACCGCTTTTTGCCATTCGCTCATCGCTAAATGCCATTCGCCATTAGCTAATCGACAAATGCTAATCGCCATTGGTCAATCGCAAATAAAAAATTAATCGCTAATCGCCATTTGTGACTCACCATTCGCTGACAACAAAAAGAAAATTTAATCGCTATTCGCCATCAGCCAATCACCAAACCCCTCCCAACCATTACTATATATGTGATTTGGAAGAGTAAAGGGGCAAAAATGATTGAAACTTTATTGTTTGGTGTTAAATTGAAGAAAAAAACACTCTTCAAGCAGTTCCTTCTCTTTTCTATCTTCCAAACATATCTTATGATTACTAAGTAGGTTCATAATGTGTACTTTAGATAAAAAACAAATAATCGAAACTTGGGTTCTGCTGCACAAGAAATACATAAACAATTCACCTTCACTGGTAGATATTATTGCGCTGTTGAACACCAAATTCGCTTGGAGTTTTCATTTGAAGACACTGTTATGCAACTGACTAAGAAGTGGACCTTTGCAGCCCCCCCCCCCCCCCCACCACCACCAACAACAAAAAAACAACAAAAAAAAACCCTAAAACATTTCAAAACACCGTAAAAGCCCCATGGTGCTCACCAATATAGGGCTATAGTGCTTAGATTGTTCCGATCTTGGAGTACAAGTCTAAACTGTGTAAATGTGCAAAACTTTATCGGGGGATGCCTTGTCCCAGCTATGAAACGCCCCGATCTTTATCCCCTACTCCCACTACCCCGTCCTAACTAGGATCTTCCCGTCATTACACCCTAGTCCTAGTTAGGACTGGAAGAGAACTCCTGAAGCCCCACAACAAGCTTACAAATATCATGGTAGATCCTTTAAAATTGCCTAGCGCCCTCCACCCCACCCCATTATAAAATTCTGCCCTACGCCCCTGTTAAGAAATAGGGTCGGTAAGTGGCGATTGGAAATTAAGAAATGACGACTGGCAACACTGATTAGCGAAAAACGATTGGCGATTAGCAATTAACTACTGGCGATGGCATTGTTTCAGAGCCACAAAACCAGTTAGCGACTGGCGATTGACGATTGGCGAGATTGACGATTGGCGAATAGCGAATCTGCAGAGCCACAAAAAAAGCTGTTAGCGATTAGCGATTGGTATGTCGATAGAGGCGCATTTAACTGGCGATTAGCGAATGGCGATCAGACTGGCAACTTGCGATTGGGGATAGGATTGGAGACTAGCGACTAGAGAATAGCGATTGGCGTGTCAGTTAGGAGTTTCCATACGGGCGTGCAATTTATCGATGCACCTGTAAATGTACGTTGGACGTGCATTTTTCAGCACGATGAGATTAAATGTACGTCGGACGTGTAATTTAGTGATGCACCTGCAATGTACGTTGGACGTGCATTTTTCATCGCGATGAGATTAAAATGCACGTTGGACGCGTAATTTTAGCGATGCACTTGGAAATTATCGTTGCAACTCTATTTTTGAATATAGGTGCACCTGTAAAAAATACAGGTGCATCGCTATTTTCTGTTTAGGAAAATCTCATCGCGATGGGAAATGCTCGTCTGAAGTTCATTTATACATCGGACGTATAAAATACAAGTTGGGCGAGTCAAATGCACGCTGGACGTGGAATATTTTCCAGGTGCATCGATATTTTTGTAGATGCACCTACATTCGAAAATAGCGTTGCAACGCTAAAATACAGGTGCATCGCTAAAAAATGCACGTCGGACGCATATTTTGGTAAAAAGTACGTTGGACGTGCATTTTTGCCTTAAATTGCACATTGGACGTGCATTTTTCATCGCGATGAGATTGCAATACACGTCGGACGTGTATTTTTTATCGATGCACCTGGATTTTATCGTTGCAACGCTCTTTTGGAATGTAGGTGAACCTACAAAAAATACAGGAGCATCGCTATTTTTTTATTTAGCGAAATCTCATCGCGATGAGAAATGCACGTCCGTCGGACGTACAAATTGCACGTTGGACGTGGATATTTCCAGGTGCTTCGCTATTTTTTCCAGGTGCACCTACATTTAGAAATAGCGTTGCAACGATAAAATACAGGTGCATCGACAAAAAATGCACGTTGGACGTGTATTTCAATCTCATCGCGATGAGAATAGACTTTTGACCCAAATGGTACGCCATAGTCATCTCCCCTGATGTTACGACACGATGAACAAAGCCGGTCATCAGTTTAACAAAAATCACACCATCTGTCGTCCGCGTTCCTTGGATTTTGTTGCTTTTGTGCAGTCTGCGTGCTCTCGCGGCAGTCAGACCGCGTCGTTCAGTCAGATCTTCGTTCAAATAAAGTCGTTGCCCTGTTTTATGTGGTTGAATGCACTTGAGTTTCGAGAGGTACTCACAGGCACCTATTAAGACTGGACCGCCTCGTTCTCACTCCATCAATTCCTATTTGCGAGTTCCCTGTGGTGGGCCCGGCGGGGGGGGGGGGGGGGGCTGAGGGCCCCCAAATGCAAATCATAATTAACTGTTTTTAACTCCCACGTTTCTTCAGGAGGCACCAGAATCGATCTCAGGGATTCAGAATTTGAAGAAAAAAATATCCCGGGAAAGGCTCATAATCGTGGGAGGGAATACGCACAATTCCATAGTTCAAGCGTTATATCGATCTAGCCACCCCCCCCCCCCCCCCCCCCCCATTTCGAAAATATGAAATTGATTTTTTATCTCGTAGGGGCGTAGTCAGGATTCTATAATGGGGGGATAGCATTTTTTTTTGGGGGGGGGGGGGCAATCATGATATTTGGAAGGTCGTTGTGGGGTTTGCCCCCTCCCCCTGAAAAAAATGCAAACTGTCACGTACTGTTTTTAACCCCTACCTTTCTTCAGGAGGCACCAGGATCGATCTCTCCCAGAGTCTAGCAACTTAACCTTCTTCCCAGTGGTGGGGCGGGTGGGGTTGGGGCTCCCGAATGCAAACGGTCACTTATTATTTTTAACCCTCACCCAGGCCTGATTAAATAAGGGAGGGCAGTCACCACCGAGTAGCCCAGAACAGCCATGAAAGTAAGCACGTATAAAAATTGACTGAAGTTACCCTGCACTTGACCTTGGAGTGGAAGCTTATAATGAGTGTGCTCAGTACAGGATTCGCCGAGCGTTCTTGGACGCTTAGACAAGTGCATACGAGTGTTCAACCGCAAATACCCGTGAACACGTTTGCAATGTTTATTAGCTCCTGCTGTTTTAATCATTGAAAGCAACAGAATTTCACTCAGTGTGATTATTGGTCGTTAGGTATAGACACGACTTTGTGCAGTAATGTGGTGTTTTTTTTGGTTTCGAGGGTGTATTATTTCCACTCATGACCCCATATTGGATGGAAGTTGCAAGGTTAATAAGCAATGGCCCCATTGGAACTGGGAAAAGATGCTTGTCATTTAGATTGCTCTAGTTGTTTTAGCCATCTCTCCAGAACTTGTCGCTGTTCATTATTCACGCGCAAGTGAGATGTGGAGTTGCACTCATTGGGTTGATCATTTCCACAGTCCTGTGTTTGAGGACATTGTGCCGAATCGCCCATGGAGTGTTTTTTGTAGGTCACACCTCCTATTTCTAGGGTGAGTCCTTGGCGCCCGTTGGGGTAGAGGTACAGTGTCTAACACAGGGGAGTCGGGTAGGACCACGCCCACCACGTTGCATGGGAATGTGTTATAAGATCAGCATCACCCATATTAGTTTGCAGCTGTTTACTCTGGTACTTGCCCGTACTTTGCGGTTGGCTGCAGATACCTAAGATATTTAATGGCTCGTGATGAGTCTGAATTTCCGTGTGAGTATCCTCGTCATGATTATGCAAGGGTGTGTCAGTGTACGGCGTGTCACACGAGAAACGGATAGAGTCGACTCCCATGGACGGGGTCATCGTTCGTGCCGCCTCATTGAAAATTTCACTCCAATTATCATTAGATTACGTATGCTCTTTATGGTCATCACTAAACTCATTGAATGGTAGCCACAATTCGGGTGGAACGGTTGTAAAAGGGTCCCATTGTTCGAGTGAGTCAGTGATGAGTTGCCTTGCGCTGATTGTTCCCATGTTAGTTGATAGTTGATGGGTCGCAGTGGCTAGAGGCGCCGTTCTCAATGTCCCGTGAGGATGAACTGGGGTTAAAGACTGGTGATATGTGTGTGCGGGTAGTGGTTTGCTTGTTAATTAAAGTCGCCCACTATACATATTGTGTATGATAGACACTAATGTGTATAGAGGGCGATTGGAATTAATAACTAATGAATTGTTTACGATAATTTGTTTCTGGGAAGGTCTAGCCCTAGTTAGACCTGGGTGGGAGGGACCCCACAGCGACCTTCCAGATATCATGATTGCCCTTCCACCCCCTCATTACAGAATCCTGGCTACGCCCCGCTAGATGTATAATCCATTTCCCATATTTTCGAAATGGTGGGGGGGGGGGGGGGGGGGGGGGGGGTCAAGATCAACATAACGCTGGCATATTTCAATGGCTTGAACTATGGAATTGGGCGTATTCCTCTCCCTCTCATGGTTGTGGGCCCTTTTTCTTCTTCAAATTCCGAAGCTCTGAGATCTATTCTGGTGCCTCCTGAGGAAACGTGGGGGTTAAAAACAGTGAGCTCACACATAGGGATTGGTGGAGTGAGCACAAGGGGCCCTAGTCTTTTTTCTTTTTTTTTAATTTTTTTATTCAGATAAAAAGTGATAAACATATATCTATACATATAGTCTGAGTGTACAATGAATTCCATTTTATACAGAGTATAATATATAACTTTTTCTACTCTAGGTTTGATCGATGCACAGAAATAATATTGTTATTGTTTTATCCGACTTGTGTTGCATGTAGCCTTCTCATGCGAATGGAGAGTAAAAAAAAACAAAACAAAAACGTCGAGGGCTATTGTCCAGGAGATCGAGGGCTATTGTCCAGACGATGTGTGGTGTTAAGTCGGAGGATAAAATAGGGCTTTTAGAGATTCCCACCTGGTATTTATAAGGTCGTTTTTTTTGTTAGAGTACAGGCGGCGGGAGTATAGCTCGAGGTTACGGTATTGACGGAGCATTTCGACAAATCCGTGGAAGCTAGGTTGACATTTTCTCACTTTGCAAGAATAAATGAACTTTTTAAATACAAGAATTACTAAGGTGAGGGTATATTATTATTATTATTATTATTATTATTATTATTATTATTATTATTATTATTATTATTATAGCCAATGAGGGTAAAGTGCGATGTCAGTGGTAATAGAATACCACATTTCTCCTGCAATCTATCTGCAAGTTGTAACAGGATTGTCTTTGATACTGAACATTCGAAGAATAAATGTTGCACTGTTTCTTTACGTTGGAACAAAACGTGCACAGCTCAGTCTCAGATAATTTACATTTGAAAAGGCGAGCATTCGTAAATGAAGCTCCGTGTATGATTTTATATTGCAAAGCTCGGAGATAGGTGTCATCAGTAATTAAAAACGGACTCTTGTATATCAGTCTCCAAGCATCGCAATCGAGACTGAAATGCAAACGCTCGTTCCATTTCTTCTGAGACTGAGCTGGGCACAAGGCCGCATGCTGCAGGAATAATGGGTAAAAAGTTTTGTTTACGGTTTTTGTTACTCTTAATTTTTCTATCAACGGACTTATGATAAAGTCGGATTTTTTTTTACTGTTTATTTCATTTTGCCATCGTTTTGAAATCGTCTTTCGTAACCCCTGGAAGACAGTGAAGGGAGTTTTGATATCAAATTTTGCAGAGAAGGCTTCAAAAGTCAGAAAGCCCCCGCTCTCACTCAAGAGATCGTTAAGAAAAAACATACCTCTGTCGCACCATCTTTGATTAAAAAATAGTTTGTTGTTAATTTTTATATTTTTGTTGAAGAAAATAGGGTGAGAAAAAATTTCTTCAGGTTCAGTTGGAGATTTGTTGTCTAAAATAGACCAGGCCTTAAGGACATTTTTCCAAAAACTATTTGAGTGCTCCCCAACCTTTGTTAATCCCTCTTTGTGTAAAAAACAAGTTTTATAACCTCCATATTTTTCGAAGTTGTCCAAAATAAGAGTTTTCCAGGGTGCTATTATGCCGGGATCCATTAATTTCTTAATCCAGACCATTTTTAAAGAATAACTGTAAGACCGAATGTTTGAAAATTTAAGACCCCCGGCGTCCGTTTCGTTAATAAGAACATTACGTTTGATCTTTTCACGCTTCCCGGCCCACAGGTATTGGAATAGACGCGATTGTATAGAATCCAACATATTGTCAGGTGGATTTGGGAGAACCGATAGACAGTGTATCAGTATTGGAAGGGCCAGTGTTTTTACAACAGTAGTTTTTCCAATTATGCTAAGGTTTCTAAACGACCAGTCATTCAGAAGTTTTTCCATTTTTTTTTTAATTTTTCGACGTAATTATTCATTATGTAGTTCTCATCGAACAGATCATACGTGATACCTAGGATAGTAAATTTACCATTATAGTTCCATTGAACATTACGATTTGTAGCTACCTTTTCACTCGACCCCTGTTTTGACCCAATCCATATAACCTGTGTTTTCTCAAAATTTACTTTTAGGCCTGACTGTTCAGCGAAAGAATCCACAGTTTCCAAGCCTGTGTTCAACGAATGCTCATCATCACTCAAAAATAACGTTGAATCATCTGCGTACTGACTTATGAGATATTCCGAGTTGTTTATTTTAATACCATCAATATCGGGGTTGTACTTAAGTGCGGCACTTAATATTTCTACGTGTAAAATAAAAAAGATAGGGGGAGAGTGGGTCACCTTGCCGTACTCCTCTCTGTAGGTTAAATTTTTCGGAACAGTGCCCGTTATTTAAGATGTAACTGAAAATATTGCAATAAAAAGTATTAAACCAGTTTATAATAGAAGGTCCGAAATTAAGGAACTTAAAAGTTTTTTTTCTATGAAGGGGGCCCTAGTCTTAATAGGCTCAAGTGGGTATCACTGAGGTGGGACTTACAGGAATCTAGAACTAGTATCCACTGATGTATGGTTGGTTTTAATATTTTTTATCACCTCGGATGTGTTTGGCGAAACGCTAACTGAAAAGAAATATATGAACCCCCGCTTAAAAAAAAAAATCTTGAACACAATTTTTTGCCGGTAAAAAGGACGGTAAGCGTATAAAAACTGTTTTAAAGTACTAAATGTACCCCTGAAAGTGTGGAGTGACAATTTAATGAAGCGTGCGCAATATAAAACGAAGATTAAGTATTGTTTGTTTTATTGTAGACTATTTTCAAATTATAAATGTTTTTTCTCCAAAAAAAATTTCAGTTAAATCCCCTCGTAGTGAACAGAAACATCTAAAATTAGCTACACCTCCGTTGAGCAAGTATGATAATATTCACCCCGTCGTGCACCTCGGCGAATTCGTTGTTTTCCTTGCACAAAATGGCGTGTCGATCAATGTCGATGGCGAAATGATCTATTTTGTCTTTAAAATAGTCTACAATAAAACAAGCAGTACTTAATCTTCCTTCTATATATTTATCATTGCGTAAGCTTCCTTAAATAATCACTTTTCACACATTCAGAGGTACATTTAGTACTTTAAAACGTAGTTCTTATACACTTACCGCGCTCTTTTATCGTTGAAATGTCGGCTCTTTCGTGGAATGTTTTGATGAGGGTTTCCCAGGGGGCACGGAGGGCGACCCTAAGCGCCTGATTCTAGTCTTTCTGGACTTTCCCCATATTTGTTTTAGGTCTGTTAGGATGATAGCCCCATACTCGAGTACAGGGCGTAGAAAGGCTTTGTATAGTTTGAGTAGAGTGGTCTGGTTGGCTCCCCAGGTTGTTCCTCGTATCATTTTTAGTAAATTAATACGTTTTGTCGCTTTGCTGGCAATATCGCTGGAGTGTTTATTGAAAGATAGGTTTTGGTCGATAGTAATGCCGAGGAATCTCGCCTCTGTGCATTCAGGGAGGACTTTGTCCAGTAGTTTAAGGTCAAAGTCGCGATTTCTTTTCTTACGGGTGAACGTGATTCTTTGGGTTTTGGTGGCGTTCAGCTTGATTCTCCATTTGGCACACCATAGCTCAAGGTCATTCAGAGCGCGTTGGAGGGGTTTCTGAACTAGGTTGGCGGTGTTGTTAGAGTCCCAGAGGCCATTGAACGCGATCCTCGAAGATTTTGAGATCATTGACGTAGATGATGTATGGGGGGGGGGGGGCTGAGGATGGATCCTTGGGGTTCCTGCTTCTAGGGGGACGCTGTCGGACAATTCGTTGTATACTCTGACTTTTATTTCCCGGTCGTTGAGGAAGGAGGAGAGTAGTCTAAGTAGTTTCAGGGGGACTTTCATTTTGGATAGATTGAGGCGCATTCCGTTATGCCACACGGAATCAAATGCCTATTCAACGTCAAGTAAAACTGTCGCGCCAATTTGCTGGTTATTGATCGCTGTTTTCATTTGGTGGACTAGGCGGTAGACATGTTCAATGCCTTCTTTGCGGTTTCTATACGCTCGTTGCCATTTATTGAAGAAATCGGCAGGCAGGCAGGCAGGCATGCAGGCAGGCAGGCAGGCAGGCAGGCAGGCAGATATTTTCAAAACAAAGGAGCACGGGCACAGGTCGGGAAATCGATTTCTTTTGTAAATTATTTCTATGGAATTCAATGTTGTTTTAATATTTTTGAAGTTATATGACGTTATGGCAAAATGAACTCATCTCAGAAGTGCTTTCACAAGAATGTTTCGAAGACTGGGATTTTTTTTATAAGCTATGATGCATCGTTTGTTAATGGCTTCTGGCAGTTTTGTATTTAATTCTGTGAAGTTGTTTTTGAAAATTTTTGCAATTTCGACATTGCGTCGATTATAAACCCAAAGGAAAACAAATAATTTTATTTGGCAACCCAGAGTACTCTCTATTGAGTCCGTATGGGAGATAGGTCTTGAGCTTACCAATCCAATAGTTTTCACGCTCAAGTCGTTTGTCTGTTGTGGTTTCATCATCGTCCAAAAACGGAATTTGCTCAATGGGTTGAAAACTGAAATGTGACTTAATGTCATGACCCGGGAGGTTAAAGTGGTCTGAGACTGCCTTTCCTGAATCTAAACAGATATTTGATAAATGGTTTTGCATTCTGACGCGCAGAGGGTGTTTCGTCTGGCCGACATATTGAATATGGCATAATTTGCATGTGATTAAATAAATAATGTTTTCAGAATCACAGTTGAAGCTGTTTCTAACTTAGTAAAACATACGGGTTTGTTCGCTAAAAATGTTTTACCGGTGTTCATGTAGTTCATACGATGTATGTAACAAATTTTGCGCTGACATAGATTTAGTGATCCATTTCCCAGAACTGGGCGGTTATGCCGAATTTTCGTGGGGTGCGTTGGCTCAGAATCCCGAATGGGTGTCTCTATCTCACGGATTGTATCAGATTTAATTTTCCGCAAAAGGCGTTTTGAGTAACCACGTTTAACAAGTGTTTTGAAAAGAATTGAACAGGCGTGATTGAGGTCGCTTCCGTTCGTACAATTTCTATGGAATCGAATAATTTGAGATTTTACCAACCCATTGAATAGTTTGGGTGGGTGGTAAGAAGCTCTATGGAGAAGTTGGTGAGAATCGGTCGGTTTAAAAAAGACTTTTGTGTCTAGAACGTTGCTATGCCGGAACTGAGGGCCCTTGAATACAGTCACATCCAGAAAGTCAATGGTATTTTCTGAAATGCAGGGCTGTAATTTGATGGACTCATCGTGGTTGTTCAGGATTTCCAAAAATTCGTTGAAGTCATCACGGCCATGGGGCCATATGATGAAAATGTCGTCTTGGAACCTGTGATAACATAATGGCTGTTTTCTTGCTTTAGCAAGAGCACCTCTCTCCCATTCTGCAACAAAAATATTAGCAAAATTTGGACTGAACTTTTTACCCATACTACATCCACTTATTTGGAGGTAAAATTTATTCTTAAATTCAAAGTCGTTACCTTTCAATGATAATTCTAACAATTGTAGGATTTCTTCCGATGGTCTGTTTGGGTCATCGTACCTTTCGAATGATTTTTTTATCGCCTCTAGACCAGCGTCAATACCAATGTTGGTGTACACACTTTCAATGTCTAGGGTAATGAGGAGACTGTCGGAAGGAACCTGCAATTTGTTAATTTTCATTAAAAAGTCCTCGGTGTCTTTGAGGAAGCTCGGATGGTGGCAAGCAATTGGTTTTAAATAAAAATCAATATACTGTGAAATGTGGTAAGATTCCAAGCCACAGTCGCTGACAATAGGTCGACCAGGAGGGGTAAATTCGTCACCCCAACTGCTGAGTGGTTTATGTATTTTAGGCAAGAGGTAAAACTTACGATTGTTTGAATCCCTCTCTGCAATTAAATACTCGACATGTTTTTTTTCTCAATGAAGTCGTGGTCCAGCAAGCTTTTTAGAATTCCATTAAATTTTGAACAATTTTCTTGCCAAATTGGTGCTTCTAAAGGTTTGTAATATTTTGGGTTATTTAATTGGCGTTCAGCTTCTTTAATATAATTATCTTTTGACATCAGAACTGTAGCAGATCCTTTGTCACAAGGCTTGATGATAATTTGTTTGTTGTTTTTCAGCGTCTTCAGGGCGTTTCTTTCGATTTGGTTCAAATTTTGTTTGTCTTTCAAAAATGATGCCGGGATTTGGCTTACTTGTTCTTTAACTTTTTGAGAAATTTCATTAATTTCAGGTTTAACTTTCCGAGGTGATGGGCACCACCCGGTTGGATTGGCAAAGAGGTCTTTTGAGCCTGTTGAATTTCGAAATTTATCTGCCAATGCTGTTGCCCTAAAAAATTGTTGGCTTGCTGGACCACCGTTCATTTCGTTAATGTAACTGTAATCATCCATGACAACTGCGCCTGTCCCCAAATCAACGGTTTTGGGCTTAGGTTTTAATGGGGCTGGGGCGGGAACGAAAGTTAAACCATACCTGAGTAGATCTTTCTCACCTTCAGTTAATTTTAGATCAGGAACCAAGTTAACTATTTCGGTTCCTAGTCATACTTTCTCTCCATGGCTGATGCCTTCTTCTGTAATTAGTTTAAAGGCTGCTTTTTGATGTATGGTTCTATGCGTGGCAGCCATCCTTGGTAGATTTTATTCGCTCTTTCCGTCGACCAGTGGATGGGATCACCTGGGCAACATTTAAACTGGCTTGCTGGAATTGCCGGGATTATCTCCAAATTCTTGTTGACTTCGCAGCCTCGTTGATGACCGTCAAATTTTGTTGGTCCCTAGAACATAAACTAGAAAAAAAGTATGTTCCTGAAAAAGAAGTTTTGTATTAGGGTAACATTTGCGGAAATTGCTTACCATATTACCTAGTCTACCTGTTGATGTGTGACCAATCTTTTTTCTGTTCTGCACGTCTATGCGCCAGTCTTCTCTATTGTTGACACCAACGTTGAATAAAATTGCTTTGGGATGTTGTCGATTTTTCTCTTTTTCCATGTTCTTAGCCATCTGCCGAATGTGGTTTAAGGTTCCACCAGAGTATGATGCGATGAACGTGTTGGGTGGAGGGTTGGCATCAATCCTCGAAATGTTCGATAATTATCTTTTGACATCAGAACTGTAGCAGATCCTTTGTCACAAGGCTTGATGATAATTTGTTTGTTGTTTTTCAGCGTCTTCAGGGCGTTTCTTTCGATTTGGTTCAAATTTTGTTTGTCTTTCAAAAATGATGCCGGGATTTGGCTTACTTGTTCTTTAACTTTTTGAGAAATCTCATTAATTTCAGGTTTAACTTGCCGAGGTGATGGGCACCACCCGGTTGGATTGGCAAAGAGATCTTTTGAGCCTGTTGAATTTCAAAATTTATCTGCCAATGCTGTTGCCCTAAAAAATTGTTGGCTTGCTGGACCACCGTTCAGTAGGTAGGTAGGTAGGTAGGTAGGTAGGTAGGTAGGTAGGTAGGTAGGTAGGTAGGTAGGTAGGTAGGTAGGTAGGTAAGGTAGGTAGGTAGGTAGGTAGGTAGGTAGGTAGGTAGGTAGGTAGGTAGGTAGGTAGGTAGGTAGGTATTTTAAACTGAGAAAACGCACAGGCACAGATGTTTACAGAGAAACATTTTTTACTTTTTATATGCCACGTAATAATAATGGTATTTTGCGACCAATGAGCCGCGCCGAAGGACTAAATGTCCAATCCACCCGCCCCTCCCTTCCCGCCCATGCAGTACCCAGTCAAAAAGCTAGGCTTTTGACTGGGAACTGCATCGACAGGACAAAGTAAAAAAGGAATTCGGCGTCCCCATTGGGTCACAAACATCTGAAAAGTTTTTTATTGTTTTTTTATACATTTTTTTGTTTTGTTTTAAGTGGGCCAGATTGGCCTCCTGGAAAAGTTTTTTTATAGAGTTAAAGATAGAGAGAAAGGAAACTGGTTAACCTGACTGGCAAAAGCTGAAGTTTTTTCTATTCCCCGGTGGGTTCAAGTTTGGCCCTAACGAGGAGATTGCGCAGGCTTCTGTTTTTTCTATAGGCAATGATAGGTCTACGATTTAGTGGAACTGACAATTTTGAATTCACCAAATTAAATTCCTCTTTTAGTATTTTAGAAATTTCAACATTATTTCTGTTATAAGTCAGAATGAATGGAATGATGGACTGTTTTTCGAATTGTCCTCTAGACTTATTTATTCCCACAGGCCATAGTGTTTGAAGACAGTGGATCCAGAAAGCTTCTCTTTGTTTTCTGTACTCGTCTGTTTCCGACTCGGTCTCTTTAATAGGCGGTTGCTCAATCGGGTGAATTTCGAAATTTTCTAATGAATGGCCAGGAAGATTGAAATGTTCTGCTACTGGAGTATCATAATTGTGTTTTATATCCAGTTTGTGGCGTGTAGCTCGTTCACGGAATGGATTCTGAGTTTCACCAACATACTGTTTTCGACAGCGATTACAAGTGATGAGATAAACCACGTTAGGTGAATCACAATGGAGGAAGCTGCGAATTTGGTAGTGATTTTTTGTTTGTTCCGACGAAAATTCATCTTTTTTATCCGGAATAAAAGTATGTAATCTGCAGCGAGGCTTGTCACAATGCACAACTGTGCCTTTTTTGACATGTAATACTTTATTGTTTTCAAATTTTGATGGTTCAAAATCATTGATATTTCCAAAATTTTCCAATTTTCGAAGGGTTTCAGATTTTAGACTTCTGAGAAGGCGAGTTGAATATCCCCTCGATCTCAGTGACCTGAAGAGAATAGAACAAGCCTCGTTGAAATTTATCGCATCACTCGAATTGCGGTGAAACCGTATGAGCTGTGATTTTATGATGCCCTTGAAAGTGTGGGGTGGATGGAATGATTTGGTATGTAAAAGTTGATGTGAATCGGTTGGTTTGAAAAATACTTTATAGTCAAGCCGACCGGTGGATTGAAATTGTTTGCCTTTGTAGACTGTCACATCTAGAAAATCAACAGAATCTTGACTTATGGTAGCTTTAAGTTTGATGTTAGCATCGTGACTGTTCAAAATTTCCAAAAAATGATCAAAGTCTTCTCTGGAGTGTTGCCAAATAATAAATATGTCATCCAAATATCGGAGGTAAACAAGGGGTTGCTTATCACATTTGTTTAAAACCCCCTCCTCCCATTCAGCAACGTAGATACTTGCAAAATTTGGACTAAATCTCTTACCCATCGGACATCCCATGATTTGTAAATAAATATCTCCATTGAATTCAAAATCATTTCCTTTCAAGCTCAACTCCAATAGATCTAAAATCTGTTTGTCTGGGCGTTGAGTGTCAGGATATTTTCCGAACGCAGTTTTTACAGATTCTACTCCTTTGTCTATGTCAATATTTGTGTACATGGAGTCAATATCCAAAGTGGCCAAGAATGCATTTTTCGAAATTCTTAAATTTGTAATTTTGGATAGAAAATCTTGTGTATTTTTTATATAGCTCGGGTGTCTATTAGCTATCGGTTTGAGGTGATAGTCAATTAATTCAGATATTGCGTAAGAGTCAGAATTACAGTCCGAAACAATAGGTCGTCCAGGTGGTGTTAGATTATCCGTCCATACTGATGGATTTTTGTGAATTTTTGGCAAGATATAAAATTGCCTTGTTTGAGCAGTGAGTGAAGGGGACAGATACCTAAGTTGTCTTTTGGAAATATGACCCTCATCAAGGAGAGATTTGAGGATTTTGTCAAATTTCTCCTTGTTGCAAGGCCAAATAATTCTGTCTAATTTTTCATAATGTTTTCTATTACTAAGTTGCCTCATAGCTTCCCTGATGTAATTTTCGTGAGATAAAATTACAACTGCGTCACCTTTATCCGCCTGTTTTATGATCAGTTTTTTATTTTTACGAAGGTTCACAAGCGCTCTCCTTTCACCAGCTGTTAAATTGTTTTTATCGGAGAGTAAGGTTAAATCAAAAACTCGTTCAGTAACCTTTTCACCGGCCTGTATAATTTCAGGATCGACCGCGCTATCTGGGGGTATCCACCCTGTAGATGCTGTAAATGGAGGTTTTTGCCCCCTTTCATTTTTGAAGAAGTCTGCAAGTTTTAATTCTCTATGAAAACATAGATAATCAGAAGGCGGAAGTTTTGCCGCTATGCCAGTTTTCGGCCTTGGAGTTGGTATAAATGTTAGACCGCGATCTAATAAAGATTTCTCTGCGGGTGTTAGGTTATCGGTGCCAGACAGGTTAACCACATTTGTTCCTAACCCTAGATCTTCGAGGCGGTTGTTACCTTGGCCTTGAATTAGTTTAAAGATAGAAAGTTCAACCAGTGATCGTAAATTTTGTTGGCAGTTTCTGGTGTCCAATGGATCAAATCATAAACCACATTGAATTCTTTTTCGGGTAATTTTGGAATTACATTTATGTTTCGCATATTGAAAAGTGCCTTATTGATGCGGTTTAGGGTCTCCTTTTCCGCAAAATGGAGACGTTTTGAAAAATTTAATTCTGCAAAAAATATTTTCGCAGACGGGAATTTTTTCCGGATTTCGCTAACCATCAGTGATAGCTGCATGCAAGCATCACCCGGAGTTTCTCCCCTGGAATTAATGCCAACGTTTAGGATAATTTTTTCGGGAGTAGAGTTGCCTCTATAATTTTTCACTATAGTCCGAAAGTGTTTAAAATTGGCACCTGGATAACATTCTATTTGCATGTCTGAATGGGGGGTTCGATCAATACGTGCTAAATTTGAACTTCCAAACAAAAGAATTTTCTTTCGAATATTGGGAAGGTGCCAAGTATGTTTTTGATTGCCGCCCTGATGCCGAAACTTGAAGAATTTGGTCTCAAAATGGCGGCTCGGCGATACTGATTTGCGGTTCAGTACCGGCGATTTCAGTTTTTCCGAGTACGAAGCCACTGGTTGAAAGGCGGAGGAAGTAGACGCGACAGGAGAAGAGCTAGGAGAAGAAACAGGACCACCCCCGGTCGCGGTATCCAACTTGGAATTGTCCAAGGCCAAACGTGTGGCGGGAGACAATTGCAAGTTGGGCCGTTTACCTGGAGTGAAAGAAGAGGTAGAAAGAGAAGGCGAAGAAAGAGATCGTGATCGGGCACGTTTTCCTGTACGTTGGGGCAATGGAGTTGCACAAGCAGCGGCCTTGGGACTACTACTCGTACAACTTCTTGCATCCTTGGGGTTTATAGCCGAAATATAAGACTGGAAAGCCTCGATAGTCTTATCAGACAACTTGGTCTTGAAATTCTTTTTACCCCATTTCAAGGCTTGAATGACAGCCTTGTCAAAGTCCAGGTTCTTTGAAGATTTGGCCGAAATAACCTGTGACTTTAAATTTTGTAAACAACTTTCGTAATGGGAAACGAGCCCGGCCAAGATCTCATGTGCCCAACTCAGATGTGTTCTCCCGAGTTTGGAGAAAACATCCGAATTGGGCAAGGCAGGTTTTAGGAAGGCATTCATGTCATCCAATCTATTTTGTAATGTTTTGGGAAATGTCCCATCCGACTAATGGCCTTGCAACAGACCAAGGTGGTGAAAACACTGTATCACCCGAAATAGAGCCTTGACCAATCTGGAGAAATCTCCATATGATGGATCAAAGGTCCCATTTCTTGGGGGATGAGCAGTGCTCTGTGGATAAGTTCTCCTTTTATTATTTTTTCCAAAAACCATTGTTGACAGAATGTCCTCCCCTTAAACAATTAATAAATAAAACTAAAATGATATAACAAAAGAAATAAAAAAATAAAAAATGTTTTGAAGTAATTGAAGCTACCTTTTTGTGTCTTTGGTTGATCTTCAATCCTTCCTAGTTCTAAGAATCCGTCCGGCTTAACTAGTTTCGCGTATGTTTGCTTTGTCAAAAGCCTTAGAGAACACTGAGTTTAGGGTAAAGGAACAAGCCAGTTATCTAAAATTATGGGTGGGCGGGTCAGTTTGTCTGTATGGTGGTAACTGACGAATTAGACATTAACCGATTAATCTCAGCTTAGGTGTGGAATTCAACGCTCATTGTTTCCCATGTGTTTTCTCTCAATAAGCTCGAGTCCGCTAAGATAAAACTGTTATCAAGCACAGTGTGAGGTTTTATGTTTTATAGTCCAAAGTGAAAGGAAGTTTGTTTTCAACTTTGATTTGTGATGTAATACACCTGCTGTTACTGCTCCCATATGCTTTCAATATGGGAAATGTGTCGATCGTTACAATTAATGAGAAAAAATTTTGAAGACAAAAATTTTTTTTAAAACTAGTTAAATTTCGAAGCTCCGCTCAGAGAAAGTTTTCTCCGCAAGTGAGCATTAAAATTACGAGTATACAATTCGAAAACCCACCCAAATATTATGTTAAAATAGATCAAATAAAGATTTAGTCAGATGTAGGAAGGGTCAAAATAAAAACAAAATGAGAACAATTCTTTTGAGGACGTTTCAGCGCCAGAGCACCATGCGACACCATATCTGGTCAGTAACTCCCACAGTGCTCGACAATCCGGTCCCACATTCTAGCTGAAGGTCCTCTACGAGTTCCTCCAGCCAGAGCTATGAAAGCGAACCCCCAAGGCATCAACGAAGGTCACCAACCACAAACAATGTCCCAAACCGCCCGGACCCCAAAACTGTGTAGGGTGGTTGACCTATTGATGTTAAACCCCAAACAAATTATTCCCCGACGGAAGGTAAGAAAATAGACGGAGGTAAATTTTCGCAAAAAGCAATTAGGTAGGGATTGCCTGAAAATTGCAACATTGTTTGAAAATACTTTTTTTCATAAAATTAAGAATTTCATTTGGGCATATCAGTGATCTGGCACACGCTAGTAGGTATTTTAAACTGAGAAAACGCACTGGCACAGATGTTTACAGAGAAACATTTTTTACTTTTTATATGCCACGTAATAATAATGGTATTTTGCGACCAATGAGCCGCGCCGAAGGACTAAATGTCCAATCCACCACCCCCTCCCTTCCCGCCCATGCAGTACCCAGTCAAAAAGCTAGGCTTTTGACTGGGAACTGCATCGACAGGACAAAGTAAAAAAGGAATTCGGCGTCCCCATTGGGTCACAAACATCTGAAAAGTTTTTTATTGTTTTTTTATACATTTTTTTGTTTTGTTTTAAGTGGGCCAGATTGGCCTCCTGGAAAAGTTTTTTTATAGAGTTAAAGATAGAGAGAAAGGAAACTGGTTAACCTGACTGGCAAAAGCTGAAGTTTTTTCTATTCCCCGGTGGGTTCAAGTTTGGCCCTAACGAGGAGATTGCGCAGGCTTCTGTTTTTTTCTATAGGCAATGATAGGTCTACGATTTAGTGGAACTGACAATTTTGAATTCACCAAATTAAATTCCTCTTTTAGTATTTTAGAAATTTCAACATTATTTCTGTTATAAGTCAGAATGAATGGAATGATGGACTGTTTTTCGAATTGTCCTCTAGACTTATTTATTCCGACAGGCCATAGTGTTTGAAGACAGTCGATCCAGAAAGCTTCTCTTTGTTTTCTGTACTCGTCTGTTTCCGACTCGGTCTCCTTAATAGGCGGTTGCTCAATCGGGTGAATTTCGAAATTTTCTAATGAATGGCCAGGAAGATTGAAATGTTCTGCTACTGGAGTATCATAATTGTGTTTTATATCCAGTTTGTGGCGTGTAGCTCGTTCACGGAATGGATTCTGAGTTTCACCAACATACTGTTTTCGACAGCGATTACAAGTGATGAGATAAACCACGTTAGGTGAATCACAATGGAGGAAGCTGCGAATTTGGTAGTGATTGTTTGTTTGTTCCGACGAAAATTCATCTTTTTTATCCGGAATAAAAGTATGTAATCTGCAGCGAGGCTTGTCACAATGCACAACTGTGCCTTTTTTGACATGTAATACTTTATTGTTTTCAATTTTTGATGGTTCAAAATCATTGATATTTCCAAAATTTTCCAATTTTCGAAGGGTTTCAGATTTTAGACTTCTGAGAAGGCGAGTTGAATATCCCCTCGATCTCAGTGACCTGAAGAGAATAGAACAAGCCTCGTTGAAATTTATCGCATCACTCGAATTGCGGTGAAACCGTATGAGCTGTGATTTTATGATGCCCTTGAAAGTGTGGGGTGGGTGGAATGATTTGGTATGTAAAAGTTGATGTGAATCGGTTAGTTTGAAAAATACTTTATAGTCAAGCCGACCGGTGGATTGAAATTGTTTGCCTTTGTAGACTGTCACATCTAGAAAATCAACAGAATCTTGACTTATGGTAGCTTTAAGTTTGATGTTAGGATCGTGACTGTTCAAGATTTCCAAAAAATGATCAAAGTCTTCTCTGGAGTGTTGCCAAATAATAAATATGTCATCCAAATATCGGAGGTAAACAAGGGGTTGCTTATCACATTTGTTTAAAACCCCCTCCTCCCATTCAGCAACGTAGATACTTGCAAAATTTGGACTAAATCTCTTACCCATCGGACATCCCATGATTTGTAAATAAATATCTCCATTGAATTCAAAATCATTTCCTTTCAAGCTCAACTCCAATAGATCTAAAATCTGTTTGTCTGGGCGTTGAGTGTCAGGATATTTTCCGAACGCAGTTTTTACAGATTCTACTCCTTTGTCTATGTCAATATTTGTGTACATGGAGTCAATATCCAAAGTGGCGAAGAATGCATTTTTCGAAATTCTTAAATTTGTAATTTTGGATAGAAAATCTTGTGTATTTTTTATATAGCTCGGGTGTCTATTAGCTATCGGTTTGAGGTGATAGTCAATTAATTGAGATATTGCGTAAGAGTCAGAATTACAGTCCGAAACAATAGGTCGTCCAGGTGGTGTTAGATTATCCGTCCATACTGATGGATTTTTGTGAATTTTTGGCAAGATATAAAGTTGCCTTGTTTGAGCAGTGGGTGAAGGGGACAGATACCTTGTCTTTTGGAAATATGACCCTCATCAAGGAGAGATTTGAGGATTTTGTCAAATTTCTCCTTGTTGCAAGGCCAAATAATTCTGTCTAATTTTTCATAATGTTTTCTATTACTAATTGCCTCATAGCTTCCCTGATGTAATTTTCGCGAGATAAAATTACAACTGCGCCACCTTTATCCGCCTGTTTTATGATCAGTTTTTTATTTTTACGAAGGTTCACAAGCGCTCTCCTTTCGCCAGCTGTTAAATTGTTTTTATCGGAGAGTAAGGTTAAATCAAAAACCCGTTCAGTAACCTTTTTACCGGCCTGTATAATTTCAGGATCGACCGCGCTATCTGGGGGTATCCACCCTGTAGATGCTGTAAATGGAGGTTTTTGCCCCCTTTCATTTTTGAAGAAGTCTGCAAGTTTTAATTCTCTATGAAAACATAGATAATCAGAAGGCGGAAGTTTTGCCGCTATGCCAGTTTTCGGCCTTGGATTTGGTATAAATGTTAGACCGCGATCTAATAAAGATTTCTCTGCGGGTGTTAGGATATCGGTGCCAGACAGGTTAACCACATTTGTTCCTAACCCTAGATCTTCGAGGCGGTTGTTACCTTGGCCTTGAATTAGTTTAAAGATAGAAAGTTCAACCAGTGATCGTAAATTTTGTTGGCAGTTTCTGGTGTCCAATGGATCAAATGATAAACCACATTGAATTCTTTTTCGGGTAATTTTGGAATTACAGTTATGTTTCGCATATTGAAAAGTGCCTTATTGATGCGGTTTAGGGTCTCCTTTTCCGCAAAATGGAGACGTTTTGAAAAATTTAATTCTGCAAAAAATATTTTCGCAGACGGGAATTTTTTCCGGATTTCGCTAACCATCAGTGATAGCTGCATGGAGGCATCACCCGGAGTTTCTCCCCTGGAATTAATGCCAACGTTTAGGATAATTTTTTCGGGAGTAGAGTTGCCTCTATAATTTTTCACTATAGTCCGAAAGTGTTTAAAATTGGCACCTGGATAACATTCTATTTGCATGTCTGAATGGGGGTTCGATCAATACGTGCTAAATTTGAACTTCCAAACAAAAGAATTTTCTTTCGAATATTGGGAAGGTACCAAGTATGTTTTTGATTGCCGCCCTGATGCCGAAACTTGAAGAATTTGGTCTCAAAATGGCGGCTCGGCGATACCGATTTGCGGTTCAGTACCGGCGATTTCAGTTTTTCCGAGTACGAAGCCACTGGTTGAACTGCGGAGGAAGTAGACGCGACAGGAGAAGAGCTAGGAGAAGAAACAGGACCACCCCCGGTCGCGGTGTCCAACCTGGAATTGTCCAAGGCGAAACGTGTGGCGGGAGACAATTACAAGTTGGGCCGTTTACCTGGAGTGAAAGAAGAGGTAGAAAGAGAAGGCGAAGAAAGAGATCGTGATCGGGCACGTTTTCCTGTATGTTGGGGCAATGGAGTTGCACAAGCAGCGGCCTTGGGACTACTACTCGTACAACTTCTTGCGTCCTTGGGGTTTATAGCCGAAATATAAGACTGGAAAGCCTCGATAGTCTTATCAGACAACTTGGTCTTGAAATTCTTTTTACCCCATTTCAAGGCTTGAATGACAGCCTTGCCAAAGTCCAGGTTCTTTGAAGATTTGGCCGAAATAACCTGTGACTTTAAATTTTGTAAACAACTTTCGTAATGGGAAACGAGCCCGGCCAAGATCTCATGTGCCCAACTCAGATGTGTTCTCCCGAGTTTGGAGAAAACATCCGAATTGGGCAAGGCAGGTTTTAGGAAGGCATTCATGTCATCCAATCTATTTTGTAATGTTTTGGGAAATGTCCCATCCGCCAAATGGCCTTGCAACAGACCAAGGTGGTGAAAACACTGTATCACCCGAAATAGAGCCTTGACCAATCTGGAGAAATCTCCATATGATGGATCAAAGGTCCCATTTCTTGGGGGATGAGCAGTGCTCTGTGGATTAGTTCTCCTTTTATTATATTTTTTAACAAAAACCATTGTTGACAGAATATCCTCCCCTTAAACAACTAATAAATAAAACTAAAAATGAGATAACAAAAGAAATAAAATAAAATAAAAAAAATTTTTGAAGTAATTGAAGCTACCTTTTAGTGTCTTTGGTTGATCTTCAATCCTTCCTAGTTCTAAGAATCCGTCCGGCTTAACTAGTTTCGCATATGTTTGCTTTGTCAAAAGCCTTAGAGAACAATGAGTTTGGGGTAAAGGAACAAGCCACTTATCTAAAATTATGGGCGGGCGGGTCAGTTTGTCTGTATGGTGCTAACTGACGAATTAGACATTAACCGATTAATCTCAGCTAAGGTGTGGAATTCAACGCTCATTGTTTCGCATGTGTTTTCTCTCAATAAGCTCGAGTCCGCTAAGACAAAACTTTTATCAAGCACAGTGTGAGGTAATTTGTTTTATAGTCCAAAGTGAAAGGAAGTTTGTTTTCAACTTTGATTTGTGATGTAATGCACCTGCTGTTACTGCTCCCATATGCTTTCAATATGGGAAATGTGTCGATCGTTACAATTAATGAGAAGACATTTGAAGACAAAAATTGTTTTTACTAGTTAAATTTCGAAGCTCCGCCCAGAGAAAGTTTTCTCCGTAAGTGAGCATTAAAATTACGAGTATACAATTCAAAAACCCACCCAAATATTGTGTTAAAATAGATCTAATAAAGATTTAGTCAGATGTACCAAGGGTAAAAATAAAAACCAAAATGAGAACAATTCTTTTGAGGATGTTTCAGCGCCAGAGCACCATGCGACACCATGTCTGGTCAGTAACCCCCACAGTGCTCGGCAATCCGGTCCCACATCCTAGCTGAAAGTCCTCTATGAGTTCCTCCAGCCAGAGCTATGAGAGCGAACCCCCAAGGCATCAACGCAGGTCACCAACCACAAACAATGTCCCAAACCGCTCGGACCCCAAAACTGTGTAGGGTGGATGACCTATTGATGTTAAACCCCAAACAGATTATTCTCCGACGGAAAGTAATAAAATAGACGGAGGTGAATTTTCGCAAAGCGCAATTAGGTAGGGATTGCCTGAAAATTGCAACATTGTTTGAAAATACATTTTTTTCATAAAATTAAGAATTTCATTTGGGCATATCAGTGATCTGGCACTCGCTAGTAGGTATTTTAAACTGAGAAAACGCACTGGCACAGATGTTTACTGAGAAACATTTTTTACTTTTTATATGCCACGTAATAATAATGGTATTTTGCGACCAATGAGCCGCGCCGAAGGACTAAATGTCCAATCCACCCGCCCCTCCCTTCCCGCCCATGCAGTACCCAGTCAAAAAGCTAGGCTTTTGACTGGGAACTGCATCGACAGGACAAAGTAAAAAAGGAATTCGGCGTCCCCATTGGGTCACAAACATCTGAAAAGTTTTTTATTGTTTTTTTATTCATTTTTTTGTTTTGTTTTAAGTGGGCCAGATTGGCCTCCTGGAAAAGTTTTTTATAGAGTTAAAGATAGAGAGAAAGGAAACTGGTTAACCTGACTGGCAAAAACTGAAGTTTTTTCTATTCCCCGGTGGGTTCAAGTTTGGCCCTAACGAGGAGATTGCGCAGGCTTCTGTTTTTTCTATAGGCAATGATAGGTCTACGATTTAGTGGAACTGACAATTTTGAATTCACCAAAGTAAATTCCTCTTTTAGTATTTTAGAAATTTCAACATTATTTCTGTTATAAGTCAGAATGAATGGAATGATGGACTGTTTTTCGAATTGTCCTCTAGACTTATTTATTCCCACAGGCCATAGTGTTTGAAGACAGTCGATCCAGAAAGCTTCTCTTTGTTTTCTGTACTCGTCTGTTTCCGACTCGGTCTCTTTAATAGGCGGTTGCTCAATCGGGTGAATTTCGAAATTTTCTAATGAATGGCCAGGAAGATTGAAATGTTCTGCTACTGGAGTATCATAATTGTGTTTTATATCCAGTTTGTGGCGTGTAGCTCGTTCACGGAATGGATTCTGAGTTTCACCAACATACTGTTTTCGACAGCGATTACAAGTGATGAGATAAACCACGTTAGGTGAATCGCAGTGGAGGAAGCTGCGAATTTGGTAGTGATTTTTTGTTTGTTCCGACGAAAATTCATCTTTTTTATCCGGAATAAAAGTATGTAATCTTCAGCGAGGCTTGTCACAATGCACAACTGTGCCTTTTTTGACATGTAATACTTTATTGTTTTCAATTTTTGATGGTTCAAAATCATTGATATTTCCAAAATTTTCCAATTTTCGAAGGGTTTCAGATTTTAGACTTCTGAGAAGGCGAGTTGAATATCCCCTCGATCTCAGTGACCTGAAGAGAATAGAACAAGCCTCGTTGAAATTTATCGCATCACTCGAATTGCGGTGAAACCGTATGAGCTGTGATTTTATGATGCCCTTGAAAGTGTGGGGTGGATGGAATGATTTGGTTTGTAAAAGTTGATGTGAATCGGTTGGTTTGAAAAATACTTTATAGTCAAGCCGACCGGTGGATTGAAATTGTTTGCCTTTGTAGACTGTCACATCTAGAAAATCAACAGAATCTTGACTTATGGTAGCTTTAAGTTTGATGTTAGGATCGTGACTGTTCAAAATTTCCAAAAAATGATCAAAGTCTTCTCTGGAGTGTTGCCAAATAATAAATATGTCATCCAAATATCGGAGGTAAACAAGGGGTTGCTTATCACATTTGTTTAAAACCCCCTCCTCCCATTCAGCAACGTAGATACTAGCAAAATTTGGACTAAATCTCTTACCCATCGGACATCCCATGATTTGTAAATAAATATCTCCATTGAATTCAAAATCATTTCCTTTCAAGCTCAACTCCAATAGATCTAAAATCTGTTTGTCTGGGCGTTGAGTGTCAGGATATTTTCCGAACGCAGTTTTTACAGATTCTACTCCTTTGTCTATGTCAATATTTGTGTACATGGAGTCAATATCCAAAGTGGCCAAGAATGCATTTTTCGAAATTCTTAAATTTGTAATTTTGGATAGAAAATCTTGTGTATTTTTTATATAGCTCGGGTGTCTATTAGCTATCGGTTTGAGGTGATAGTCAATTAATTCAGATATTGCGTAAGAGTCAGATTTACAGTCCGAAACAATAGGTCGTCCAGGTGGTGTTAGATTATCCGTCCATACTGATGGATTTTTGTGAATTTTTGGCAAGATATAAAATTGCCTTGTTTGAGCAGTGAGTGAAGGGGACAGATACCTAAGTTGTCTTTTGGAAATATGACCCTCATCAAGGAGAGATTTGAGGATTTTGTCAAATTTCTCCTTGTTGCAAGGCCAAATAATTCTGTCTAATTTTTCATAATGTTTTCTATTACTAAGTTGCCTCATAGCTTCTCTGATATAATTTTCTCGAGACAAAATTACAACTGCTCCACCTTTATCCGCTTGTTTTATGATCAGATTTTTATTTTTACGAAGGTTCACGAGTGCTCTCCTTTGACCAGCTGTTAAATTGTTTTTATCGGAGAGCAGGGTTAAATCAAAAACTCGTTCAGTAACCTTTTTACCGGCCTGTATAATTTCAGGATCGACCGCGCTATCTGGGGGTATCCACCCTGTAGATGCTGTAAATGGAGGTTTTTGTCCCCTTTCATTTTTGAAGAAGTCTGCAAGTTTTAATTCTCTATGAAAACATAGATAATCAGAAGGTGGAAGTTTTGCCGCTATGCCAGTTTTCGGCCTTGGAGTTGGTATAAATGTTAGACCGCGATCTAATAAAGATTTCTCTGCGGGTGTTAGGTTATCGGTGCCAGACAGGTTAACCACATTTGTTCCTAACTCTAGATCTTCGAGGCGGTTGTTACCTTGGCCTTGAATTAGTTTAAAGATAGAATGTTCAACCAGTGATCGTAAATTTTGTTGGCAGTTTCTGGTGTCCAATGGATCAAATCATAAACCACATTGAATTCCTTTTCGGGTAATTTTGGAATTACAGTTATGTTTCGCATATTCAAAAGTGCCTTATTGATGCGGTTTAGGGTCTCCTTTTCCGCAAAATGGAGACGTTTTGAAAAATTTAATTCTGCAAAAAATATTTTCGCAGACGGGAATTTTTTCCGGATTTCGCTTACCATCAGTGATAGCTGCATGGAAGCATCACCCGGAGTTTCTCCCCTGGAATTAATGCCAACGTTTAGGATAATTTTTTCGGGAGTAGAGTTGCCTCTATAATTTTTCACTATAGTCCGAAAGTGTTTAAAATTGGCACCTGGATAACATTCTATTTGCATGTCCGAATGGGGGGTTCGATCAATACGTGCTAAATTTGAACTTCCAAACAAAAGAATTTTCTTTCGAATATTGGGAAGGTGCCAAGTATGTTTTTGATTGCCGCCCTGATGCCGAAACTTGAAGAATTTGGTCTCAAAATGGCGGCTCGGCGATACTGATTTGCGGTTCAGTACCGGCGATTTCAGTTTTTCCGAGTACGAAGCCACTGGTTGAACTGCGGAGGAAGTAGACGCGACAGGAGAAGAGCTAGGAGAAGAAACAGGACCACCCCCGGTCGCGGTATCCAACTTGGAATTGTCCAAGGCCAAACGTGTGGCGGCAGACAATTGTAAGTTGGGCCGTTTACCTGGCGTGAAAGAAGAGGTAGAAAGAGAAGGCGAAGAAAGAGATCGTGATCGGGCACGTTTTCCTGTACGTTGAGGCAATGGAGTTGCACAAGCAGCGGCCTTGGGACTACTACTCGTACCACTTCTTGCGTCCTTGGGGTTTATAGCCGAAATATAAGACTGGAAGGCCTCGATAGTCTTATCAGACAACTTGGTCTTGAAATTCTTTTTACCCCATTTCAAGGCTTGAATGACAGCCTTGTCAAAGTCCAGGTTCTTTGAAGATTTGGCCGAAATAACCTGTGACTTTAAATTTTGTAAACAGCTTTCGTAATGGGAAACGAGCCCGGCCAAGATCTCATGTGCCCAACTCCGATGTGTTCTCCTGAGTTTGGAGAAAACATCCGAACTGGGCAAGGCAGGTTTTAAGAAGGCATTCATGTCATCCAATCTATTTTGTAATGTTTTGGGAAATGTCCCATCTGCCAAATGGCCTTGCAACAGACCAAGGTGGTGAAAACACTGTATCACCCGAAATAGAGCCTTGACCAATCTGGAGAAATCTCCATAAGACGGATCAAAGGTTCCATTTCTTGGGGGATGAGCAGTGCTCTGTGGATTAGTTCTCCTTTTATTATTTTTTTTAACAAAAACCATTGTTGACAGAATATCCTCCCCTTAAACAACTAATAAATAAAACTAAAAATGAGATAACAAAAGAAATAAAATAAAATAAAAAAATTTTTTGAAGTAATTGAAGCTACCTTTTAGTGTCTTTGGTTGATCTTCAATCCTTCCTAGTTCTAAGAATCCGTCCGGCTTAACTAGTTTCGCATATGTTTGCTTTGTCAAAAGCCTTAGAGAACAATGAGTTTGGGGTAAAGGAACAAGCCACTTATCTAAAATTATGGGCGGGCGGGTCAGTTTGTCTGTATGGTGCTAACTGACGAATTAGACATTAACCGATTAATCTCAGCTAAGGTGTGGAATTCAACGCTCATTGTTTCGCATGTGTTTTCTCTCAATAAGCTCGAGTCCGCTAAGACAAAACTTTTATCAAGCACAGTGTGAGGTAATTTGTTTTATAGTCCAAAGTGAAAGGAAGTTTGTTTTCAACTTTGATTTGTGATGTAATGCACCTGCTGTTACTGCTCCCATATGCTTTCAATATGGGAAATGTGTCGATCGTTACAATTAATGAGAAGAAATTTGAAGACAAAAATTGTTTTTTACTAGTTAAATTTCGAAGCTCCGCCCAGAGAAAGTTTTCTCCGTAAGTGAGCATTAAAATTACGAGTATACAATTCAAAAACCCACCCAAATATTGTGTTAAAATAGATCAAATAAAGATTTAGTCAGATGTACCAAGGGTAAAAATAAAAACCAAAATGAGAACAATTCTTTTGAGGATGTTTCAGCGCCAGAGCACCATGCGACACCATATCTGGTCAGTAACCCCCACAGTGCTCGGCAATCCGGTCCCACATCCTAGCTGAAGGTCCTCTATGAGTTCCTCCAGCCAGAGCTATGAGAGCGAACCCCCAAGGCATCAACGCAGGTCACCAACCACAAACAATGTCCCAAACCACTCGGACCCCAAAACTGTGTAGGGTGGATGACCTATTGATGTTAAACCCCAAACAGATTATTCTCCGACGGAAAGTAATAAAATAGACGGAGGTGAATTTTCGCAAAGCGCAATTAGGTAGGGATTGCCTGAAAATTGCAACATTGTTTGAAAATACATTTTTTTCATAAAATTAAGAATTTCATTTGGGCATATCAGTGATCTGGCACTCGCTAGTAGGTATTTTAAACTGAGAAAACGCACTGGCACAGATGTTTACTGAGAAACATTTTTTACTTTTTATATGCCACGTAATAATAATGGTATTTTGCGACCAATGAGCCGGGTCGAAGGACTAAATGTCCAATCCACCCGCCCCTCCCTTCCCGCCCATGCAGTACCCAGTCAAAAAGCTAGGCTTTTGACTGGGAACTGCATCGACAGGACAAAGTAAAGAAGGAATTCGGCGTCCCCATTGGGTCACAAACATCTGAAAAGTTTTCTATTGTTTTTTTATTCATTTTTTTGTTTTGTTTTAAGTGGGCCAGATTGGCCTCCTGGAAAAGTTTTTTTTATAGAGTTAAAGATAGAGAGAAAGGAAACTGGTTAACCTGACTGGCAAAAACTGAAGTTTTTTCTATTCCCCGGTGGGTTTAAGTTTGGCCCTAACGAGGAGATTGCGCAGGCTTCTGTTTTTTCTATAGGCAATGATAGGTCTACGATTTAGTGGAACTGACAATTTTGAATTCACCAAAGTAAATTCCTCTTTTAGTATTTTAGAAATTTCAACATTATTTCTGTTATAAGTCAGAATGAATGGAATGATGGACTGTTTTTCGAATTGTCCTCTAGACTTATTTATTCCCACAGGCCGTAGTGTTTGAAGACAGTCGATCCAGAAAGCTTCTCTTTGTTTTCTGTACTCGTCTGTTTCCGACTCGGTCTCTTTAATAGGCGGTTGCTCAATCGGGTGAATTTCGAAATTTTCTAATGAATGGCCAGGAAGATTGAAATGTTCTGCTACTGGAGTATCATAATTGTGTTTTATATCCAGTTTGTGGCGTGTAGCTCGTTCACGGAATGGATTCTGAGTTTCACCAACATACTGTTTTCGACAGCGATTACAAGTGATGAGATAAACCACGTTAGGTGAATCGCAGTGGAGGAAGCTGCGAATTTGGTAGTGATTTTTTGTTTGTTCCGACGAAAATTCATCATTTTTATCCGGAATAAGAGTATGTAATCTGCAGCGAGGCTTGTCACAATGCACAACTGTGCCTTTTTTGACATGTAATACTTTATTGTTTTCAATTTTTGATGGTTCAAAATCATTGATATTTCCAAAATTTTCCAATTTTCGAAGGGTTTCAGATTTTAGACTTCTGAGAAGGCGAGTTGAATATCCCCTCGATCTCAGTGACCTGAAGAGAATAGAACAAGCCTCGTTGAAATTTATCGCATCACTCGAATTGCGGTGAAACCGTATGAGCTGTGATTTTATGATGCCCTTGAAAGTGTGGGGTGGGTGGAATGATTTGGTATGTAAAAGTTGATGTGAATCGGTTGGTTTGAAAAATACTTTATAGTCAAGCCGACCTGTGGATTGAAATTGTTTGCCTTTGTAGACTGTCACATCTAGAAAATCAACAGAATCTTGACTTATGGTAGCTTTAAGTTTGATGTTAGGATCGTGACTGTTCAAAATTTCCAAAAAATGATCAAAGTCTTCTCTGGAGTGTTGCCAAATAATAAATATGTCATCCAAATATCGGAGGTAAACAAGGGGTTGCTTATCACATTTGTTTAAAACCCCCTCCTCCCATTCAGCAACGTAGATACTAGCAAAATTTGGACTAAATCTCTTACCCATCGGACATCCCATGATTTGTAAATAAATATATCCATTGAATTCAAAATCATTTCCTTTCAAGCTCAACTCCAATAGATCTAAAATCTGTTTGTCTGGGCGTTGAGTGTCAGGATATTTTCCGAACGCAGTTTTTACAGATTCTACTCCTTTGTCTATGTCAATATTTGTGTACATGGAGTCAATATCCAAAGTGGCCAAGAATGCATTTTTCGAAATTCTTAAATTTGTAATTTTGGATAGAAAATCTTGTGTATTTTTTATATAGCTCGGGTGTCTATTAGCTATCGGTTTGAGGTGATAGTCAATTAATTCAGATATTGCGTAAGAGTCAGATTTACAGTCCGAAACAATAGGTCGTCCAGGTGGTGTTAGATTATCCGTCCATACTGATGGATTTTTGTGAATTTTTGGCAAGATATAAAATTGCCTTGTTTGAGCAGTGAGTGAAGGGGACAGATACCTAAGTTGTCTTTTGGAAATATAACCCTCATCAAGGAGAGATTTGAGGATTTTGTCAAATTTCTCCTTGTTGCAAGGCCAAATAATTCTGTCTAATTTTTCATAATGTTTTCTATTACTAAGTTGCCTCATAGCTTCCCTGATGTAATTTTCGCGAGATAAAATTACAACTGCGCCACCTTTATCCGCCTGTTTTATGATCAGTTTTTTTTATTTTTACGAAGGTTCACAAGCGCTCTCCTTTCACCAGCTGTTAAATTGTTTTTATCGGAGAGTAAGGTTAAATCAAAAACTCGTTCAGTAACCTTTTTACCGGCCTGCATAATTTCAGGATCGACCGCGCTATCTGGGGGTATCCACCCTGCAGATGCTGTAAATGGAGGTTTTTGCCCCCTTTCATTTTTGAAGAAGTCTGCAAGTTTTAATTCTCTATGAAAACATAGATAATCAGAAGGCGGAAGTTTCGCCGCTATGCCAGTTTTCGGCCTTGGAGTTGGTATAAATGTTAGACCGCGATCTAATAAAGATTTCTCTGCGGGTGTTAGGTTATCGGTGCCAGACAGGTTAACCACATTTGTTCCTAACCCTAGATCTTCGAGGCGGTTGTTACCTTGGCCTTGAATTAGTTTAAAGATAGAAAGTTCAACCAGTGATCGTAAATTTTGTTGGCAGTTTCTGGTGTCCAATGGATCAAATCATAAACCACATTGAATTCTTTTTCGGGTAATTTTGGAATTACATTTATGTTTCGCATATTCAAAAGTGCCTTATTGATGCGGTTTAGGGTCTCCTTTTCCGTAAAATGGAGACGTTTTGAAAAATTTAATTCTGCAAAAAATATTTTCGCAGACGGGAATTTTTTCCGGATTTCGCTAACCATCAGTGATAGCTGCATGGAAGCATCACCCGGAGTTTCTCCCCTGGAATTAATGCCAACGTTTAGGATAATTTTTTCGGGAGTAGAGTTGCCTCTATAATTTTTCACTATAGTCCGAAAGTGTTTAAAATTGGCACCTGGATAACATTCTATTTGCATGTCTGAATGGGGGGTTCGATCAATACGTGCTAAATTTGAACTTCCAAACAAAAGAATTTTCTTTCGAATATTGGGAAGGTGCCAAGTATGTTTTTGATTGCCGCCCTGATGCCGAAACTTGAAGAATTTGGTCTCAAAATGGCGGCTCGGCGATACTGATTTGCGGTTCAGTACCGGCGATTTCAGTTTTTCCGAGTACGAAGCCACTGGTTGAACTGCGGAGGAAGTAGACGCGACAGGAGAAGAGCTAGGAGAAGAAACAGGACCACCCCCGGTCGCGGTATCCAACTTGGAATTGTCCAAGGCCAAACGTGTGGCGGGAGACAATTGCAAGTTGGGCCGTTTACCTGGAGTGAAAGAAGAGGTAGAAAGAGAAGGCGAAGAAAGAGATCGTGATCGGGCATGTTTTCCTGTACGTTGGGGCAATGGAGTTGCACAAGCAGCGGCCTTGGGACTACTACTCGTACAACTTCTTGCGTCCTTGGGGTTTATAGCAGAAATATAAGACTGGAAAGCCTCGATAGTCTTATCAGACAGCTTGGTCTTGAAATTCTTTTTACCCCATTTCAAGGCTTGAATGACAGCCTTGTCAAAGTCCAGGTTCTTTGAAGATTTGGCCGAAATAACCTGTGACTTTAAATTTTGTAAACAACTTTCGTAATGGGAAACGAGCCCGGCCAAGATCTCATGTGCCCAACTCAGATGTGTTCTCCCGAGTTTGGAGAAAACATCCGAACTGGGCAAGGCAGGTTTTAGGAAGGCATTCATGTCATCCAATCTATTTTGTAATGTTTTGGGAAATGTCCCATCCGCCAAATGGCCTTGCAACAGACCAAGGTGGTGAAAACACTGTATCACCCGAAATAGAGCCTTGACCAATCTGGAGAAATCTCCATATGATGGATCAAAGGTCCCATTTCTTGGGGGATGAGCAGTGCTCTGTGGATCAGTTCTCCTTTTATTATTTTTTCCAAAAACCATTGTTGACAGAATGTCCTCCCCTTAAACAATTAATAAATAAAACTAAAATGATATAACAAAAGAAATAAAAAAATAAAAAATGTTTTGAAGTAATTGAAGCTACCTTCTTGTGTCTTTGGTTGATCTTCAATCCTTCCTAGTTCTAAGAATCCGTCCGGCTTAACTAGTTTCGCGTATGTTTGCTTTGTCAAAAGCCTTAGAGAACACTGAGTTTAGGTTAAAGGAACAAGCCACTTATCTAAAATTATGGGTGGGCGGGTCAGTTTGTCTGTATGGTGGTAACTGACGAATTAGACATTAACCGATTAATCTCAGCTTAGGTGTGGAATTCAACGCTCATTGTTTCCCATGTGTTTTCTCTCAATAAGCTCGAGTCCGCTAAGATAAAACTGTTATCAAGCACAGTGTGAGGTTTTATGTTTTATAGTCCAAAGTGAAAGGAAGTTTGTTTTCAACTTTGATTTGTGATGTAATACACCTGCTGTTACTGCTCCCATATGCTTTCAATATGGGAAATGTGTCGATCGTTACAATTAATGAGAAAAAATTTTGAAGACAAAATTTTTTTTTAAAACGAGTTAAATTTCGAAGCTCCGCTCAGAGAAAGTTTTCTCCGCAAGTGAGCATTAAAATTACGAGTATACAATTCGAAAACCCACCCAAATATTATGTTAAAATAGATCAAATAAAGATTTAGTCAGATGTAGGAAGGGTCAAAATAAAAACAAAATGAGAACAATTCTTTTGAGGGCGTTTCAGCGCCAGAGCACCATGCGACACCATATCTGGTCAGTAACTCCCACAGTGCTCGGCAATCCGGTCCCACATTCTAGCTGAAGGTCCTCTACGAGTTCCTCCAGCCAGAGCTATGAAAGCGAACCCCCAAGGCATCAACGAAGGTCACCAACCACAAACAATGTCCCAAACCGCCCGGACCCCAAAACTGTGTAGGGTGGTTGACCTATTGATGTTAAACCCCAAACAAATTATTCCCCGACGGAAGGTAATAAAATAGGCGGAGGTAAATTTTCGCAAAAAGCAATTAGGTAGGGATTGCCTGAAAATTGCAACATTGTTTGAAAATACTTTTTTTCATAAAATTAAGAATTTCATTTGGGCATATCAGTGTTCTGGCACTCGCTAGTAGGTATTTTAAACTGAGAAAACGCACTGGCACAGATGTTTACGGAGAAACATTTTTTACTTTTTATATGCCACGTAATAATAATGGTATTTTGCGACCAATGAGCCGCGCCGAAGGACTAAATGTCCAATCCACCACCCCCTCCCTTCCCGCCCATGCAGTACCCAGGCAAAAAGCTAGGCTTTTGACTGGGAACTACATCGACAGGACAAAGTAAAAAAGGAATTCGGCGTCCCCATTGGGTCACAAACATCTGAAAAGTTTTTTATTGTTTTTTTATACATTTTTTTGTTTTGTTTTAAGTGGGCCAGATTGGCCTCCTGGAAAAGTTTTTTTATAGAGTTAAAGATAGAGAGAAAGGAAACTGGTTAACCTGACTGGCAAAAGCTGAAGTTTTTTCTATTCCCCGGTGGGTTCAAGTTTGGCCCTAACGAGGAGATTGCGCAGGCTTCTGTTTTTTTCTATAGGCAATGATAGGTCTACGATTTAGTGGAACTGACAATTTTGAAGTCGCCAAATTAAATTCCTCTTTTAGTATTTTAGAAATTTCAACATTATTTCTGTTATAAGTCAGAATGAATGGAATGATGGACTGTTTTTCGAATTGTCCTCTAGACTTATTTATTCCCACAGGCCATAGTGTTTGAAGACAGTCGATCCAGAAAGCTTCTCTTTGTTTTCTGTACTCGTCTGTTTCCGACTCGGTCTCTTTAATAGGCGGTTGCTCAATCGGGTGAATTTCGAAATTTTCTAATGAATGGCCAGGAAGATTGAAATGTTCTGCTACTGGACTAGAGTATCATAATTGTGTTTTATATCCAGTTTGTGGCGTGTAGCTCGTTCACGGAATGGATTCTGAGTTTCACCAACATACTGTTTTCGACAGCGATTACAAGTGATGAGATAAACCACGTTAGGTGAATCACAATGGAGGAAGCTGCGAATTTGGTAGTGATTTTTTGTTTGTTCCGACGAAAATTCATCCTTTTTATCCGGAATAAAAGTATGTAATCTGCAGCGAGGCTTGTCACAATGCACAACTGTGCCTTTTTTGACATGTAATACTTTATTGTTTTCAATTTTTGATGGTTCAAAATCATTGATATTTCCAAAATTTTCCAATTTTCGAAGGGTTTCAGATTTTAGACTTCTGAGAAGGCGAGTTGAATATTCCCTCGATCTCAGTGACCTGAAGAGAATAGAACAAGCCTCGTTGAAATTTATCGCATCACTCGAATTGCGATGAAACCGTATGAGCTGTGATTTTATGATGCCCTTGAAAGTGTGGGGTGGGTGGAATGATTTGGTATGTAAAAGTTGATGTGAATCGGTTGGTTTGAAAAATACTTTATAGTCAAGCCGACCGGTGGATTGAAATTGTTTGCCTTTGTAGACTGTCACATCTAGAAAATCAACAGAATCTTGACTTATGGTAGCTTTAAGTTTGATGTTAGGATCGTGACTGTTCAAAATTTCCAAAAAATGATCAAAGTCTTCTCTGGAGTGTTGCCAAATAATAAATATGTCATCCAAATATCGGAGGTAAACAAGGGGTTGCTTATCACATTTGTTTGAAACCCCCTCCTCCCATTCAGCAACGCAGATACTAGCAAAATTTGGACTAAATCTCTTACCCATCGGACATCCCATGATTTGTAAATAAATATCTCCATTGAATTCAAAATCATTTCCTTTCAAGCTCAACTCCAATAGATCTAAAATCTGTTTGTCTGGGCGTTGAGTGTCAGGATATTTTCCGAACGCAGTTTTTACAGATTCTACTCCTTTGTCTATGTCAATATTTGTGTACATGGAGTCAATATCCAAAGTGGCCAAGAATGCATTTTTCGAAATTCTTAAATTTGTAATTTTGGATAGAAAATCTTGTGTATTTTTTATATAGCTCGGGTGTCTATTAGCTATCGGTTTGAGGTGATAGTCAATTAATTCAGATCTTGCGTAAGAGTCAGAATTACAGTCCGAAACAATAGGTCGTCCAGGTGGTGTTAGATTATCCGTCCATACTGATGGATTTTTGTGAATTTTTGGCAAGATATAAAATTGCCTTGTTTGAGCAGTGGGTGAAGGGGACAGATACCTTGTCTTTTGGAAATATGACTCTCATCAAGGAGAGATTTGAGGATTTTGTCAAATTTCTCCTTGTTGCAAAGCCAAATAATTCTGTCTAATTTTTCATAATGTTTTCTATTACTAAGTTGCCTCATAGCTTCCCTGATGTAATTTTCGCGAGATAAAATTACAACTGCGCCACCTTTATCCGCCTGTTTTATGATCAGTTTTTTATTTTTACGAAGGTTCACAAGCGCTCTCCTTTCACCAGCTGTTAAATTGTTTTTATCGGAGAGTAAGGTTAAATCAAAAACTCGTTCAGTAACCTTTTTACCGGCCTGTATAATTTCAGGATCGACCGCGCTATCTGGGGGTATCCACCCTGTAGATGCTGTAAATTGAGGTTTTTGCCCCCTTTCATTTTTGAAGAAGTCTGCAAGTTTTAATTCTCTATGAAAACATAGATAATCAGAAGGCGGAAGTTTTGCCGCTATGCCAGTTTTCGGCCTTGGAGTTGGTATAAATGTTAGACCGCGATCTAATAAAGATTTCTCTGCGGGTGTTAGGATATCGGTGCCAGACAGGTTAACCACATTTGTTCCTAACCCTAGATCTTCGAGGCGGTTGTTACCTTGGCCTTGAATTAGTTTAAAGATAGAAAGTTCAACCAGTGATCGTAAATTTTGTTGGCAGTTTCTGGTGTCCAATGGATCAAATCATAAACCACATTGAATTCTTTTTCGGGTAATTTTGGAATTACATTTATGTTTCGCATATTCAAAAGTGCCTTATTGATGCGGTTTAGGGTCTCCTTTTCCGCAAAATGGAGACGTTTTTAAAAATTTAATTCTGCAAAAAATATTTTCGCAGACGGGAATTTTTTCCGGATTTCGCTAACCATCAGTGATAGCTGCATGGAAGCATCACGCGGAGTTTCTCCCCTGGAATTAATGCCAACGTTTAGGATAATTTTTTCGGGAGTAGAGTTACCTCTATAATTTTTCACTATAGTCCGAAAGTGTTTAAAATTGGCACCTGGATAACATTCTATTTGCATGTCTGAATGGGGGGTTCGATCAATACGTGCTAAATTTGAACTTCCAAACAAAAGAATTTTCTTTCGAATATTGGGAAGGTGCCAAGTATGTTTTTGATTGCCGCCCTGATGCCGAAACTTGAAGAATTTGGTCTCAAAATGGCGGCTCGGCGATACTGATTTGCGGTTCAGAACCGGCGATTTCGGTTTTTCCGAGTACGAAGCCACTGGTTGAACTGCGGAGGAAGTAGACGCGACAGGAGAAGAGCTAGGAGAAGAAACAGGACCACCCCCGGTCGCGGTATCCAACTTGGAATTGTCCAAGGCCAAACGTGTGGCGGGAGACAATTACAAGTTGGGCCGTTTACCTGGAGTGAAAGAAGAGGTAGAAAGAGAAGGCGAAGAAAGAGATCGTGATCGGGCACGTTTTCCTGTACGTTGGGGCAATGGAGTTGCACAAGCAGCGGCCTTGGGACTACTACTCGTACAACTTCTTGCGTCCTTGGGGTTTATAGCCGAAATATAAGACTGGAAGGCCTCGATAGTCTTATCAGACAACTTGGTCTTGAAATTCTTTTTACCCCATTTCAAGGCTTGAATGACAGCCTTGTCAAAGTCCAGGTTCTTTGAAGATTTGGCCGAAATAACCTGTGACTTTAAATTTTGTAAACAACTTTCGTAATGGGAAACGAGCCCGGCCAAGATCTCATGTGCCCAACTCAGATGTGTTCTCCCGAGTTTGGAGAAAACATCCGAATTGGGCAAGGCAGGTTTTAGGAAGGCATTCATGTCATCCAATCTATTTTGTAATGTTTTGGGAAATGTCCCATCCGCCAAATGGCCTTGCAACAGACCAAGGTGGTGAAAACACTGTATCACCCGAAATAGAGCCTTGACCAATCTGGAGAAATCTCCATATGATGGATCAAAGGTCCCATTTCTTGGGGGATGAGCAGTGCTCTGTGGATTAGTTCTCCTTTATTATTTTTTCCAAAAACCATTGTTGACAGAATGTCCTCCCCTTAAACAATTAATAAATAAAACTAAAATGATATAACAAAAGAAATAAAAAAAAAAAAATGTTTTGAAGTAATTGAAGCTACCTTTTTGTGTCTTTGGTTGATCTTCAATCCTTCCGAGTTCTAAGAATCCGTCCGGCTTAACTAGTTTCGCGTATGTTTGCTTTGTCAAAAGCCTTAGAGAACACTGAGTTTAGGGTAAAGGAACAAGCCACTTATCTAAAATTATGGGTGGGCGGGTCAGTTTGTCTGTATGGTGGTAACTGACGAATTAGACATTAACCGATTAATCTCAGCTTAGGTGTGGAATTCAACGCTCATTGTTTCCCATGTGTTTTCTCTCAATAAGCTCGAGTCCGCTAAGATAAAACTGTTATCAAGCACAGTGTGAGGTTTTATGTTTTATAGTCCAAAGTGAAAGGAAGTTTGTTTTCAACTTTGATTTGTGATGTAATACACCTGCTGTTACTGCTCCCATATGCTTTCAATATGGGAAATGTGTCGATCGTTACAATTAATGAGAAAAAATTTTGAAGACAAAAATTTTTTTTAAAACGAGTTAAATTTCGAAGCTCCGCTCAGAGAAAGTTTTCTCCGCAAGTGAGCATTAAAATTACGAGTATACAATTCGAAAACCCACCCAAATATTATGTTAAAATAGATCAAATAAAGATTTAGTCAGATGTAGGAAGGGTCAAAATGAAAACAAAATGAGAACAATTCTTTTGAGGACGTTTCAGCGCCAGAGGTAGGTAGGTAGGTAGGTAGGTAGGTAGGTAGGTAGGTAGGTAGGTAGGTAGGTAGGTAGGTAGGTAGGTAGGTAGGTAGGTAGGTAGGTAGGTAGGTAGGTAGGTAGGTAGGTAGGTAGGTAGGTAGGTAGGTAGGTAGGTAGGTAGGTAGGTAGGTAGGTAGGTAGGTAGGTAGGTAGGTAGGTAGGTAGGTAGGTAGGTAGGTAGGTAGGTAGGTAGGTAGGTAGGTAGGTAGGTAGGTAGGTAGGTAGGTAGGTAGGTAGGTAGGTAGGTAGGTAGGTAGGTAGGTAGGTAGGTAGGTAGGTAGGTAGGTAGGTAGGTAGGTAGGTAGGTAGGTAGGTAGGTAGGTAGGTAGGTAGGTAGGTAGGTAGGTAGGTAGGTAGGTAGGTAGGTAGGTAGGTAGGTAGGTAGGTAGGTAGGTAGGTATTTTAAACTGAGAAAACGCACTGGCACAGATGTTTACAGAGAAACATTTTTTACTTTTTATATGCCACGTAATAATAATGGTATTTTGCGACCAATGAGCCGCGCCGAAGGACTAAATGTCCAATCCACCCGCCCCTCCCTTCCCGCCCATGCAGTACCCAGTCAAAAAGCTAGGCTTTTGACTGGGAACTGCATCGACAGGACAAAGTAAAAAAGGAATTCGGCGTCCCCATTGGGTCACAAACATCTGAAAAGTTTTTTATTGTTTTTTTATACATTTTTTTGTTTTGTTTTAAGTGGGCCAGATTGGCCTCCTGGAAAAGTTTTTTTATAGAGTTAAAGATAGAGAGAAAGGAAACTGGTTAACCTGACTGGCAAAAGCTGAAGTTTTTTCTATTCCCCGGTGGGTTCAAGTTTGGCCCTAACGAGGAGATTGCGCAGGCTTCTGTTTTTTCTATAGGCAATGATAGGTCTACGATTTAGTGGAACTGACAATTTTGAATTCACCAAATTAAATTCCTCTTTTAGTATTTTAGAAATTTCAACATTATTTCTGTTATAAGTCAGAATGAATGGAATGATGGACTGTTTTTCGAATTGTCCTCTAGACTTATTTATTCCCACAGGCCATAGTGTTTGAAGACAGTCGATCCAGAAAGCTTCTCTTTGTTTTCTGTACTCGTCTGTTTCCGACTCTGTCTCTTTAATAGGCGGTTGCTCAATCGGGTGAATTTCGAAATTTTCTAATGAATGGCCAGGAAGATTGAAATGTTCTGCTACTGGAGTATCATAATTGTGTTTTATATCCAGTTTGTGGCGTGTAGCTCGTTCACGGAATGGATTCTGAGTTTCACCAACATACTGTTTTCGACAGCGATTACAAGTGATGAGATAAACCACGTTAGGTGAATCACAATGGAGGAAGCTGCGAATTTGGTAGTGATTTTTTGTTTGTTCCGACGAAAATTCATCTTTTTTATCCGGAATAAAAGTATGTAATCTGCAGCGAGGCTTGTCACAATGCACAACTGTGCCTTTTTTGACATGTAATACTTTATTGTTTTCAATTTTTGATGGTTCAAAATCATTGATTTTTCCAAAATTTTCCAATTTTCGAAGGGTTTCAGATTTTAGACTTCTGAGAAGGCGAGTTGAATATCCCCTCGATCTCAGTGACCTGAAGAGAATAGAACAAGCCTCGTTGAAATTTATCGCATCACTCGAATTGCGGTGAAACCGTATGAGCTGTGATTTTATGATGCCCTTGAAAGTGTGGGGTGGGTGGAATGATTTGGTATGTAAAAGTTGATGTGAATCGGTTGGTTTGAAAAATACTTTATAGTCAAGCCGACCGGTGGATTGAAATTGTTTGCCTTTGTAGACTGTCACATCTAGAAAATCAACAGAATCTTGACTTATGGTAGCTTTAAGTTTGATGTTAGCATCGTGACTGTTCAAAATTTCCAAAAAATGATCAAAGTCTTCTCTGGAGTGTTGCCAAATAATAAATATGTCATCCAAATATCGGAGGTAAACAAGGGGTTGCTTATCACATTTGTTTAAACCCCCCTCCTCCCATTCAGCAACGTAGATACTTGCAAAATTTGGGCTAAATCTCTTACCCATCGGACATCCCATGATTTGTAAATAAATATCTCCATTGAATTCAAAATCATTTCCTTTCAAGCTCAACTCCAATAGATCTAAAATCTGTTTGTCTGGGCGTTGAGTGTCAGGATATTTTCCGAACGCAGTTTTTACAGATTCTACTCCTTTGTCTATGTCAATATTTGTGTACATGGAGTCAATATCCAAAGTGGCCAAGAATGCATTTTTCGAAATTCTTAAATTTGTAATTTTGGATAGAAAATCTTGTGTATTTTTTATATAGCTCGGGTGTCTATTAGCTATCGGTTTGAGGTGATAGTCAATTAATTCAGATATTGCGTAAGAGTCCGAATTACAGTCCGAAACAATAGGTCGTCCAGGTGGTGTTAGATTATCCGTCCATACTGATGGATTTTTGTGAATTTTTGGCAAGATATAAAATTGCCTTGTTTGAGCAGTGAGTGAAGGGGACAGATACCTAAATTGTCTTTTGGAAATATGACCCTCATCAAGGAGAGATTTGAGGATTTTGTCAAATTTCTCCTTGTTGCAAGGCCAAATAATTCTGTCTAATTTTTCATAATGTTTTCTATTACTAAGTTGCCTCATAGCTTCCCTGATGTAATTTTCGCGAGATAAAATTACAACTGCGCCACCTTTATCCGCCTGTTTTATGATCAGTTTTTTATTTTTTCGAAGGTTCACAAGCGCTCTCCTTTCACCAGCTGTTAAATTGTTTTTATCGGAGAGTAAGGTTAAATCAAACACTCGTTCAGTAACCTTTTTACCGGCCTGTATAATTTCAGGATCGACCGCGCTATCTGGGGGTATCCACCCTGTAGATGCTGTAAATGGAGGTTTTTGCCCCCTTTCATTTTTGAAGAAGTCTGCAAGTTTTAATTCTCTATGAAAACATAGATAATCAGAAGGCGGAAGTTTTGCCGCTATGCCAGTTTTCGGCCTTGGAGTTGGTATAAATGTTAGACCGCGATCTAATAAAGATTTCTCTGCGGGTGTTAGGTTATCGGTGCCAGACAGGTTAACCACATTTGTTCCTAACCCTAGATCTTCGAGGCGGTTGTTACCTTGGCCTTGAATTAGTTTAAAGATAGAAAGTTCAACCAGTGATCGTAAATTTTGTTGGCAGTTTCTGGTGTCCAATGGATCAAATCATAAACCACATTGAATTCTTTTTCGGGTAATTTTGGAATTACATTTATGTTTCGCATATTCAAAAGTGCCTTATTGATGCGGTTTAGGGTCTCCTTTTCCGCAAAATGGAGACGTTTTGAAAAATTTAATTCTGCAAAAAATATTTTCGCAGACGGGAATTTTTTCCGGATTTCGCTAACCATCAGTGATAGCTGCATGGAAGCATCACCCGGAGTTTCTCCCCTGGAATTAATGCCAACGTTTAGGATAATTTTTTCGGGAGTAGAGTTGCCTCTATAATTTTTCACTATAGTCCGAAAGTGTTTAAAATTGGCACCTGGATAACATTCTATATGCATGTCTGAATGGGGGGTTCGATCAATACGTGCTAAATTTGAACTTCCAAACAAAAGAATTTTCTTTCGAATATTGGGAAGGTGCCAAGTATGTTTTTGATTGCCGCCCTGATGCCGAAACTTGAAGAATTTGGTCTCAAAATGGCGGCTCGGCGATACTGATTTGCGGTTCAGTACCGGCGATTTCAGTTTTTCCGAGTACGAAGCCACTGGTTGAACTGCGGAGGAAGTAGACGCGACAGGAGAAGAGCTAGGAGAAGAAACAGGACCACCCCCGGTCGCGGTATCCAACTTGGAATTGTCCAAGGCCAAACGTGTGGCGGGAGACAATTGCAAGTTGGGCCGTTTACCTGGAGTGAAAGAAGAGGTAGAAAGAGAAGGCGAAGAAAGAGATCGTGATCGGGCACGTTTTCCTGTACGTTGGGGCAATGGAGTTGCACAAGCAGCGGCCTTGGGACTACTACTCGTACCACTTCTTGCGTCCTTGGGGTTTATAGCCGAAATATAAGACTGGAAAGCCTCGATAGTCTTATCAGACAACTTGGTCTTGAAATTCTTTTTACCCCATTTCAAGGCTTGAATGACAGCCTTGTCAAAGTCCAGGTTCTTTGAAGATTTGGCCGAAATAACCTGTGACTTTAAATTTTGTAAACAACTTTCGTAATGGGAAACGAGCCCGGCCAAGATCTCATGTGCCCAACTCAGATGTGTTCTCCCGAGTTTGGAGAAAACATCCGAATTGGGCAAGGCAGGTTTTAGGAAGGCATTCATGTCATCCAATCTATTTTGTAATGTTTTGGGAAATGTCCCATCCGCCAAATGGCCTTGCGACAGACCAAGGTGGTGAAAACACTGTATCACCCGAAATAGAGCCTTGACCAATCTGGAGAAATCTCCATACGATGGATCAAAGGTCCCATTTCTTGGGGGATGAGCAGTGCTCTGTGGATTAGTTCTCCTTTTATTATTTTTTCCAAAAACCATTGTTGACAGAATGTCCTCCCCTTAAACAATTAATAAATAAAACTAAAATGATATAACAAAAGAAATAAAAAAATAAAAAATGTTTTGAAGTAATTGAAGCTACCTTTTTGTGTCTTTGGTTGATCTTCAATCCTTCCTAGTTCTAAGAATCCGTCCGGCTTAACTAGTTTCGCGTATGTTTGCTTTGTCAAAAGCCTTAGAGAACAATGAGTTTAGGGTAAAGGAACAAGCCACTTATCTAAAATTATGGGTGGGCGGGTCAGTTTGTCTGTATGGTGGTAACTGACGAATTAGACATTAACCGATTAATCTCAGCTTAGGTGTGGAATTCAACGCTCATTGTTTCCCATGTGTTTTCTCTCAATAAGCTCGAGTCCGCTAAGATAAAACTGTTATCAAGCACAGTGTGAGGTTTTATGTTTTATAGTCCAAAGTGAAAGGAAGTTTGTTTTCAACTTTGATTTGTGATGTAATACACCTGCTGTTACTGCTCCCATATGCTTTCAATATGGGAAATGTGTCGATCGTTACAATTAATGAGAAAAAATTTGAAGACAAAAAAATTTTTTTTAAAACTAGTTAAATTTCGAAGCTCCGCTCAGAGAAAGTTTTCTCCGCAAGTGAGCATTAAAATTACGAGTATACAATTCGAAAACCCACCCAAATATTATGTTAAAATAGATCAAATAAAGATTTAGTCAGATGTAGGAAGGGTCAAAATAAAAACAAAATGAGAACAATTCTTTTGAGGACGTTTCAGCGCCAGAGCACCATGCGACACCATATCTGGTCAGTAACTCCCACAGTGCTCGGCAATCCGGTCCCACATTCTAGCTGAAGGTCCTCTACGAGTTCCTCCAGCCAGAGCTATGAAAGCGAACCCCAAAGGCATCAACGAAGGTCACCAACCACAAACAATGTCCCAAACCGCCCGGACCCCAAAACTGTGTAGGGTGGTTGACCTATTGATGTTAAACCCCAAACAAATTATTCCCCGACGGAAGGTAATAAAATAGACGGAGGTAAATTTTCGCAAAAAGCAATTAGGTAGGGATTGCCTGAAAATTGCAACATTGTTTGAAAATACTTTTTTTCATAAAATTAAGAATTTCATTTGGGCATATCAGTGATCTGGCACTCGCTAGTAGGTATTTTAAACTGAGAAAACGCACTGGCACAGATGTTTACAGAGAAACATTTTTTACTTTTTATATGCCACGTAATAATAATGGTATTTTGCGACCAATGAGCCGCGCCGAAGGACTAAATGTCCAATCCACCCGCCCCTCCCTTCCCGCCCATGCAGTACCCAGTCAAAAAGCTAGGCTTTTGACTGGGAACTGCATCGACAGGACAAAGTAAAAAAGGAATTCGGCGTCCCCATTGGGTCACAAACATCTGAAAAGTTTTTTATTGTTTTTTTATACATTTTTTTGTTTTGTTTTAAGTGGGCCAGATTGGCCTCCTGGAAAAGTTTTTTTATAGAGTTAAAGATAGAGAGAAAGGAAACTGGTTAACCTGACTGGCAAAAGCTGAAGTTTTTTCTATTCCCCGGTGGGTTCAAGTTTGGCCCTAACGAGGAGATTGCGCAGGCTTCTGTTTTTTCTATAGGCAATGATAGGTCTACGATTTAGTGGAACTGACAATTTTGAATTCACCAAATTAAATTCCTCTTTTAGTATTTTAGAAATTTCAACATTATTTCTGTTATAAGTCAGAATGAATGGAATGATGGACTGTTTTTCGAATTGTCCTCTAGACTTATTTATTCCCACAGGCCATAGTGTTTGAAGACAGTCGATCCAGAAAGCTTCTCTTTGTTTTCTGTACTCGTCTGTTTCCGACTCTGTCTCTTTAATAGGCGGTTGCTCAATCGGGTGAATTTCGAAATTTTCTAATGAATGGCCAGGAAGATTGAAATGTTCTGCTACTGGAGTATCATAATTGTGTTTTATATCCAGTTTGTGGCGTGTAGCTCGTTCACGGAATGGATTCTGAGTTTCACCAACATACTGTTTTCGACAGCGATTACAAGTGATGAGATAAACCACGTTAGGTGAATCACAATGGAGGAAGCTGCGAATTTGGTAGTGATTTTTTGTTTGTTCCGACGAAAATTCATCTTTTTTATCCGGAATAAAAGTATGTAATCTGCAGCGAGGCTTGTCACAATGCACAACTGTGCCTTTTTTGACATGTAATACTTTATTGTTTTCAAATTTTGATGGTTCAAAATCATTGATTTTTCCAAAATTTTCCAATTTTCGAAGGGTTTCAGATTTTAGACTTCTGAGAAGGCGAGTTGAATATCCCCTCGATCTCAGTGACCTGAAGAGAATAGAACAAGCCTCGTTGAAATTTATCGCATCACTCGAATTGCGGTGAAACCGTATGAGCTGTGATTTTATGATGCCCTTGAAAGTGTGGGGTGGGTGGAATGATTTGGTGTGTAAAAGTTGATGTGAATCGGTTGGTTTGAAAAATACTTTATAGTCAAGCCGACCGGTGGATTGAAATTGTTTGCCTTTGTAGACTGTCACATCTAGAAAATCAACAGAATCTTGACTTATGGTAGCTTTAAGTTTGATGTTAGCATCGTGACTGTTCAAAATTTCCGAAAAATGATCAAAGTCTTCTCTGGAGTGTTGCCAAATAATAAATATGTCATCCAAATATCGGAGGTAAACAAGGGGTTGCTTATCACATTTGTTTAACCCCCCCTCCTCCCATTCAGCAACGTAGATACTTGCAAAATTTGGGCTAAATCTCTTACCCATCGGACATCCCATGATTTGTAAATAAATATCTCCATTGAATTCAAAATCATTTCCTTTCAAGCTCAACTCCAATAGATCTAAAATCTGTTTGTCTGGGCGTTGAGTGTCAGGATATTTTCCGAACGCAGTTTTTACAGATTCTACTCCTTTGTCTATGTCAATATTTGTGTACATGGAGTCAATATCCAAAGTGGCCAAGAATGCATTTTTCGAAATTCTTAAATTTGTAATTTTGGATAGAAAATCTTGTGTATTTTTTATATAGCTCGGGTGTCTATTAGCTATCGGTTTGAGGTGATAGTCAATTAATTCAGATATTGCGTAAGAGTCCGAATTACAGTCCGAAACAATAGGTCGTCCAGGTGGTGTTAGATTATCCGTCCATACTGATGGATTTTTGTGAATTTTTGGCAAGATATAAAATTGCCTTGTTTGAGCAGTGAGTGAAGGGGACAGATACCTAAGTTGTCTTTTGGAAATATGACCCTCATCAAGGAGAGATTTGAGGATTTTGTCAAATTTCTCCTTGTTGCAAGGCCAAATAATTCTGTCTAATTTTTCATAATGTTTTCTATTACTAAGTTGCCTCATAGCTTCCCTGATGTAATTTTCGCGAGATAAAATTACAACTGCGCCACCTTTATCCGCCTGTTTTATGATCAGTTTTTTATTTTTTCGAAGGTTCACAAGCGCTCTCCTTTCACCAGCTGTTAAATTGTTTTTATCGGAGAGTAAGGTTAAATCAAACACTCGTTCAGTAACCTTTTTACCGGCCTGTATAATTTCAGGATCGACCGCGCTATCTGGGGGTATCCACCCTGTAGATGCTGTAAATGGAGGTTTTTGCCCCCTTTCATTTTTGAAGAAGTCTGCAAGTTTTAATTCTCTATGAAAACATAGATAATCAGAAGGCGGAAGTTTTGCCGCTATGCCAGTTTTCGGCCTTGGAGTTGGTATAAATGTTAGACCGCGATCTAATAAAGATTTCTCTGCGGGTGTTAGGTTATCGGTGCCAGACAGGTTAACCACATTTGTTCCTAACCCTAGATCTTCGAGGCGGTTGTTACCTTGGCCTTGAATTAGTTTAAAGATAGAAAGTTCAACCAGTGATCGTAAATTTTGTTGGCAGTTTCTGGTGTCCAATGGATCAAATCATAAACCACATTGAATTCTTTTTCGGGTAATTTTGGAATTACATTTATGTTTCGCATATTCAAAAGTGCCTTATTGATGCGGTTTAGGGTCTCCTTTTCCGCAAAATGGAGACGTTTTGAAAAATTTAATTCTGCAAAAAATATTTTCGCAGACGGGAATTTTTTCCGGATTTCGCTAACCATCAGTGATAGCTGCATGGAAGCATCACCCGGAGTTTCTCCCCTGGAATTAATGCCAACGTTTAGGATAATTTTTTCGGGAGTAGAGTTGCCTCTATAATTTTTCACTATAGTCCGAAAGTGTTTAAAATTGGCACCTGGATAACATTCTATATGCATGTCTGAATGGGGGGTTCGATCAATACGTGCTAAATTTGAACTTCCAAACAAAAGAATTTTCTTTCGAATATTGGGAAGGTGCCAAGTATGTTTTTGATTGCCGCCCTGATGCCGAAACATGAAGAATTTGGTCTCAAAATGGCGGCTCGGCGATACTGATTTGCGGTTCAGTACCGGCGATTTCAGTTTTTCCGAGTACGAAGCCACTGGTTGAACTGCGGAGGAAGTAGACGCGACAGGAGAAGAGCTAGGAGAAGAAACAGGACCACCCCCGGTCGCGGTATCCAACTTGGAATTGTCCAAGGCCAAACGTGTGGCGGGAGACAATTGCAAGTTGGGCCGTTTACCTGGAGTGAAAGAAGAGGTAGAAAGAGAAGGCGAAGAAAGAGATCGTGATCGGGCACGTTTTCCTGTACGTTGGGGCAATGGAGTTGCACAAGCAGCGGCCTTGGGACTACTACTCGTACAACTTCTTGCGTCCTTGGGGTTTATAGCCGAAATATAAGACTGGAAAGCCTCGATAGTCTTATCAGACAACTTGGTCTTGAAATTCTTTTTACCCCATTTCAAGGCTTGAATGACAGCCTTGTCAAAGTCCAGGTTCTTTGAAGATTTGGCCGAAATAACCTGTGACTTTAAATTTTGTAAACAACTTTCGTAATGGGAAACGAGCCCGGCCAAGATCTCATGTGCCCAACTCAGATGTGTTCTCCCGAGTTTGGAGAAAACATCCGAATTGGGCAAGGCAGGTTTTAGGAAGGCATTCATGTCATCCAATCTATTTTGTAATGTTTTGGGAAATGTCCCATCCGCCAAATGGCCTTGCAACAGACCAAGGTGGTGAAAACACTGTATCACCCGAAATAGAGCCTTGACCAATCTGGAGAAATCTCCATACGATGGATCAAAGGTCCCATTTCTTGGGGGATGAGCAGTGCTCTGTGGATTAGTTCTCCTTTTATTATTTTTTCCAAAAACCATTGTTGACAGAATGTCCTCCCCTTAAACAATTAATAAATAAAACTAAAATGATATAACAAAAGAAATAAAAAAATAAAAAATGTTTTGAAGTAATTGAAGCTACCTTTTAGTGTCTTTGGTTGATCTTCAATCCTTCCTAGTTCTAAGAATCCGTCCGGCTTAACCAGTTTCGCGTATGTTTGCTTTGTCAAAAGCCTTAGAGAACAATGAGTTTAGGGTAAAGGAACAAGCCACTTATCTAAAATTATGGGTGGGCGGGTCAGTTTGTCTGTATGGTGGTAACTGACAAATTAGACATTAACCGATTAATCTCAGCTTAGGTATGGAATTCAACGCTCATTGTTTCCCATGTGTTTTCTCTCAATAAGCTCGAGTCCGCTAAGATAAAACTGTTATCAAGCACAGTGTGAGGTTTTATGTTTTATAGTCCAAAGTGAAAGGAAGTTTGTTTTCAACTTTGATTTGTGATGTAATACCTCCATGAAAATAGACGCAAAAGAGGGACTGTAAGTTTTTCCCATAGGCGTGCCCTTAATTTGTTGATAGATCTGACCGTTAAACTCAAAATCATTACCATTTAAACTAATTTCCAACAGCTTAAGTATTTTCTTGTCGGGTCGTTGTGGGTCTGGGAATTTTTCAAAGGCCTTTTTGATTGAATTGAGGCCCGATTCGATGTCGATGTTTGTGTACATTGCATCGACGTCAAGTGTAGCCAAAAAAGCATTTTTTGAGATTTTGAGATTATAAATTTTAGCCAAAAAGTCTTCAGTGTTTTTTAGATAGCTTGCACAGCGGTTTGCGATGGGTTTAAGATAGTGATCTATGTATTGTGCAATATGATACGATTCCGACCCACAATCTGATACGATAGGCCTTCTTTTAGGCATTAATGGATTAGTCCAGGTGTCGACTGGCTTATGCGTTTTAGGAAGAATATAAAAAGTCCGAGGTTTAACCTTATCCCGAGAAGGTGCCAAATATTCGAGTTGTTTTTTTGAAAGACAGTTATTATCTGCAAGTTCCTTCAATACTTCATTAAATTTTGATATATTTTCCGGCCACAAGGGTTGATCAATTTTCCTGTAGTGTTCGGCATTATTGAGCTGCCTGGTGGCCTCCTCAATATAATTTTCCCGGCTCATAAGTACAGTTGCCGATGATTTATCTGCCGGTTTTATAATAATATTTTCGTTTTTCCGCAAGGAGGCCAATGATTTTTGTTCGGCCCGCGACAGATTTTGTTTATCCCCCAACTTTTCTCTTTTACTGACTGTTTCAATTAAATTTTTATGAGATTTACTTATTTCGGGGTCCACTTGTTTCGGTTCGGGAACCCAGCCTGTTTTTTTCCGTGAAGGGTTGCTTATTGCCCGAGGTTTCACCAAAGAAATCAGTTAAAGCAATTTGTTTGTAGAATGGAAAACATAATCGCTTCGGTTCGCGTGCTTTAATATCATCAAAATAAAATCGGGAGAGGACCATTTTTCCTTACAGAGATCTAAAAGAAATCGATCTGATACGGTTAATTTCTCGTCGCGCTTGATTGGAGTCGGCACAAATGTTAATCCTCGACCCAAGAGAGATTTTTCGTCCTGTGAGAGAGAGAGATTTGTTTGATTAACGATGTTAGTACCTAAACCTAAATCAACAGGGCTGGCCATTGCCCTGTCCGCAATTAGTTTAAATCTAAGTGGGAAAGCCAATGTTTGTAGATGGTGTTTCCGGTTTTTTCGTCCCAGTGTACTCTGTATTGGTCGTACTTCGAAACAGCGAAATCCGAATCAGGAAGCTTTGGAACCAGAGTAACATTTTTGCTAGACCCGACCGTGCTATTGATCAGGTCGAGTGTTTGCCGTTCCGAAGGTGAGAGTTCCGAGGAGTAATTTATCTCTGCAAAATAAATTTTTGATTTGGGGAAAGCGTTTCGAACTGCAGAGAGCATTAAGCGCACTTGGTTGACAATTTTCGGTGCTGGGACGTCTTTTGAATTGATGCCAATGTTCAACAGCACTTTCTCTGGATAAGTACTGTGTCTTTGATAGTTTTTGGCCATAGTTTGAAACTTATTTAGAGTGGCCCCTGGGTAACATTCGACTTGCAGTTCTTTGTGAACTGGCAAATTTATCCTAGACAAATTTGATGCACCCCACAATAGAACTTTTTTTGTAACGGCCGGTAAGAACCACTCTTCTTTGTTTGGACCGTGTCGGAACCGCCAGAAAGTGTTGGCCGAAAGGTCTTTTTATCCCGACTCTGCGTGCACTGGGCAGAACCGGTGGGTGAAAGGTTCACGACATCGGCGTACGATAAATTTGGATGAAGGGATGAGTTAGTTGGTTTAGTGGCTGGAGGCGTGGAGCGCCTAGGAGAAGCAGACGGCGAAAGGGTGCGAGTAGAAGTTTTTGACCGAGTCCGAGAAGACAGAGGTGTGTAGGTCGGAGTGAGAAGTGGTACAGCTGAAGATACAGGTTTAGAAACAGAAGCAATAGGGGCCACGGGACTATGAACCACGTTCCTACCTGTAGGTGCGGAGCTAGTTTCCGTGAGCCTCTGAGCTGAAGGAGGTGAAATCGAGGAGCGAGGAGATGGTAGCCTGTTTCGCTCGGACGCAATAACGGGAGTAGAATGCCCAACAGAGTGAGCGCCTCTATGTGCCTCTCTGTTGTGCATTCTACCCACATTATCACTAGCAGGTTTGTTAATTTTAGAAATAAAACTGTGGAAATGTCCGACAGTGGAGTCCTGTAATTTGTTACCAAAGTTTTTCCTGCCCCATCTAACAGCCACATTGCGAATCAGGTTAAAATCGAGACCTTTTGAATTATAGGCATGGGAAATCTCGATTTTCTGTTTTTCTAGACTCCATTTATAATGCTCAATGCAACCAGCGTTGACCGTACGAGCCCACTCCTCACTAGCATCTGCGATCTTGCGAAGCCCAGGGGAGGTGCGGTCCCCGTCCACCGCTAGTTTAATTGACGCATCCCTACGTTGTAATTCCCGGCGAATAAACGAAGGGTAGATCCCCTTCTCCACACAGTGCTCCAAATAAGCAAGGTGGTGTAGGAATTGGAGCACCCTGTAAAAGGCCTTTACAGCACGTGCAAATGCCTAGTACACGGGGCTCCCATTCCCCCCACCATTTTCTGGTCTGGGGGTGTCAAAAGTTGACCAGCGGTTTCCCCTCTTGCTGCGTCTATAGTCAGCAATTTTATATTTCCAAAAAGATTATTCTATTCAAAAACATCGCGGAGGAAAAAGAAACCCAGTAAGCCTTAAAAAATAGCACATATAAAAAATTAAACTAATTAAAACTAAAATATTTACCTAAAAAACTTGAAAACATCAAATAATATTTTTACCTAAACACTGTCTGGCTCTAGCTTTCGAGATTGATTTTCTTCGTCAGGAGCTAAGAAGCAAGTCTGATGTGTGCAGTTGGTAACGGAACTTTTATAGCTCAACCGATTCAGCGTGGTAGTAGGGCTCTAATTAGTCCCAGGGTACCCACTAAGATGGGAACCTACTGGGTGTTAACACTAACCAAAGTGCTTAAGTCAACAGTGGAGAGTTTTTAATTCCCCCCCCCCCCCCTACTGTTTCTTAAGCCCTGAGGCAAGTGCAGACAGTGTCAGTTTATCATTAGGCCAGATTTGATTGCAAATAAACACTCTGGGGAGGTAATATTTCTTTCCCGTCCAGATGATCAAGGCGATAGAGTTTTGTGTATAGACAACAGGTTCTTTGTGGTAAACCTGATAGTATTTTATTGCATGAAAAATGGAGATACGCAAAATTTGTTCTAATTAATCCATAACTGCTCGACCCGGTTTAATAAATATCGCCGACCGACGCTGAATTTGAACCGAGTGACTTCCAATAGGTACCTGCTATCTTTGGAACTTCGGTAAGCAGGTAGGGGACAGCGGAAGAAAATGCTCCCTCTCTCCCCGGCCTGCTGACCGAAAAGTGCGTTTTAACATTATCCCAAAAGTCTTGCTTCCGACAGTGTATGAACGACAGTAACGAACCAATTTTTTCTTAGTAAACAAGTTTGAAAATTCTGGCATTGGCAAGATAGATATTTTCGATAGGTAGATACGCACTAGCACAGAGTGAATGAATTAATTTACTTTCTTGACTAAACCTGTTTACGAGACTTGCTTTTGTTTTATAGGCCCGATATTGATTGGGTCAAAAAAGATGAGTGATCGATACCTTCCGGCCCGAGACTGGCCGTCAATCAGAGCGTGTCACCCTCAGACAGGCGACGTCGCATGTGGTTTCAAAAGAACCACACACGGCGTCGCATGTCGGAAGTAAAGCGCGCTGGTATACTGCATTCAACATCGACCTACCCACCATTAAAAAATAAAAATAAAAATACAAAAAACAATAATAATAAAACTAAAACAAAGTAAGCACCCAAATAAATAATTAGGAAATAAATACATAAATAAAGTTCCGCTCAGTTCCCAGTTCCCAAGAAGCAGGCACAAAACAGCCATCGGAAGCCGGGCAAGCAGAGGTCCCCGTGCAAATCACACCACCAAAGCATTCTTTGCCCAGATAACGCAGTCTATACCGAAACTCGCGACGCACCACACCCCCAATGGATATGCCCATCTCGGACATTCAATCATCGCAGAACCCCCTTAAAAAAATATTTAAAAAAATAAAAAAAATAAAAAATAAAAAAAAAAATAAATAAATAAATAAAAAATAAATAAATAAATAAATAAATAAATAAATAAATAAATAAATATAAATAAATAAATAAATAAATAAATAAATAAATAAATAAATAAATTAGTGCCAAAATTTGGCTCAAGCATATAATTGTTTATCTGATGCTGCTGAATAACTAAGTCCATCAATTTTCAAAAAAAGAACGAAAGTCCATCTTCATGCAAATTGATGGAATACATATTCACATCTTCGGCACCGAAAATGATAAGATTTTAAACTGAAAAATCAGATCCCCTGACTATATCAAAAATAAATAGCCAGAATAATAATAATAATAATAATAATAATAATAATAATAATAATAATAATAATAATAATAAAATTAAAAAAAATAATGATATTAAAAATAAATAAAATAAAATAAAACAAAACAAAACAAAACAAAAAAACAAAAAAATAAAAAAATAAATAAAATAAAAAAATAAAAAAATAAAAAAATAATAAAATAAAATAATAATAAAATAAAATAATAAATAAATAAATAAATAAATAAAATAAAAAATAAATGAATGAATGTATAAATAAATAAATAAATAAATAAATAAATCAGAAGCGATTAAAAAAGTGGATATAATAAATGATGAATAAAGGCCTGGATGTGTACATGGCGCCCACCCCCCCCCCCCCCACCCCCCAAGCAGCACTACCACCTAACTCCCTCCCAAACCGTACGATCATTGAAGCAAAGGAATGACGGGAAAACTGAAACGGGAATGTGTTACCTGTGATTATCTTATGTCAGTTTGTACCCAATGGTTTTAATTTTGAACTGACTAGAATATCTTTTAAACTGCGGTTTTTAGAATATGCAATTAGAGGACGCGCATGAATAGGTGATTTTAATCTGGAGTTTAGGTTTTTGAACTCTTCCTTGAACATGCGCCCGATTTGAACCGATAGACGATTATATTGAAACACAAAGGGAAGAAACTGTTTTGTACCTTGATAGCCTGGGAGTTCATTAATTCCGAGCGGTGCCAAAGTCTGAAGCTCTTTTATCCAGAAACCCTCGCGTGTTTTGCGAAACTCATTTGTGGATTCCTCATTTTCCTGGGGTGGTATTTTCTCGATGGGGAATATTCTAAAGTGTTGCCTTATGTTGTGCCCTGGCGTGTTGAAGTGTTCTGAGACTGGTGTTCCCTTCTCATGGATAATGTCCGATACATGCTGAGTAGCCCTTGTTCTCAAAGGATGGCTGGTTTCTCCCACATACTGAGAATTGCACCGGGCACAAGTTATAAGATAAATAATATTTTTTGAATCACAGTCAAAATTGTCGCATAGTTTGTATTTATTTTTGGTCCGATGGCTAAGAAAATGGTCAGATTCTTTGAAAAAGTAACTTTGTCTACACCGCGTCTTGTCGCAGGGGACAGCCTTCCCTTCGCCTATGATTGGGCGGTTGTGCTGTATCTTGGTCGGTTGGTGGTCAATAAATGTTTCCAAGTTAGTACTTTCTATCTGTTTAACTGTTTCCGATTTAATGGAACGCAAGAATCTTTCGCTGTATCCTCGTTCCCTGAGAACCGGAATAAAATTGAGCAAGCCGAATTAAAATTATTCTTGCTACTCGAGTTTCTATGGAATCGGATAATCTGCGATTTTATTATACCCCTGAATGAATGTTTTGGATGGAAAGAATCCTTGTGGAGTAATTGGTGGGAATCAGTTGGTTTAAAATATGTCCTGTAATCCAAAGATCCCGTGGCATGAAATCTTTCACCTTTATAGACGGTGACGTCAAGAAAATCAACTGATTGCTCCGAAATGGTTGCTTTCAGCTTAATATTCTGATCGCGATCATTTAAAAAGTCTAAAAAAATTTGAAAATCTTTTTTCGAATGTTCCCAAAGCAGATAGATATCATCCAGGTACCTCAAAAATACTGATGGCTTTTTTTCAGCTGCTTCGAGCGCTGCTTCTTCCCAATCTGCCATGAAAATAGACGCAAAAGAGGGACTGTAAGTTTTTCCCATAGGCGTGCCCTTAATTTGTTGATAGATCTGACCGTTAAACTCAAAATCATTACCATTTAAACTAATTTCCAACAGCTTAAGTATTTGCTTGTCGGGTCGTTGTGGGTCTGGGAATTTTTCAAAGGCCTGGAAGCATTGCAAGGTGTAAGTTGATTATTAAATAATTGATTTTGTTATTGAATCATGTTGCATAATATTATTTAGTTGTGTCATGGAATGTACACTGATTGCTAGTAATTATTGCATTCCAGTGATCGACACCAAAGAGTAGTGATTAACTCTGAAGCGTCTTCATGGAGAGGTATTACCTCCGGGGTGCCCAGGGGTCCATTCTTGGACCTCTTCTGTTTCTTGTATATATTAACGATATAACGCTAGACTTAACTCCGTCATTCATTTCATTCGCACCTTGGACTCCGAGGTGCTAACAACTGATCAATGGAGCTCCCACTGGTAATCCAAGAGACACTTGTCAGAGTGAAGGTTACCCTTGCCACCACCTGGAGTATCCAGGTGCTCAAGGGTAAAATTCACCTGACAGTGGATTTTGATAAAGAATCGGAACCGCCGTCCTCGGAGAGGTGTAGCACCTTTCGTGAGAGGATTTCCCCTCACACTGGTCACCCTCCTAGTGACACGGAAAAGCTGGATGAAGGCAGCCGGAGTAGTACAGCCACAGCCACCATCAAGAACAAGAGAAGAAGAAAGAAGGGACCCTCCGCCAGACGACGAGATGCCCGCCGAATGACGGAGTTCCTGGAGAAGAAGAAGAAGAAGGAAAAGGAAGAGAAGGAGGCAAGTGAGGGCGTCAAGGGGACAACGCCTGTCACCCCTTAACAACCTTTGTCCAGCCCGGCACCCCTCTCCCAGGAGGAGGGTCCGGAGGACCATGGGTCGTCAGGTGACAGTTCATTCTCCAGCTCATCAGACTCTTCATCTGAAGAGGAGATGGAGGAGGATGCTCTGTCAATGGTGCAGGAAGCTGTCTCTGATGACGCACCTTCCACCCCTCCAGCTTCTTTGGACCAGGAGTCCGACCAGGAGGAGAGCTTCCCGGAGTCCGCGGAGGCATTCCTTGGGGAGGAGATCGAGGACGACAACATCCGAGCCACAGTCCAAAACAACTACAGCTTCTATGTATCCAAACAATTTCCAGCAAACTCAATCAGGACAATCCTCACAATAAATTTACAAAACTATAGGAAACGTCAAGAAGAAACAGCAGCTAGGACCAGGCCATTCACTACCAAGGAACCTACTAATCCTCCAGATCCAACAACACCAACATCTATCTCTCCAACACATCCTCCTCCCACCAAGAAAAACCGCAGGAGACACAGACGCCGCTGAACACCTTTACTCTTTCCCTCCTCTGCCACGCTCTGACATAACAAAACTATACAGTCAACGAGGGTCGAAAGGGGCTTGTTTCTCAATTCCGTCCCTGCGCGCCTTCGGCGCGCGAAACCATTCATTCACTTAACTAGTAGCATTCGTCTGTTTGCGGATGATACTACTTTGTATTTGATAGTAGATAATCCTGATCAGGCATCAGACATATTGAATAATGATTTAGGCAGAATTGAACAGTGGGCACAAACTTTGTTAGTGGAATTTAATCCCTCGAAAACTGAAACTATGATCATATCCAGGAAAAAAGACACTTTAAATCACCCTTCCCTCCGTATGGCCAATGTCCCAATCAAAGAGGTCACAGACCACAAACATCTTGGTGTGATTCTTAACTCAAGCTGTACGTGGGATAACCATATTGACCACATTTGCACCAAAGCCTGGTCCCGTTTAGACTTAATTAGGAAGAACAAATTTACGTTAGACCGCAAAACATTAGAGAAAATATGTTTTGCGTTCGTGAGACCTTTACTTGAATATGCCGACACGGTGTGGGCAAACTGTAGCGACACAAACTCAACGAAAATTGAAAACATTCAGAATGCAGCCGCTCGTACTGTTACCGGTGCTACACTAAGCGCCAGCAAAGAACTCATATATGTAGAAACTGGGTGGGAGAAACTCCAAATGAGACGAGACAAACATAAGTTGATACAATATTTCAAAATGTACCACAACATTGTGCCGAGTTACATTTCCTGCAGAATTTCACCTCCAATCCACATGACTCAAACCCACAGTCTTCGTAACGAAGGTAATCTACGAGTTCTCTTTTGTCTGACGAAAAACTACCAAACATCTTTCTTTCCATCGACAACTAAACGGTGGAATGATCTGCCTATTGGTGTTAGAGATAATTGTTCTTTTGGTGGATTTCAAAACATTTTTAAACGCGAATAGTCGCAGACCACCGCCGTTCTTTTTAGCTCACCTGAGCGAAGCTCAAGGGGAGCTTTACTAATCACTTTCCGTCCGTCGTCCGTCGTCGTCCGTCGTCGTCCGTCGTCCGTCGTCGTCCGTCGTCGTCGTCGTCCGGCGTTAACTTTACATTATCGACTTCTCCTCCTAAACCACTAGCCCAATTTTATTCAAATGTTGGCTAAATGTTTATTACCTAATGCCAATTCAGATTTGTTCAAATGAAGTTGCCCCTCCTCCTGGGTGGTGCCACGCCCCCAAGGGGCACCAAAATCTTTGTAAATCTTCTTCTCATGAACCAGCAGTAGCAGAGACTTGATATTTGGTGTGCAGCTTCCTTTTGAGGTGTAGACTCAGATTTGTTCAAGAGAAGTTTGTGGGGCTATACTTGGCGTCGATATGGGAGGGGCAAAATTTTTTGCCCCGCCCAAAATTTCTATTTTCCAAACCGAGAGGCTGATTTGAACCAAATTTTATGTGAGGGCTTATTGGGTCATGAGTACTTGATTTATGCAAAAAAAAAATTTCCCGCAGCCCCGTGGGAACCGCAGGAGCTAAAAATAGAAAAAAATTAAAACGCCCATATCTCCAAAACTGCACGGCACTGAGAATTTTTATTTGGTGTGCAGCTTCCTTAGGACCAACAGAAAGGATAAAAAAAAAAATTGCCATCGGTTTTATCATAGGGTACAGTTTCGGGACTTTGAAAAAGTGCTGAGTCAACACTTTTTAACACTGTAGGCAATGGGAAAAACATTAAAAAATCTTCTTCTCCAGATCCAGCAGGCAGAATCTTTTGATATTTGGTATGCAACATTGTAGGGTGGATCTGATTCAAGTTTGTTCAAATCGGCCCCCTGGGTTCATATTTGGGCTCAGTATAGGAGCCCGATTTCGAACTTAGTGCATTTCAGGCAAATTTCTTAAAAAATCTTCTTCTCCAGATCCAGCAGGCAGAACCTTTTGATATTTTGTATGCAACGTTGCGGGGTAGATCTGATTCAAGTTTGTTCAAATCAGCCCCCTGGATTCATATTTGGGCTTACTATAGAAGCCCGAATTCGAACTTAGTGCATTTCAGGCAAATTTCTTAAAAAATCTTCTTCTCCAGATCCAGCAGGCAGAATCTTTTCATATTTGGTAAGCAACATTGTGGGGTGGATCTGATTCAAGATTGTTCAAATCGGCCCCCTGGGTTAATATTTGGGCTCAGTATAGGAGCCCGATTTCGAACTTAGTGCATTTCAGGCAAATTTCTTAAAAAATCTTCTTCTCCAGATCCAGCAGGCAGAATCTTTTGATATTTGGTATGCAACATTGTGGGGTGGATCTGATTCAAGTTTGTTCAAATCGGCTTCCTAGATTCATATTTGGGCTCACTATAGAAGCTCGAATTTGAACTTAGTGCATTTCAGGCAAATTTCTTAAAAAATCTTCTTCTCCAGATCCAGCAGGCAGAATCTTTTCATATTTGGTAAGCAACATTGTGGGGTGGATCTGATTCAAGATTGTTCAAATCGGCCCCCTGGTTAATATTTGGGCTCAGTATAGGAGCCCGATTTCGAACTTAGTGCATTTCAGGCAAATTTCTTAAAAAATCTTCTTCTCCAGATCCAGCAGGCAGAATCTTTTCATATTTGGTAAGCAACATTGTGGGGTCGATCTGATTCAAGTTTGTTCAAATCGGCCCCCTGGGTTTATATTTGGGCTCAGTATAGGAGCCCAAACTTGAACTTAGTGCATTTCAAGCAAATTTATTAAAAAATCTTCTTCTCCAGATCCAGCAGGCAGAATCTTTTGATATTTGGTATGCAACATTGTGGGGTGGATCTGATTCAAGTTTGTTCAAATCGGCTTCCTAGATTCATATTTGGGCTCACTATAGAAGCTCGAATTCGAACTTAGTGCATTTCAGGCAAATTTCTTAAAAAATTTTCTTCTCCAGATCCAGCAGGCAGAATCTTTTGATATTTGGTATGCAACATTGTGGGATGGATCTGATGCAAATTTGTTTAAATCGGCTCCCTAGATTCATATTTGGGCTTACTATAGAAGGTCGAATTCGAACTTAGTGCATTTCAGGCAAATTTCTTAAAAAATCATCTTCTCCAGATCCAGCAGGCAGAATCTTTTGATATTTGGTATGCAACATTGCGGGGTGGATCTGATTCAAGTTTGTTCAAATCGGCCCCCTGGATTCATATTTGGGCTCACTATAGAAGCTCGAATTCAAACTTAGTGCATTTCGGGCAAATTTCTTCAAAAATCTTCTTCTCCAGATCCAGTAGGCAGAATCTTTTGATATTTGGTATGCAACATTGCGGGGTGGATCTGATTCAAGTTTGTTCAAATCGGCCCGCTGGATTCATATTTGGGCTTAATATAGAAGCCCGAATTCGGGCTTAGTGCATTTCGGGCAAATTTATTAAAAAATCTTTTTCTCCAGATCCAGCAGGCAGAATCTTTTGATATTTGGTATGCAACATTGTGGGGTGGATCTGATTCAAGTTTGTTCAAATCGGCTTCCTGGATTCATATTTGGGCTCACTATAGAAGCTCGAATTCGAACTTAGTGCATTGCAGGCAAATTTCTTAAAAAATCATCTTCTCCAGATCCAGCAGGCAGAATCTTTTGATATTTGGTATGCAACATTGCGGGGTGGATCTGATTCAAGTTTGTTCAAATCGGCCCCCTGGATTCATATTTGGGCTCACTATAGAAGCTCGAATTCAAACTTAGTGCATTTCGGGCAAATTTCTTCAAAAATCTTCTCCAGATCCAGCAGGCAGAATCTTTTGATATTTGGTATGCAACATTGCGGGGTGGATCTGATTCAAGTTTGTTCAAATCGGCCCCCTGGATTCATATTTGGGCTTAATATAGAAGCTCGAATTCGCACTTAGTGCATTTCGGGCAAATTTATTAAAAAATCTTCTTCTCCAGATCCAGCAGGCAGAATCTTTTGATATTTGGTATGCAACATTGTGGGGTGGATCTGATTCAAGTTTGTTCAAATCGGCTTCCTAGTTTCATATTTGGGCTCAGTATAGAAGCTCGAATTCGAACTTAGTGCATATCAGGCAAATTTCTTAAAAAATCTTCTTCTCCAGATCCAGCTTCAGAATCTTTTCATATTTGGTAAGCAACATTGTGGGGTGGATCTGATTCAAGTTTGTTCAAATCGTCCCCCTTGGTTTATATTTGGGCTCCGTATAGGAGCCCAAATTTTAACTTAGTGCATTTAAGGCATATTTCTTAAAATATCTTCTTCTCCAGATCCAGCAGGCAGAATCTTTTGATATTTGGTATGCAACATTGTGGGGTGGATCTGATTGTGATTCATGAACGTATTTATTTGTAAAGTTGATAGAATCTTAGACAAAATTTGCAGAAAAGATCTACTATAGAAGGGGTGGTATCCAGGGTGAACCGTTTACCCAAATCTAGCAGTACTAATGCATTATTCACACAAATCTCCGTTCAAATTTTATGGCCCCTCATTGGAACACACGCATTCAGCTCATTCCAACAAAGGTCATATGCCATGTTTTCGAGACAAAAGAATAAAAATTTTAGTTATTCATGAAATTTTTAGGCAACTGTTGTCTGTTATTCACACTGCTTCATGAAATTTCAGTACTTTTAGAAGTTACCTCAGTAATCAAGGGTTAATTCCCCTTAATTAAATGTCGCCTCTAAAAAACAACCACTTTGCATATCTTACCTTTTTACCAGCATAACTGCCAAAACTTGTCAGCATTCTTCGCAAAAATCGCTATTCAAATTTTAATTTTTGTCTCTTAAACATACATGTACTTATCGCTTGTAAATACCCCATTGGAATGAGCTTTTTGAGCTCATTCCAATGAGAGGTCGCACACCATGCTTTTTGAGTCAAAAAAGCAATTTTTTTTAGTTATTCCAGAATTTCGTACGTAAAACACAGCTTTATGACTTCACATTAAAATGAGCTCTCTAAGCTTGTTCCAATCAACATTCACGCACTATGTCTTTCACACAAAAAATAAAATTTTCCATTTATTCAGGAATTTTGTTTGCAAGAACACTCTTACCCCCCCCCCCCCCCACACACACACACACACACACACAAACACACACACACACACACACACAAACACAGACACACACATCTAAAAGTTCGTCAGCAAAAAAACAGTTACTTCAATTTTTAAATGCATTATAGGAACAACTTGCCTAATCAAATTTAAATACTTTTGCATCATTCTGTATCTAGAACAAACCATTTACCATATCTTTACGCAAAATTCTCCAGCATCATTCACAAAAAAACACCATTATTTATATGTTCACATTTTTGTCTCAAAAATATACCTGATCTTCCCATACCCCTATTGAAATAAGCTATTTGAGCTAGTTCCAATGATGATAAAACTAATATTTTGGAAAATTTGTGAAAATTTTTGTTTTCTTGCATGCAAATATATACATGTAGCACATGGAAGATATCCACAGTTGGGGAGAGATGTCCAAGGCTATCTCTTCACATTCCTTGTTTGTGCTTCATGCTAAACCAGTTTGTCTGCAGAGATAAATTTGCTTTATTAAAAATCATTGGAGATTGTCCACACACCAATGATTTTAAATAAAACTAATTTTAGGTAACAAATGTTGAACTTCAAACAAAATCTATCACTCAACCAGTTAATGTTGATGAAGCATGACATGGTGAAGGTGACCTAAAATACTTCTTAGAGTCACTTTGTCAGGTGAGCGATTAAGGCCACGTGGGGCCTCTTGTTTAATTCGTCGTCTAGAAAGGCACAAATATACCACTGTAGACTGAGACTCGATGTAGTAGTAATCTAAATGAACATCTCTTTAACAATCATCTAGCTGACTCGCCTCTTTGTCTCTGTGACGAGAGTGAGACCGTTGATCACTACTTGTTAATATGCCCTCTATATATTCGAATACGCTTGGAAACCATAGCTCAACTTCCTTACCTAACTGACTGCAATGCATTATTGTACGGGTCTGAACTCTACAGTCCTAGCGTGAATGGTAAGATATTTGAAACTGTACAGAAGTACATTTTCAGCTCCGGGAAGTTTACCTGACTGCGATAAAACTGAGTATCCATTTCTCATGCATATATACCATATGTTTGCCTATTTGTCTGGGTTTACTGCATGCATGGCAGGCGCAAGCACGCGCTTATGTATGTGTGCATACGTGTGTACATGTAAGTGTGTATGTATGCTCACGTATGTGTGCGCGTGGGTGGGGTGGGCCGGACATGTTAAGGCAAACTAAATAACCGACTAATGTTTTAAACGAATACATGCTTCTTAGAGTCGTGCCTACCTGTTGATGGTCCTGTGTTCACTCCCGCGCGCAGCGATTCCCGCATCAAGCTGAAGCTGGTGATTACTGACGAGAACACCATACACCACATTATTCTCTACTATTCTCCATTATCAGTTCAACTCCAACATCCTCCTTCCTAGGTAATAATCTGAGATAAGTTTCTAGCCAAACCATTTCCATCGTGGTTCTATTAGCATTCGACTCACAGGGCACAGGCATCCTTATCACCATTCCCCCGGTCAGTAATTAGGTAACAAGCTGTGCTTTCCCCCCGTATTTCTGGGGCATTTTATCCTACATTGTCAGTCGGGATAGTGTGATAACCACGGCCTGTATGGGACACGCGCGCGGGCGACGTCCTCACTCGCGAGACAATGCATTGTTGGAGGTAAAGGAGTCATTTCTGGGAGTTACGTGCGCAGTGTGGGTGGTTCGCGTGTGGTTTTTGAGTGGTCTGCGTTGGTGTTACTTTTAACTTATATAAATACTCAGTCTACAATCCTATGCTTGTAACTCACAAGAAGCATTCATTTCAAGCCGAGGCCAGCTTCAGCTCCCTTCAGTTATCTCCTTCATGCTACCCGCTTATCCTACCAGGCGGCTGCAGATTGCAATTGGTAATACATCACCAATACCCCGCGTATAGACTTCCAATTATGATACTAAAATGGGAGAGATTATGTCTTGCACTGAAAAGCCGGCCTTGTGAGCCCAAAAGGGGTTAATAACTTTCTCCAGCGTACCTTGATTTCTCATTCCTCTGCCTGTGAGTAATAAAAATCAACGGTAAGCCCAGCAGGTAGTGGAATATATTAGGAATTCCATTGAGTATGGAAATGGTTTGGGGGGTCATTGACTCGTATAACCCTCTGCTGCTTGGTTATTGATTCTCGGAACAGACTTATCTCTTATTACAGGCCAGTAATTATTCCTTGCCTAGGAAGTTGGTTCCAGTATTTCATTGTTATAAATTCAATCTCTCATATTTTCTTTTCTTTTCATTTGTTTTCTCAATTGTCCTTTCATACTAGAAAATGGTTTACAAGCTACCAAGGTTTGATTGATTAGATCTTTCTCATCGTCTTCTCATTGTTATTTGTAACTGTTGTGTGAATGGAGACGGTCACTTATAAGCTGTTAGCTTACTGCCGAATCCACACCATAGATTATTGTTAGAAATTGTACATAGTGAAGAAATTTTGAAAAAAATATTGTTTAAACTAATTATTGCATCCATCAGTCCTACACGAACGACAAATTACACTTACGAACAAAATTCATCAACAACGAATTTTCCTTTAAACCCCTATCTTGAAGACATAGCCCACGAGCCCCACCGGTGCGAGATCAAGGTGCTCGTTCCAATGAGGGGCCATAAGCCATATCTTCAAGACAAAGAGGAGGAAAAGAGTATGAAGATTCGGTGGTGATTGGTGAATAGCGTTGGTCGGTTTTGGACGCTTCGCAGGCCAGAGGGTTAGCGAATAACCGGGTGAGAACTGTTGGGGGCTAAAATTATTTTGCTCGAACTAAATTGACGAACTAGTGCGGGACGCACTGCAGAGTAGAAAGTAGCTGATGAATAGATTTGTGAATCTACACAGCATTCAGCCACCCACTCACCCACTCAATCATTCACACATCCAACAATGAATGAATGAATGAATGAATGAATGAATGAATGAATGAATGAATGAATGAATGAATGAATGAATGAATGAATGAATGAATGAATGAATGAATGAATGAATGAATGAATGGTTAATGTCGCTGGTAGTTTTGACGTAACATTGGGTAGTTGGTCAATGACTAACAAAGTGAAAATTTGTGGGGGGGGGGATTAAAGTTATATACTGGAAATAAATCGACGAACTAGCATTGGAGGCACTCCAAGGTAATAATTGACTATTGGAAAGTTGGTCTGTTAATAAATAGATATGTTATATAACATCAGGGAGAGGAAATCAGTTCGTTTGGTGGACACATACAAGGACCTAATTAGTAAGCTACTTACCAGGAATGCTCGGATCATCGTTTCAGGGGTGCTCCCCGTTATGGGTGGTGGGAATGAGAGGAACTCGCGGATTATGGCACTAAATGTTGAGCTGGAAGAGCACTGCAAAGACTTGGGAATACATTTCATTGACCACTGGGATTCATTCTGGGGACAAGGAGAGTTGTATGGGCGAGAAGGATTGCATTTAAGTAGGATGGGTACAGACCTGTTGGGCCAAAAAATTTTACAGGTGGCTGGGCCTTTTTTGGAGAAAAGGGGGGTAGGGGACCACAGCCGATAACCCAGAGGGGCACAAATGCTGGGAACATAGGAAGAACAACAAACATGCACAACACAGGGACATACCAGGGGTATAATAATGTGCCAGTGATGACAAAAAAACAAAGATTCATTAAGTTTGGGTACTGCAACATCCAGGGTCTGCACAAGAAAGTAAGCGAAATATCAACAATGATGGACGAAGGAGACTTCGATATAATGGGTCTAAGTGAGACGTGGATACGACGGGATGAGCGGGTTGATCAGATGAAGGGTTGCGTGTGGATAGGAGCTGGGCGAACTGAGGGTCAGAAACGGGGTGGGGGTGTTGGCATCTACGCTAAAGAGGAATTACAGCCCTCATTGATTACAGATCTCACAGAAGCAAGGACTCAGATTCCAGTATCCAACGAAATAGTCTGGGCAAAAATCAAGTTAGGAAGCAGGAGTGTTGCCGTTGGTGTTGTATACTTAGCAATGGAGGGAAGTAAGCCCGAGTGGAATAATTCAATATATACAACTCTTAGATCGAATATCACAGAGCTTGAAAGCAGAGGGTTCAGTATTGTCCTAATGGGGGACTTCAATGGGCACGTCGGGGATAAGGAGGAGGGCATACAGGGGGGTGATAGGAAAATTAACACGAATGGGAGGAAGATGTTGGACCTATCAAAAGAGCTTGGTTTAAAGATCCTGAACAGGGATGCGAAATGTAAGGGTAAATGGACCTGGGAGAGGAACGATAAGAAAACAATAATTGATTATATACTCACTGACGTTAGCGTATGGAGGGAGGTTATAGATGTAGAAATAGATGACGAGGGAAAAAATGACTTGGGTAGTGATCACAACCTGATAACAGTTAAGATTATGGGCAAAAAGACGAATAGAGACAGAAATACCTTCAAGGAAGTTTGGGGACTAAAACAAGGAGCCGACTGGAAGCAGTTTCGGGAAAAACTAAAACGAAGTCTTGAATGTATACCTAGGGATGCAAATGTCCAGAGTATTTCAGATGGCATAGTAAATAGCCTAACAGAGGCAGGGAAGGATTGTATAGGAAGGGTGAGGGTCCCAACGAGAGAGCTCGGATACAGGGTTAACGAGGGACTGAAAAATGCTATAAAAGAAAGGAAGGTAAAATGCGCTGCTTACAGAAGAAGTAGGAAGCTTAAAGGGGTGGATAACAATGACACGAGACTAATGAAAGGAGAATATGAACTGGCACGGAAAAAGGTGAATGAGATAAAGAATAATAATAGGAAAGTGGATGGGGAAAGTACAGAAGATAAAGGCCGTATCGCTTCAGAGTTAGTCAAGCACTGGGAAAAGATAAACGATAGGCGATGGGGCAGTGGGTCCCCACCAAAAAGAAATACACTGGTGGAGGAGAACCTATCCAATCGTGTATGTAGCGAAATAACGGCAGAAGAAGTGCGGAACGAAGTCCTCAAAAATGGAGGGGAGGCACTTATTGAAGTCCTGACAAACCTTTTCAACCTGGCTCTGCGAAAGCAAAAGGTCCCCAGAGAGTGGAGGGAAAGTAAGGTGTCGTTCATACACAAAAAGGGGGATAAGGAAGTTCTAGATAACTATAGGGGGATATCAGTTAGTAGTAACATCGGAAAAGTATTCTGTAAGGTCATATACGGTAGACTTGAGGAAGTTATTGAAGAGAAAGGTTTTTTAGGAGAAATTCAAAATGGTTTCAGGAAAGGTCGGAGAGTCACTGATCACCTATTTACACTCACCCAACTGATAGAATCAACAAAGGCTGAAAAGAAAAAGATGTTTCTGGCATTTCTAGATGTGAAAAAAGCGTACGACCGAGTGTGGAGGGAAGGTATGTGGCGAAAGCTCGAGGGCATCGGACTGGGGGGTGACTTTGTGGGAATCATGAAAGCACTGTATACAGATGTGCAAAGCCAACTCAGTCTAGGGAGTATCACTACAAAACGAGTCCCTATGGATATAGGCCTCAAGCAGGGGTGTATCTTTTCACCGATTTTGTTTGCATTGTATGTTAAAGATTTAGGGGACGAACTAATTCAGAGTGCGGAGGGGGTAAATGTTGGAGACATAAAGGTACCAGGCTTATTCTTTGCGGACGACATGGTGTTAATGTCTAGAACTGAACAGGGGCTAGAGAAATTGTTGGAAATTGTTGGTAGACATGGGAACACTTGGCGGCTCAAACTAAATGAAAATAAAAGCAAGGTAATACCCGTTGGACGCAAGGTAGATATGACGAAGAGATGGAGAGTGGGGGAGTTCTCAATCCCCGAAGGGGCAAGCAAACAAATCACTGTAGGAGAAACGGGAGAGTATGAGTATCTAGGGGTAAGCATAAATATAACGGGAAGAGGAGTGTACAGAAATTACTCAGCCAAACTGATTCTGAAGGGGAAAAGAATTCTGAACCAACTAAAACTGTTAGGGAAAAATAGTTTCAACAAGGTCTTTGTGGGGAAAACACTGTGGGAGAGGGTGGGTTTACCAAGTATAACGTATGGCACGGACGTGATTCCATTAAACCAAACCGTTATTAAGAAGTTGGAAAGTACTCAGAATGATGCCGGCAGATGGATAACAGGGTCGAGTAATGCTGCAGCTTTGGAAGCAGTAAGGGGGGAGCTTGGGTGGATGAAAATCAAGGACAGGGTAGATTTGGGAAAACTGTGTTACTTTAACTACTTGAGAAACCTGCCTGGCAACCGGTGGTGCAAATTGATGCTCGATACCATTTGGAATTCTAATATAGATACGGGGTGGTCAAAACATGTGAGGGAACTAATGGACAATTACTCTATAGAGTTCACAAACATAGAAGTAGGAATGAAAGAAGGCAAAAGGTTTGTCAAAGAGAGAGTCATGGAAGATTACAATCGAAACTGGCGAGCAGGGGTTAGCGTGAAAAGATCACTGCAGGGGTTACAATATAAAGAAAAGCCAGCTTTTGAGAAGTACCTAGATGGCACCTTTGGAGGGTCACTGCTGTTCAAACTGAGATCAAGATCACTGGAGCTTCGGGGAAAAATTGGGAGAGATGGAGAAAAGGGATGCCAAATGTGCCACTCTGGAGTAGTGGAGACCCTGGAACATTTTCTCTTGGAATGCCCACAGTATATACCTCATAGAATAAAATTTACTGGAAGAATAATGCAGAAGTGGGGTGAAGAAACAAAGGATAGATGGCTGAAGGGGGACACGAGGGAGAGGGTAGGAATGCTTATTGAAGAAATTGAAAAAGAGGAAGTGAGGGACACTATTAAGCAGTTTATATCTGAATGCTGGGAGGAGAGGAGGGGAAGAGGGGGTGGGGTGCAGGGGGAATGATGGCCTTCTCTTATGAGGACCGCGACAAATCAGCGGCTGGCCAAAGAGTTATTATTATGAATCATAATGGATTTACATTACACAAAAGATATAACAAATATTTCTGTCTAGTCCTTTAAGGAAAGGCTGCTTCATCAGCAAGTAGGGTCCGATTAATTTCGGATCAGTTTTTGGACTGTTATCGATTTGGTGTATCACAAGAATCCTACCATGAAGAATTAAAGACAATGGAATTGCAGGAATAAAACCTATGGCAAGATTTCTGTCTAGTCCTAAGTGGAAAGGGACGTGAGGCCAGACTCATATGTCTGATAAGTTTTGGACTGTCCTCGGCTTGATGAATCATGAAAATCCTACCATCACTCGCCCAGAAAGAATGAATTGTCCTATTCTTTTTCAATGCTGAGAGTTTTGAAACAATAGCCGACCTGCGTGCTGTTAAAGACTCGGTGATAAAGAGTTTATCTGGGCGTTCTTGAGGGCTCTTTTGGATGTGAAGACAGCTTGACGTTTTCGGTTAGAGACGAATCGGTCGATATGTGCCACTGCTTATAGAGGTCCCCAGAGAGTAGAGGGAAAGTTAGGTGTCGTTCATACACAAAAAGGGGGATAAGGAAGTTCTAGATAACTATAGGGGGATATCAGTTAGTAGTAACATCGGAAAAGTATTCTGTAAGGTCATATACGGTAGACTAGAGGAAGTTATTGAAGAGAAAGGTTTTTTAGGAGAAATTCAAAATGGTTTCAGGAAAGGACGAAGAGTCACTGATCACCTATTTACACTCACCCAACTGATAGAATCAACAAAGGCTGAAAAAAAGATGTTTCTGGCATTTCTAGATGTGAAAAAAGCGTACGACCGAGTGTGGAGGGAAGGTATGTGGCGAAAGCTCGAGGGCATCGGACTGGGGGGTGACTTTGTGGGAATCATGAAAGCACTGTATACAGATGTGCAAAGCCAACTCAGTCTAGGGAGTATCACTACAAAACGAGTCCCTATGGATATAGGCCTCAAGCAGGGGTGTTCACCGATTTTGTTTGCATTGTATGTTAAAGATTTAGGGGACGAACTAATTCAGAGTGCGGAGGGGGTAAATGTTGGAGACATAAAGATACCAGGCTTATTCTTTGCGGACGACATGGTGTTAATGTCTAGAACTGAACAGGGGCTAGAGGAATTGCTGGAAATTGTTGGTAGATATGGGAACACTTGGCGGCTCGAACTAAATGAAAATAAAAGCAAGTAATACCCGTTGGACGCAAGGTAGATATGACGAAGAAATGGAGAGTGGGGGAGTTCTCAATCCCCGAAGGGGAAAGCAAACAAATCACTGTAGGAGAAACGGGAGAGTATGAGTATCTAGGGGTAAGCATAAATATAACGGGAAGAGGTGTGTACAGAAATTACTCAGCCAAACTGTACCCTTCTTACTCACTTTTGTTTCTCTCATCTTTTTAATGCAGAAAGGAATATATCACACATTGCGATATGTGTCAGTGGATTGAGTGTTTCGCCATGAATTGCTATTCTGTAAATTAGTGTCATATACTGTTTGGAAACAGCTTACATAAGCATTGAGCTTGCTGCTGGATCCATTTTCATGTTATATCCTATTCTTCATTAATGTTTTGATTCTGTATTGTATTCCTTAACTGAAATAAAATACTGTTCATTCAAACTGATTCTGAAGGGGAAAAGAATTCTGAACCAACTAAAATTTTTGGGAAAAATAGTTTCAACAAGGTCTTTGTGGGGAAAACACTGTGGGAGAGGGTGGGTTTACCAAGTATAACGTATGGCACGGACGTGATTCCATTAAACCAAACCGTTATTAAGAAGTTGGAAAGTACTCAGAATGATGCCGGCAGATGGATAACAGGGTCGAGTAATGCTGCAGCTTTGGAAGCAGTAAGGAGGGAGCTTGGGTGGATGAAAATCAAGGACAGGGTAGATTTGGGAAAACTGTGTTACTTTAACTACTTGAGAAACCTGCCTGACAACCGGTGGTGCAAATTGATGCTCGATACCATTTGGAATTCTAATATAGAAACGGGGTGGTCAAAACATGTGAGGGAACTAATGGACAATTACTCTATAGAGGTCACAAACATAGAAGTAGGAATGAAAGAAGGCAAAAGGTTTGTCAAAGAGAGAGTCATGGAAGATTGCAATCGAAACTGGCGAGCAGGGGTTAGCGTGAAAAGATCACTGCAGGGGTTACAATATAAAGAAAAGCCAGCTTTTGAGAAGTACCTAGATGGCACCTTTGGAGGGTCACTGCTGTTCAAACTGAGATCAAGATCACTGGAGCTTCGGGGAAAAATTGGAAGAGATGGGGAAACGGGATGCCAAATGTGCCACTCTGGAGTAGTGGAGACCCTGGAACATTTTCTCTTGGAATGCCCACAGTATATACCTCATAGAATAAAATTTACTGGAAGAATAATGCAGAAGTGGGGTGAAGAAACAAAGGATAGATGGCTGAAGGGGGACACGAGGGAGAGGGTAGGAATGCTTATTGAAGAAATTGAAAAAGAGGAAGTGAGGGACACTATTAAGCAGTTTATATCTGAATGCTGGGAGGAGAGGAGGGGAAGAGGGGGTGGGGTGCAGGGGGAATGATGGCCTTCTCTTATGAGGACCGCGACAAATCAGCGGCTGGCCAAAGAGTTATTATTATTATTATATGTACCAGTCGATATGCACCACAACAACAGTCGATATGCACCACATCGACAGTCGATATGTACCATTCAAAAAGTCGATTTGTACCAGCCGAAAAGTCGATATGCACCACATAAAAGTCTATATTTTCCTCATGAATTGTTGATATAGATGACTAAAATACAGACACTCACAAATTTTTTTTTTTTTAAATTTAATCGTGAAATGTGAATAATTGTGTCCTTTGTTACCAATCTATTTTGATTTTCGACCACAATGTAAAAATGTTTCTTTCATGTTTGATTCCAAAGATATTGATATTATAATTCAAGGTATATTCATATGAATTTATGTTTTTTATCCGTTTAAAAACAACCCGTCTGCAGTTTGAATAAGATGTTTACTTGCAATCAAAACAGTAGGTAAATCATAGTCACTCATTTTTTCAATCATCCCTGAAAACAAACTGATAAATTAATACTTGTTTGTGATTGACTGTTTTCTTGTGTTACTTCATTTTTGACACTTATTGTCAGGTCAGTTAAAGTTTTATTTTATGATTAATGAGCTTAACAGTGCTATTTATTTTATATCTTGTCGGATTAATAGCTTCGACACCAAGTGAGATTGTTGGGTTTCCTTTGTGGAAATAGGTTGGCGCCACAAACGACATTTCATGTGCTACAACTATTTATTGTTCACGTTTCTATTAAAATATGTCCCACCCGTCCCCAGCAAAAAAGCTAACCCAGAGAATAATAAGAAACATCCCAACGGCATCAGCCCCCATGCATCTACAGTAGTTATCACCAGGGTTCACCCTGACACGCCCAAGGAGTTCATAAGTCAAGGGTTAGAAAACTGCAAATGGGATAGATTCGTGTCAAAGGCCACCGCTAAGGTAACTTGGAAACTCAAAGTCACATGCCCCAATAAGGAAACAAAATTAAAAATCCTAGCTAATGGGGGTTAATATTAATGGCAGGTGGCATGCAGCGGAGGAGTATAGAAGTAGCACTCCTCCGGTACAGTGCCACAAATGTCAGAAGTTTGGGCATATAGCCAATAAATGTAAAGGGACTCTAACATGCATGAGATGTGGAGGGGAACACCTAACCAAGTCATGCAGATTGGATTCCCCCTCTTGTCCCAACTGCAAAGGAGATCATACAAGTAACTATCGCGGGTGTCCCCATTATAAAAAAGTAAAGACAAACATCGAACTTAAAAAACTAAACCTAATTAAACCTAACAACGCCTCTTCTCCCCACACCGTTTGCTCCCTAGTCGCAGGAGCACTCTACTCGGTATTGCATAAACATGTCAAAACAAATCTGTCTGACATCTGTCAAGATGTCAGCCGATCAGCGTCCCGGCTATTTAAAACTCAAATCTCGGAATCTCTAATCAAAGCCGCAATTAATGTTAATTAAAGCCATCAATTATCACTAACAAAACACCGCAACTTAAATTTAACCCCACCATGAATAAGTTACAAATAGCCGTGTGGAACGCTAGAAGCGTTAACAATAAAAAACTTCAAATGAGCCGATACTTCGAAGATGCAGACATTATCTGGCTTCATCCCAGCAGAAATTTCTCAATAAGTGGGTTCAGCAGTATTAGAAGAGACCGACAAATCACTAAAAGTGGCGGCGTTGCTCTTCTAATAAAGCAGAACATCAAAACTAAAACAATAAAAACTAATCACCTCGATGCAGAGGTGATTGCAACTGAAATCACAGTCGACAATAAAAACATCGCGATTGTTTGTTATTATAACGACCCAAGCAAAATTGTTTCTGACGCTGTCTTTGAATTCTTTACGAGGAAATACAAACACTGCATTTTCCTCGGCGACTTCAATGCCAAACACCTGTACTTTGGCTGCAACAAAACCAACCCGAACGGTGAAGCCCTCTTCGAAATCACAAAAAACATAACCTTCATGTGGTTATGAAAGACATCTCAGCAACCTATATCAGTAACAACCCACTATTTTCATCTGATATCCTCGATCTAATTATCGCCAGTGACTCCCTGATAAACCACATCGATGACCACAGGGTCGGCGATGATGACTTAGGCAGCGATCACCTCCCGGTCCATGCCTCGCTGCAGCTAGGAAATGGCCCACTCAGGTTCCCCCCCACTCTCCGCAGAAATTTCAGAAAAATTAATTGGAACCTCTACCGCGACATCATCGATGTCAAACTCAAAAACACCCATCCCCCATCCAATGCAGCGGAACTCGAAACCCAATGCGAGGGCATAGAGAAAATCATTAACTCAACCCTAAATGAAATATGCCCAAAAGAAGAAGTGCGCCCTGGAGAAATACTATCTCGGCGACACACTCTCACTAATCAAAACCAAACGGAAAGCTCTTCGCGCTCTTAAAACCGAAACTGACCCCGGTAAGAAAGCTGACCTAAAAAAAACATATAACCGCCTTCATGGCGAAGTCAAGGAAGCCCTCAGAGCTGAAAAACAAGCCAACTTGGAAAAGGTAACAGCCAATCTAAATGGGGTCCAAGACGCTAAAAAATTCTGGGACTCTTTCAAAATCCTAACTGGGCAAAAAAAAAACAAGGGCGGCAAAGCCGTTGCCAAACCTCTTATAAGGGAAGACGGTTCCTTCACGCGCACCGACAAAGACAAGGCCGACACTTTTGCCGACCTCCTAAGAAAAACGCATCGCCCGTATCAAGGCGCGAGCAATGACGACGCTGTCATAAACGCGATTGATGGCTTCATCAATGAACACCCTGAAATCTACCGTGACCCCAAATTCGATAACGAGCCAGAAGACGGGGATGAACATGACCTCGTCACCCCCATCACCAATGACGAAATCATCAACGTCATTGAAAAATGCAAAAATTCGTCCTTACCCGGCGAAGACGAAGTGAGCTACAAAATTCTTAAACAAAGCCCAAACTCTCTAATCGAAAAACTAAACAAACGGTTCAACGCATGCCTCACCCATGGCTACTTTCCCAAATGTTGGAAAAAAGCCATCGGTGTCATGATACCAAAACCTGACAAAGACCCCTCCGATCCAGCCAGCTACCGCCCAATCAGCCTACTCAGCTGCATTGGTAAGACATTCGAACGAATCCTTACCAATCGGTTTAGGGAGCACCTTGAAGACAACAATTTTTTCAATAATGGAAGAGAGCCTATAGGAACCGTAAAGAAGGCATCGAACATGTCTACCGACTAGTCACCCAAATGAAAACCGCGATTAACAATCAGCAAATAGGCGCAGCAGTCCTGTTAGACGTCGAAGAAGCATTTGACTCTGTTTGGCACAATGGAATGCGCTACAAATTATCAAAAATGAAACTCCCCAAGAAATTGCTTAGATTACTATCCTCTTTCTTAAATGATCGCGAAATTAAAATCAGAGTGAACAATGAAATGTCTGACAGTGTCCCCCTTGAAGCGGGCACCCCCCCCCCCCCCCCAAGGATCCGTCCTAAACCCCATCCTATACATCTTTTTCGTAAATGACCTTAGCTTCTCGGATGACCGCGTTCAGGTTTCCCAATTCGCGGTTGATAAGGGCCTCTGGGACTCTAACAATACGGCCAATCTTCCCCAAAAACCCCTGCAACGCACTCTCGACGAGCTTGAAGAATAGTGTGCCAAATGGAGAATAAAGCTAAACGCCAATAAAACCCAACGAATCACTTTTACTCGCAAGACAACTAAACTGGATTTTGACCTAAAACTTATGGATAACACCCTCCCAGAATGCAAAGAAGCGAAATTCCTGGGCATCACCATTGATCAAAAACTGTCCTTCAACAAACATACCGACGACATGGCGAAAAAAGCTACCAAACGCATTAACTTACTGAAAATCTTAAGGGAACTTCATGGGGGTCAACCGGTCCACCCTACTCAAACTATACAAAGCCTACGTGCGCCCAGTACTCGAATACGGTGCAATCATACTAAGTGACCTCAACCTAACTAATATGGGAAAACTCCAGTAGGTCCAAAATCACGCACTTAGAGTTGCCCTCTACGTCCCATGGGACACACCCATCAAAACACTCCACGAAAGGGCCGATATCCCCACCATTAAAGACCGCCTAGTCACCCTGGCCGCGAAAAATCATGACCGGTTAGCTGACAACGAACTAATCTCCGAACTTGGAGCCATTTGCGAAAGTCGACAAAAGCCCAAAAATGGAAATCAAAACTAAGACCGCTTAAAAAAAAAAATAGGGAACGAGAAGGTGAACTAACAGGCAGAAAAACGGCTTAACTGTGTCCTTCTACCAGAAAGGGCTGCCTTCACCGACTCAAGCAAAATTACATCAGGATTAAATATTGTTAAAAAACTAAATAATAAATAGGGAACGAGAAGGTGAATAAACAGGCAGAAAAACAGCTTAACTGTGGCCTTCTACCAGAAAGGGCTGCCTTCACCGACCCAACTAAAAATTACATCAGGGTTAAATACTGCTTTAAAAAACTAAATAATAAATAGGGAACGAGAAGGTGAATAAACAGGCAGAAAAACAGCTTAACTGTGGCCTTCGACCAGAAAGGGCTGCCCTCACTGACTCAGCTTAAGATTATACCTTAAGGTTGAACAAGATATGCTACTTTTATCTTTACAGTTTACATACTTTAATGAAAACTAATTCTACCTTCTTCTTATAAGCAGGTACACAGAAGATGCTTTTTGACCAGCACCCCAATAACCGCTACAGACAGTCAGTCTAACCGTTATGGAAACAGTCTCCCCCCCCCCCCCCCCCACGGTTCCTGAACATCCTCCACTCCCTCCCCAAAAGTGGTCGACCACTTTAGGGGAGGCGAACGTTGGTCCTGCGTCCCGCCTCTGCCCCTTTTTGTAAGCGCATTGCGCATCTCTTTGTCCCAACCCAATAGGATTACAATGCAGGCCTGCCCCCGAACTAGGGAAGTTCGGGTCTTCTTCTTGGTGGTCCCCGAAAGGGGTCGTTGTTATTTTCCTTCAAAGAGTCCAACCAAACAGAGACAGCCTGAGGCAGATTATACTTGCCTGTGATGGCCATCACTCAACATCACTCAAAATCTTCCTCGAAGTGGCAGACTATACTTGCCCGAAAATCCAGATCGACTGCACCCTCGGGGAGAGGTAGTACCTTTGTGAGAGGACCCAACCTCTCACACTGGTCCTCACACGAGGGTTCAACCGACATCAGCCAGGAGACCATCACGACGCAACTGGTGACACCTGCAGAGTACCGGAAGCCGTTCCTCCTTCAACACGCCTAGACATGTGAGAACTAATCGTCTACAGTCACTGAGGGTCGAAAGGGGCGTGTCCCCTATACCGTACCTGCGCGCCTTAGGCGCGCGAAACATTTCCTTTCATAAAATATGTTCGCCACGACACAGCGACTCAAAAGCCGCAATCAACATCCAATAAAGCCATTAATCACCTCCAACCAAACACCGCGACTAAATTGCAACCCCATCATGAATAAGTTACAAATAGCCGTGTGGAACGCTAGAAGCGTTAATAACAAAAAGCTTCAGATCAGCCGATACTTCAAAGATACAGGCATTGTCTGTATCTGCGAAAGTTGGTTTCAACCCAGTAAAAATGTTTCAGTTAGCGGGTTCAGCACTATTAGAAGAGACCGACAAATCACTGAAGGTGGTGGCGTCGCTCTTCTAATAAAGCAGAACATCAAAACCAAAACAATAAAAAACAATCACATCGATGCAGAGGTGATTGCAACTGAAATCACAGTCGACAATAAAAACATCGCTATTGAATGTTATTATAACGACCCAAGCAAAATTGTTTCTGACACTGTCGTTGATTTCTTTACGAGGAAATACAAACACTGCATTTTCCTCGGCGACTTCAATGCCAAACACCTGTACTTTGGCAGCAACAAAACAAGCCCCAACGGTGGAGCTCTCCTTGAAATAACAAAAAAACCCAAAACCTCCATGTGGTTATGAACGACAACTCAGCGACCTATATCAATAACAAGCCACTATTTTCATCTGATATCCTCGATCTAATTATCGCCAGTGACTCCCTGATAAGCCACATCGATGACCACTGGGTCGGCGATGATGACTTAGGCAGCGATCACCTCCCGGTCCATGCCTCACTGCAGCTAGGAAATAGGCCACTCCTGTACCCCCCCCCCCCCCCCCCCACACACACACACACACACTCTCCGCAGAAATTTTAGAACAATTAATTGGAACCTCTACCGCGACATCATCGATGTCAAACTCACAAACAACCCCCCCCCCCCCCCCCATCCAACTCGAAACCCAATGCGAGGGCATAGAGAAAATCATTAACTCAACCGTAAACGAAATATGCCCAAAAGAAGAAGTGCGCCCTTGGAGAAATACTATCTCGGGCGACACACTGTCACTAATCAAAACTAAACGGAAAGCTCTTCGCGCTCTTAAAACCGAAACTGACCCCGGTAAGAAAGCTGACCTCAAAAAAACATATAACCGCCTTCATGGCGAAGTCAAGGAAGCCCTCAGAGCTGAAAAACAAGCCAACTTGGAAAAGGTAACAGCCAATCTAAATGGGGTCCAAGATGCTAAAAAATTCTGGGACTCATTCAAAATCCTAACTGGGCAAAAAAAAGAACGGCGGCAAAGCCGCTGCCAAACCTCTTAAAAGGGAAGACGGTTCCTTTACGCGCACCGACAAAGACAAGGCCGACACTTTTGCCGACCTCCTAAGAAAAACGCATCGCCCGTATCAAGGCGCGGGCAATGATGACGCCGCCATAAACGCAATTGACAACTTCATCAATGAACACCCTGAAATCTACCGTGACCCGATAACGAGCCAGAAGACGGGGATGACGATGACCTCGTCACCCCATCACCAATGACGAAATCATCAACGACATTAAAAAATGCAAAAATTCGTCCTCACCCGGCGAAGACGAAGTGAGCTACAAAATTCTTAAACAAAGCCCAAATTCCCTAATCGAAAAACTAAACAAACTGTTCAACGCATGCCTCACCCATGGCTACTTTCCCAAATGCTGGAAAAAAAGCCATTGGTGTCATGATACCAAAACCTGACAAGGACCCCTCCGACCCAGCCAGCTACCGCCCAATCAGCCTCCCCAGCTGCATTGGTAAGACATTCGAACGAATCCTTACCAATCGGTTCAGCGGGCACCTTGAAGACAACGATTTTTTCAATAAATGGCAAAGAGCCTATAGAAACCGCAAAGAAGGCATCGAGTATGTCTACCGACTAGTCACCCGAATGAAAACCGCTATCAACAATCAGCAAACAGGTGCGGCAGTCATGTCAGACGTCGAAAAAGCATTTGACTCTGTTTGGCACAATGGAATGCGCTACAAATTATCAAAAATGAGACTCCCCATGAAACTGCTCAGATTACTATCCTCTTTCTTAAATGATCGCGAAATTAAAGTCAGAGTGAACAATGAAATGTCCGACAGTGTCCCCCTAGAAGCAGGCACCCCCAAGGATCCGTCCTAAGCCCCCTCCTTTACATCTTCTATGTAAACGACCTTACTTTCTCTGAAGATCGTGTTCAAGTCTCCCAATTCACGGATGATAAGGGTCTCTGGGACTCTAATAATACGGCCAATCTGCTCCAAAAACCCCTGCAACGCGCTTTTGATGACCTAGAACAATGGTGTGCCAAATGGAGAATTAAGCTAAACGCCAATAAAACCCAACGAATCACCTTTACTCGCAAGATAAGTAAACGGGATTTTGACCTAAAACTAATGGATAATGCCCTCCCAGAATGCAAAGAGGCGAAATTCCTGGGCATCACCATTGATCAAAAACTGTCCTTCAACAAACACACCGACGACATGGCGAAAAAAGCCACCAAACGCATTAACTTACTGAAAATGCTTAAGGGAACTTCATGGGGAGCCAACCAGTCCACCCTACTCAAACTATACAAAGCCTTTATGCGCCCAGTACTCGAATACGGTGCAATCATACTAACTGACCTCAATGAAACTAATATGGGAAAACTCCAGAAGGTCCAAAATCACGCGCTCAGAGTCGCCCTCCGCGCCCCATGGGACACACCCATCAAAACACTCCACGACAGGGCCAATATCCTCACCATTAAAGACCGCCTAGCCACCCTGGCCGCGAAAAATCATGACCGGTTAGCCGACAGCGAACTAATCTCCGAACTTGGAGCCATTTGCGAAAGCCGACAAAAGCCCAAAAATTGCAATCAAAACTAAGACCGCTCGAAAAAAAGAAAAAAAAAAAGAAAAAAAAAAAACAAGGGAACGAGAAGGTGAACTAACAGGCAGAAAACAGCTTAACTGTGGCCTTCTACCAGAAAGGGCCGCCTTCACCGACTCAAGTAAAATTACATCAGGATCACATATTGTTAAAAAACTAAATAAATAGGGAACGAGAAGGTGAATAAACAGGCTGAAAAACAGCTTAACTGTGGCCTTCTACCAGAAAGGGCTGCCTTCACCGACTCAACTAAAATTACATCACGATTGGATACTGTAGATCTCATTTCCGGTCGGGGGCTCGGCCCACACAGGACGCTCGCGATACCAGGCGAGAGCGTTTTGTGTGGGCTGGGCCTCCCCGACTGGAGGTGGGATTTGCAGTGTTTAATCGTGATCCAAAATAAACTCAAACTAATCTAAATATGGTCGAAACCAGCGAAGGGCATAACAGAAACACCCTCGGGTGTGGTTTAGTGTCTTAACCTGTTACCCTCCCGCTACAAACTCACTATCACCGTAAGAAGGTGATCTAACAGGCAGATTAACAGCTTAACTGTGATCACAGTTGAAACATAATGTGCTATTTTTATCTTTCTATTTCTACATATTCTGATGAAAACGAATTCTGCCTTCTTCTTTTAAGCAGGTACACAGAAGATGCTTTTTATCAGCACCCCAATAACCGCTATGGACAGTCCAACCGTTACAGAAACGGTAACCCCCATGGTTCCTGTACATCCTCCACTCCATCCCCAAAAGTGGTCGACCACTTTAAGGGAGGCGAGCGTTGGTCCTGCTTCCCGCCTCTGCCCCTTTTTGTATGCGCACTGCGCATCTTTCTGTCCCAACCTATTAGGATTACAATACAGGCCTGCCCCCGAACCAGGGAAGTTCGGGTCTTCTTCTCGGTGGTCCCCGAAAGGGGTCGTTGTTGTTTCCTTCAAAGACATCCTATCAAATAGAGACAGCCTGAGGCAGATTATACTTGCCAGTGATAGCCACCACTTAAAATCATCTCCGAAGTGGCAGACTATACTTGCCCGAAAATCTAGATTGACTGCACCCTCGGGGAGAGGTAGTACCTTTGTGAGAGGACCCAACCTCCCACACTGCTCAACCGACATCAGTCAACGAGACCGCCACGCCGCAACAGGAGACACCTGCCGAGTACCGGAACCTTTTCCTCCTTCAACACGCCTAGACATGTGACAGCCAATCATTTACAGTTACCGAGGGTCGAAAGGGGCTTGTTCCCCATACCGTCCCTGCGCGCCTTCGGCGCGCAAAATCATTTCGTTCGTTCGGACAGCGACTCATTCGCAACTCTGACTTCAGAGTGCAAACACCTTAATTAAGACAACATGGGAGCACTGGATTTACCTGAAACACTTCAGAAGACCATCTCACCTCTGGGCGTCTCTCGTCCCATCACCTGGACTGTCCAGGAGATAGGCGAGAGCGTCTATCTGACTTTGGAATTTACTAGCAGCCCTAACGAGAGCATCACACCGCCTCCCATGGGTAGAGGTAGCACCTTTGATGAGAGGACCCCCTCCCAGACTGGTCCTCACCCTAAGGGGTCTGGAGGCCCTGAAAAGAGAAGAAAACTGAAGAAAGAGCCCGTCCACCAAGCGAAGGAACGCCCGACGCATGGATGCATGTTTGGAGAAGAAGAGAGAGAACAGTGAGGAAAAGAAAGAAAAGAAAGAGCCAGAGGCGGCCGCCACTTCCCCTCCCACATACAGGCCCATCCTTCTGTCGGTTCCCCAGCCGGAGTTGTCGGATGTGGATGAGTCTGTGGAGACTGAGGTGGAACTGGAAGTTGCCCTCTCACCACTTCCTGCTCCCCACTCGCCCCTTCCTTTGGCACCTAAATGCCAGGACCCGGACAAACGGCTGGAGGGAGTAGTCTTCGATAGTCAGAAATATGAGGAAGAACGGGATCGCCACATAAAGGCAATGGATGAGAAACATGAAATGTTAACACGGCAAATTGAAGAAGTCACCAGACTGGCTGAGGCAAGATTTAAACCACAGCCTCAGACACCACCCATCGCAACACCAGACTCGGCCAGGACCAGAGCATACGACCCAAGCCAGTCATGCACAAGCAGTCCTCCAACAACACCTACTGCCACGGTCTCCCCATCTGGATCACCTCCTCAGAAGAAAAAAACACAAAAGACACAAGCGCCGCTAAGTACCTTCAGTCTCTTCTCCTCCACCACTTCCAGACATGACACTATCAAACAGTTAGAGAGGGTCGAAAGGGGCTTGCCCCACACCGCCCCTGCGCGCCTTCGGTGCGCAAAAAACAGTTGGTTTGCTTGAAATATGTCTTTATTACGTTTTATTCATATATTAAATAAAAAATAAAAACATTAGTTTAGTTGTTTTTGATGAAAATTCTGATCCCGACATCTCACTCTCCCGGTCCCTTCATAACGTGAATAATACAAACTATGACCCAAAGTCTGTAAAATAATTCTTGATGTGTTTTGTACCACAAAGTGTAATTATATTACACATTTTGAATGATTCAATTAATGGTACATATCGACTTTAAAGTGGTACATATCGACTTTTTAGGTGGTACATATCGACTTTAAAGTGGTACATATCGACCGACGGTTGATACATATCGACCGTGGTACATATCGACCGCGGTACATATCCCCGGTAGATCACATTACACACTTTCTAAGAACCACGTTCGCTCGAAACTGATTTAATTTTACCAACATGTGACCTACTGATGTCCGCGTTGGAGATGGGAATATCCAGTGTCTTATTGCAAATATCCAGAATGATATCGACACTGATCTTATTGACTTCCCTCGCGTGATCTGTTTTGACCGGTACATTGCGGAACACAAGGCAACCCCTTCTGCTGTACTGTTCTTCTCAACAAACTGATTCTCGCAGTGATCTTCAACCTGAGCAAGCTTAAGTCTAATCTGTTCTAAATTCTCCTTCAACTCCGCATTCTTGTCTTTCAGTGCAGTTATCTCTTGTTTCAGGGGCTCTATTTGACTCTTCATGAACGTTCCCAGTCCCCTCTCCACTGCCTTAAAGATGGTTGAGTGAACGACCTCTGCTATCTGAAAACGAAATTCTTGCTTCAGGCGCTGGTAAAGTGTTTCCAGTTTATTCTCGTTTGCGATGTTGGCAGACCCAATGAGCTCCGATCCGAGTTTCTCCAAACAGGGTTGCTTTGTTATTGTCGTCATCATTACTTCCGACATACTCACTATAGAACCCTTTGTTGTGTCAGGACAGGACTCAGACCGAACACTACTCTCTTCCATCCCATTGTCACTGGTCAAGTTCAATTTGCCAATAGACGTCTCGGTTGACTTCTTAGACGCTCTGGCATCGAGAGGTGATATGTTCTCAAACCCTCTTTTCACACCTGAAGGAGTAGTCTGACTTGGTACATTTTTCTTAGTCTTCTTGATGTTGCTGTTATTTCTGCTGTCTTTCGTTGCAGCCATTTGTGGAAGAAGCGGTTGCGGACCTTGGAGGCTTCGAAGTGTCCAGGTTTCTTGAGTAGGAAGTCGAATCTTCCTTCAGCCCATCCTTTTTGTGTTCTAAGTATTCCAGGTAGTCCCCCGAGATTGCATTGAAGTCCAGTTTCAGTTCGCCGAAGCGTTCCATGGCGAACTCGTCCAGGCACTCCGTATAGGTCCCTAGGGTCATATCTTCCGTTTTCACTGTTTCGTACTCCGAGTCCGGGGTCGAACTGGGTTTGTGGTCCGATGGGTTGGAGTTGATAGGAGATCCAGGTGCGGTTTGGACGACTTCCATCTTCTAAGTCTCCACTCCCTGCTTCTCCTCTCCTTCCAGCCTCTTTGGAGTATAGGTATGGTTTGGACTCGGAGATGCTGGTTTTGGAGGTGAGTTGATGGTTGTCACCCTCCCCGTCTTCTGATTCCCGGTATCAGTCATTTTCCTATCGATCCACGCCTCCATCCGACTGGCATCCCGGCGTATGGTGAGTGGTGACTTCTTTTGTTTCTTCTTGTTTTCCACTGGTTTCACGGTGGCAGTCTTCTTTCCTTTTCCCTGGGATGGACCAGTGCGGGTGGGTCCGCGAAAGGTGCTACCACTCCCCGAGGTGGGCTTTGTCTTATATTTAATGGTAAGCTGGGCGCAGCCACTCTTAACCTGGACATTGAAGTTGAGGAGTGGGCTAGCGTCCAGCACCAGCAAAGTATCTTTGATTTTCTTAGGCAGGTAGTCCATGGCTAAATGGTTGTTCGCACTCTGAAGTCAGAGGTGTGCATCATGCATGTTTCACATCTCATCGACAGTCAGTCAATTAACACCTTGTTAAGCCAAATCAAACCGAAACAGACTTTCCAGAAAGTGATTACAATCATATCTGGAAATTTAAAAGAGTTTAAAACTGTTTACTTTTGATTTGCTTCTTGATTTCAACTATGTCTCATAGACCTACTACCATGATGAACATCCAGGATAAGAGGAGGGAGGAGAAAAGGAGGATAGGAGACAGAGAAGAGAAAGAGAGAGAGAGAGCGGCCAGGAGAGAGTCCATGGGCTTATCCAAAAGGTTAGAGAATCTAATACTAATATTAATAACGCCCTGGAGGTAAATGATTTAAAAGCTATGGTCGCTGATTTAAAGGAGATGATGGCGGGTCTGAAGGTTGAGATAGAAAGCCTCCGGAAAACCAATCAGGAGAAGGATGAAACCATCGCTAGGTACAAGATGGGAGGTACCTCATCTCCACCACCTACTCCACCAACTCCTGGCCCTTCACCAGTGGAGGTTCCGGCGGTGGTGGAGATAGAGCAAACTACCACCAGTTCTGCTCAGGGAGAGAGTGTGTTAGAGACTACACAAACCTTAACTACTCCACCTACCCCCGGCTCTCCTCCAAGGGAGATCCAGGTGGTGGTGGAAATTCATGCGGTACCTGCAAAAATAGTAGCTTATAGTAGTATAACTGAAGAGTCTAGTAGCTCAGCAACCTCGGCATCTGAGGAGGGCAGAAGCCCAAGATCTTATGTAGAGGTCGCTGGGAAGACCATTAAAAACAACACTACTGTTCCTAGTGATCCGAAGGATCCTCTCAACACTAGTAGTTTCATTCCGGACAAGCCACTTTCACAGCTCATTAGTTCTGGAAACTCCCAGAAAAATCCAAACAGCCAGCTCGATGGGGAATCCCCCCTCCCCCAATAAGTGCTCTGATGGCAAAAATCCCAATAGAAGAAAGCAGAAAGGAGATGATTCAGTGCTGCAGGAATGCGGAGTGTTTCGCCACCATGACCAAACGACAGGTCAAAAGGTGTAGGAGCTTCATACCTCGTCCGTGCTCTTCTGGTTCTACTCCATCAGGCCCCACTGACAACAATACCGCTTTTAAAAGGGACAGTCTCAGCAACATCAACATCAATTCTAGCACCACGGATAGGGCACCAAGCCAGTCAATACCTACACCGACGCCACAAATGAGCATGGACTTCTTCGCGACTGTCAAAGGGACAGCTGGCATAGCCTTGAACAAACCCCCAAATAAGGGAAAGTGACTCCAATCCCCCTCACCAGAGAAAAGAATAGTACCTTTCATTGTTGTGGTAACCCGGGTTCACCCTGACACCCCCAAAGAAGCTATATCACAAGGTGTACCGGAATGTAAGTGGGAGAGGTTCACGCCAAGAGCCATGGGCAATTGCACGTGGAAATTGAAAGTGACCTGTCCAAACCGCGAATTAAAGTCGAGAATAATCACGAACGGGGTAACCATCAATGTCGGGAAACACGTGGCGGAAGAATACAGGTCTACCCCTTCAATGCCATAAATGCCAGAAATTTGGGCATGTCGCTATCAAATGCAGGGGAAACCTAACCTGCATGAAATGTGGAGGTAATCACCTCACCAAAGCATGTGGGCCAGACTCCCCCTCATGCCCAAACTGCAAAGGGAAACACACTAGTAATTACCGCGGGTGTCCCCACTTCAAAAAAGTTAAAACTAACATCGAATGAAAGGAATGATTTCACGCGCCGAAGGCGCGCAGGGACGGTATGGGGAACAAACCCCTTTCTGACTGTAAATGATCAATTCGCACATGTCTAGGCGTGTTGAAGGAGGAACAGGTTCGGGTACTCGGCAGGTGTCACCGGTTGCGTCGCGATGGTCTCTTGGCTGATGTCGGTTGAACCCTCGGGTGAGGACCAGTGTGAGAGGTTGGGTCCTGTCACAAAGGTACTACCTCTCCCCGAGGGTGCAGTCGATCTGGATTTTCAGGCAAGTAAAGTCTGCCACTTCGAGGATGATTTTGAGTGATGCCATCACTGGAAAGTATAATCTGCCTCAGGCTGTCTCTGTTTGGTTGGACTCTTTGGAAGAAAACAACAACGACCCCTTTCGGGGACCACCAGAAAGAAGACCCGAACGTCCCTGGTTCGGGGGCAGGCCTGCATTTGTAATTCTATTGGGTTGGGACAAAAGATGCGCAATGCGCTTACAAAAAAGGGGCAGAGGCGGGACGCAGGACCAACGCTCGCCTCCCTTAAAGTAGTCGACCACTTTTGGGGATGGAGTGGAGGATGTTCAGGAACCATGGGGGTTACTGTTTTCATAACGGTTATAGTGTCCATAGCGGTTATTGGGGTGCTGGTCAAAAAGTATCTTCTTTGTACCTGCTTAAAAGAAGAAGGCAGAATTAGTTTTCATTAGAATATGTAAAATATAAAAAGATAAAAATAGCACATTTTGTTCAATTTATGATCTAGTCTTTAGCTGAGTCGGTGAAGGCAGCCCTTTCTGGTAGAAGGCCACAGTTAGGCTGTTAATCTGCCTATTAGCTCACCTTCTCCTTCCCTATTTGTCCTCAAGCATGTTTAGTTTTTAAACCTGATGTAATCTTAGTTGAGTCGGTGAAGGCAGCCCTTTCTGGTAGAAGACCACAGTTAAACTGTTAATTTGCCTGTTAGCTCACCTTCTCGTTCCCTAGTTTTACTCGAGCAGTTTTAGTTTTAAACAGTCTTGGAACGTGATCTAATTTTAGTAGAGTCGGTGAAGGCAGCCCTTTCTGGTAGAAAGCCACAGTTAAGCTGTTATTCTGCCTGTTAACTCACCTTCTCGTTCCATATTTATTATTAAGCGTGTTTATTTTTTTACAATATTTAATCGTGATGTAATTTTAACTGAGTCGGTGAAGGCAGCCCTTTCTGGTAGAAGGCCACAGTTAAGCTGTTAATCTGCCTGTTAGTTCACCTTCTCGTTCCCTAGTTTTTTCGAGCGGTCTTAGTTTTGATTGGAATTTTTGCGCTTTTGTCGGCTTTCGCAAATGGCTCCAAGTTCGGAGATTAGTTAGCTGTCGGCTAACCGGTCATGATTTTTCGCGTTCAGGGTGGCTAGGCGGTCTTTGATGCTGGGGATATCGGCCCTGTCGTGGAGTGTTTTGATGGGTGTGTCCCATGGGACGCGGAGAGCGACTCTAAGCGCGTGTTTTTGGACCTTCTGGAGTTTTCCCATATTGGTTTGGTTGAGGTCAGTTAGGATGATTGCCCCGTATTCGAGTACTGGGCGCACAAAGGCTTTGTATGGTTTGAGTAGGGTGGACTGGTTGGCTCCCCATGAGGTTCCCTTTAGCATTTTCAATAAGTTAATGCGTTTGGTGGCTTTTTCGCCATGTCGTCGGTGTGTTTAACATCGAATTGAAAAACTTGAATCTAAAAAATCCCGATAGTGCCTCTTCTCCCCACACAATTTACTCCTTAGTCGCGGGAGCACTTTACTCAGTACTCAACAAACATGTCAACACTAATCTGTCTGACATCTGTCAAGATGTTAGCCGGTCAGCGTCCCGGCTATTCAAAACCCAAATCTCTGAATCTTTAATTAAAGTCGCAGTTAATATTAACTAAAGCCACCAATTATCTCTAACCAAACACCGCGATTAAATATCAACCCCTATCATGAATTAATTACAAATTGCCGTATGGAACGCTAGAAGCGTTAATAATAAAAAAATTCAAATGAGCCGATATTTCGAAAACACAGACATAGTCTGTATCTGTGAAAGTTGGCTACACCCCGACAAAAATTTCTCACTAAGTGGCTTCAGTACTATTAGAAGAGACCGACAAACCACAAAAGGGCTGCGTTGCTCTTCTAATAGAGCAGAACTTAAAAACTAAAACCATAAAAACTGATCACTGATCACCTCGATGCAGAGGTGATTGCAACTGAAATTACAGCCGAAAATAAAAACATCGCGATTCTTTGTTATTACAACGACTCAAGCAAAACTGTTTCTGACACCGTGCTTGAATTTTTTATGAGGAATACAAACACTGCATCTTCCTCTGCAACTTCAATGCCAAACACCTACACTTTGGCTGCAACAAAACCAGCCCCAACGGTGAAGCCCTCCTCGAAATCACAAAAACATAACCTACACGTGGTTAAGACTCAGCAACTTACATCAGTAGCAATCCACTATTCCCATCCGAAATCATTGACCTAATAATCGCCAGCGACTCCCTGATAAATCACATCGACGACCACTGGGTCGGCGATGATGACATAGGCAGCGACCACATCCCGGTCCGTGCCTCAATAAAACTAGGTAATGGCCCCTCGGGTACCCCCCCCCCCCCCCCACACACACACACCCTCCGCTGGAATTTTAGAATAATCAAGGACCTCTACCGCGACATCATCGATGTCAAACTCCCCAACAGCTCCCCATCAAATGCAACTGAACTCGAAGCCCAATGCGAGGGCTTAGAAAAAACCATCAACTCAACCCTAAATGATATATGCCCAAAAGAAGAAGTGCGCCCCTGGAGAAGTACCATCTCGGACGACACACTTTCATTAATTAAAACCAAACGGAAAGCTCTTCGCGCTCTTAAAACCGAAACCGAACCCCTAAGAAAAGCTGACCTCAAAAAACATACAACCGCCTTCATGGCGAGGTTAAGAAGGCCCTCCAAACGGAAAAAACAAGCCAATTGGGAAAAGGCATCAGCCAACCCAAACAGGGTCCCGGATGCTAGAAAATTCTGGGACTCTTTCAAAACCCTAACTGGGCAAAAAAACAAAAGCCATAAAGCTGTAGCCAAACTCCTTAAAAGGGGAGATGGCTGTTTCACGCGCCCAGACAAAGACAATGCCGACACTTTTGCCGACTTCCTCAGAAAAATGCATCGGCCATATCAAGGTCCGGGCAACGATGACGCCATCACATAAATGCAATTGATGACTTCATCAATGAACACCCAGATATCTACCGTGACCCCAAATTCGATAACGAGCCTGAAGATGGGGATGACGATGACCTCGTCACCCCCATCACCAATGACGAAATCATCAACATCATAAAGAAATCATGAAATGTAGAAATTCTTCCTCGCCCGACGAGGATGAAGTGAGTTACAAAATTCTAAAACAAAGCCCAAACTCCCTAATCGACAAACTCAACAAACTGTTCAATGCATGCCTCACACATAGCAACTTTACTAAAGGTTGGAAAGTAGCCACTGGTGTTATGATACCAAAACCCGACAAAGACCTCTCCGATCCGGCCAGCTACCGCCCAATCAGCCTCCTCAGTTGCATTGGTAAGGTGTTTGAACGAATCCTTACCAATCGATTGAGGGGGCACCTTGCAGATAATGAGTTTTGAAATGATATAAATGGCAAAAAGCCTATAGAAACCGCAAAGAAGGCACCGAGCATGTCTACCGCCTAGTCACTCAAATGAAAACCGCGATTGACAATCAACAAATAGGCGCGGTAGTTCTGTTAGACGTCGAAAAAGCATTCGACTCTGTATGGCACAACGGAATGCGCCTCAAACTATCTAAAATGAAACTCCCCATGAAACTGCTTCGATTACTCTCCTCCTTCCTAAACTATCGTGAAATTAAAATCAGAGTAAACAATGAAATGTCCGACAGTGTCCCCCTAGAAGCAGGCACCCCCAAAGATCAGTTTTCAGCCCCCTCCTGTACATCATCTACGTCAATGACCTGAAATTCACCGAGGATCGCGTTCAAGTCTCACAATTTGCGGATGATAAGGACCTCTTGGATTCTAATAATACGACCAATCTACTTCAAAAACCCCTGCAACACGCTCTCGGCGACCTAGAAAACTGGTGTGCCAAATGGAGAATAAAGCTGAACGCCAACAAAACCCAACGAATCACCCTCACCCGGAAGATAAACAACCGTGATTTTGACTTCAAGCTAATGGATAAAGTCCACACAGAATGCAAAGAGGCGAAATTCCTTGGCATTACTATTGATCAAAACCTATCCTTTAATAAACACACCAACGATATTGCCAGTAAAGCAACCAAACGTATTAATTTACTAAAAATGCTAAAGGGAACTTCCTGGGGAGCCAATCAAACTACTTTACTTAAACTATACAAAGCCTTTGTGGCCCTAGTACTCGAGTATGGGGCCATCATCCTAACTGAGCTCAATCAAACAAATATGAGAAAACTACAGAAGGTCCAAAATCACGCGCTTAGGGTCGTCCTCCGTGTCTCATGGGATACACTTATCAAAACACTCCATGACAGATCCGAAATCCTCACCATAAAAGACCGCCTTGCCTCCCTAGCCGCGAAAAATCACGACCGGTTAGCCGACAGCCAACTAATTTCTGAGCTAGAAGTAATTTGCGAAAGCAACCCCGCCCCCGGGTGTGGCTCTTTCGTTAAAGCCTGCCCCATTTTCAATAGGAAAAACTAACATTTAGTGTAACAACTATGTAAATAGGATCCAATACACTAATCACCAAAAATCGGAAATCCTAAAAATAAAATCGGAAACGAGAAGGTGAACTAAAAGGCAAATTAACAGCTCAGCTGTGGTCGTCTACCAGAAAGGGCTACCTTCATCGACTCAGCTAAAATCACTAAAAATCGGAAGCCTCAAAACAAAATAGGGAACGAGAAGGTGAACTAACGGGCAGATTAACAGATCAGCTGTGGCCTTCTACCAGAAAGCGCTGCCTAGACCAAGTTAGGGGGTGCGTGTGGATAGGTGTAGGGCGAACGGAAGGCCAGAAAAAGGGATAGGCATGTACATTAAAGAGGATTTAAAACCGTCTCTGATCACAGACCTGGAAGATGTCAGCACCTCGGCTGAGGTATCAAAAGAAATTGGATGGGTAAAGATCAATCTGAAAAACAAAAGTATTGACCTTGGGACTGTGTACTGTGCGGTGGAGGGAAGCAAACCCGAGTGGAGTGACTCGATATACTCAACGCAAAGGTCCAATATCAATGAACTTGAAAACAGGTGTGTGTGGGGGGGGGGGGGGGGGGGGGGCTCGGTATAATTCTGATGGGTGACTTTAATGGCCACATAGGTGATAAGGAAGAAGGCACAGAGGGTGGGGACAAGAAAGTCAACAGGAATGGAAGAAAGCTGTTGAACTTCACTAATGAGCTCGGCCTGAAGATTCTGAACAGAGACGCGAGGTGTAAGGGGAGACGGACCTGGGAGAGAAACGACAGAAAATAATCGACTACATTCTCACAGATATTAATTTATGGAGGGAGGTGATAGGGGTAGAAGTGGATGATGAGGGTAAAATGAGGGTGGATAGTGATCACAACTTGATTACAGTGACGATCATGGCCAAAAACCTAGTCAAAAGCAAAGGAATCTTCAAGGAGATTTGGGAACTCAAAAAGGATGCCGACTGGGCAAAGTTCGAAAAAAACTGAAACCAAAGCTTGCAACCGTACACAAGGGGGGGGGGGGGGGGGGCAGTGTCCAGAAGATGGCCGATGCCATTCTTGCGAGCCTAGTGGAGGCAGGGAAGGAAAGTGTAGGAAACATTAGGGTGTCAACACGGGAACTTGGGCACAGAGTGAACGAAGAACTGAAAAGGGCCATAAAGGGTAGAAAAGCTAAATGTGCTATATATAGGAGGAGTAGAAAACTTAAGGGGGCGGAAAGCAACGAGGCTATGGTTGCAAAGGAAGAATACCAACAGGCACGAAATAAAGTAAATAAGATTAAAGTCGACAATCGCAGAGTGCGAAATAACAGTCTTATTAGGACGATAAGAACGACAGGGGGTTTTAGTTCGAACTTATTTTGGAAATGGGTGAAAAAACGTAACAAAGGAAGTAACCCAAAGAGTATTAAAGTGGATGGCAGAGTAACAGACGAACAAGATCAAATCGCATCAGAACTAATCAAGCACTCGGAAAAGGTAAACGACAAGCGACGGGGCATGGGAAACCCACCGGAGTGTCCAAAACACGAACTTCGTGTGCAGCGAAATTAAAACGGAGGAGGAGCGAAAGATGATCTCAAAATTAAGGGATGGAAAAGCGGGAGGGGTGGACAAAATTCCTAATGAGTTTATCAAAAAAGGGGGAGAGGAACTCTTGGAAAGCCTAACTGCCCTATTCAATTTAGCCATAGAAAAACAAGAGGTCCCAAAGGAGTGGAGAGAAAACAAAGTGACATTTATTCACAAAAAGGGGGAAAAAGACGTTTTGGATAACTATCGAGGGATCTCTGTCAGTAGCAACATTGGAAAAGTTTTCTGTAAAGTTCTGTATGGGAGATTAGAGGACGTGATTGAAGAGAAGGGTTTTTTGGGGGGAAATCCAGAATGGCTTCAGGAAGGGATGAAGAGTCACTGACCATCTCTTCACGCTATCCCAAATCATAGAATCCGCGAAAGCAAAGAAGAAAAAGATGTTTATGGCCTTTTTGGATGTTAAAAAGGCAAACGATAGAGTATGGAGGGAGGGTATGTGGCGCAAACTGGAGGCTCTGGGCTTGGGAGGTGAGTTTGTTGGAATTATGAAAGCAATATATAAAGATGTACAGACGACTGAACTTAGCCTGGGAAACATTACAACAAAACGTGTGCCTATGTAGATAGGCCTAAAACAGGGGTGTATCTTTTCACCAATTCTTTTTGCATTGTACATCGAAGGTTTAGGAGATGAATTCCTGCTCAGCGACGAGGGGGTTGCAGTCGGGACTTGAAGATCCCGGGGCTATTTTTTGCAGACGATATGGTGTTAGTGTCAGAAAGCGAAGAGGGGCTAGCGAAAATGCTGGGAATTGTTGGGAAATATGGGAGCAAATGGAGACTCGAACTTAATGAAAGCAAGAGCAAAGTTATACCCGTGAGCCGCAAAGTGGACCCCACTCGAAGGTGGAGAGTGGGGGAGTTTTGCATTCCGGAAGGTAGCAGCAAGCTTCTTAGTGTAGGAGAGACAAGTGACTACGAGTATCTGGGGGTAAATATAAACATCTCAGGAAGAGGCATTTACCGAAACCACACAAATAAATTGATTCTGAAGCGGAAGCGAATCCTTAACCAAATGAAACTTATAGGGAGAAACAGTTTCAATAAGGTTTTCGTGGGGAAAACCATTTGGGAAATGGTGGGTCTGCCAAGTATAACATACGGTACGGAAGTTGTACCCCTAAACCAGACGGATGTTAAGAGCTTGGAAATCCTGCAGAACGATGCAGGCCGATGGATAACGGGGTCGAGTAATGCCGCAGCGCTAGAAGCAATCAGGGGTGAGCTTGGGTGGACGAGGATCAAGGACAGAATAGACCTATTGAAACTCGGTTATCTTAATTATTCGGTAAATCTCCCCGACAGCCGACGATGGTGTAAAGTAATGTTCCTGAGAACTTTCAACTCAAATATCAAGACGGGGTGGATGGTCCAAGTCAGGGAGCTAGTAGAGAACTACTCATTGGAGATCTCGGACCTAGACGTTGGGACAAACCAGGGTAAAAAAATCACCAGAGAAAGGGTCATGGAGGATTGTAACCGTAATTGGCGAGAGGCGGTCAAATCAAAGAGGTCTTTGGGTGGCCTGCGTGATAAAGAGAAGCCTGGTTTTGAAGAGTACCTTGATGGCACCTTTGGGGGGTCACTGTTGTTCAAGCTGAGGTCGTGGACTCTGGAGCTGATGGGGAAATTGGGAAAAACAGTGAAAAGGAGTGCCAGATGTGTAATTTGGGCGTGGTGGAGATCCTGGAACACTTTCTTCTAGAATGCCCAAAATACCAGTCTAAAAGAACAAGATTCACTGGGAGTATAATGGGGAAGTGGGATGGAAGAATGAAGGGCATGTGGTTAGTGGACGACTCAAAGGAGAGGGTTAATATGCTAATCGGAGAGATTGGGAAGAATGGGGCAAGGGATGTCATCAAGCAGTTCGTCTCCGAGTGTTGGGGGAGAGAAGAAGCGTGGGAATAGTGAGGCAGTTTGGAGTACAGGGGTAACCAAGGCCTTCTCATACGAGAACCGCGACAAATCAGCGACCGGCCAAAGTGTTATTATTATTATCACCGACTCAGCTAAAATCACTAAAATTCGGAAATCCAAAAATGAAAACGTAAACGAGACTTCAGGTGATTACAAAGGCAGATGAACAGCTCAGCTGTGGCCTTCTACCAGAAAGGGTTGTCTTCACCGACTCAGCTAAAATTACATTATATATAAAAAGTATATTAAATTAAATATCTTATTCAGATTTTTTACAGCTTATATATTTTAATGAAAACTGATTCTGCCTTCTTTTAGCGGGTACACAGAGATGCATTTTGACCAGCACCTCAATAACCGCCATGGAAACTATAACCGTTATGGAAACTGTAACCTTCATGGTTCCTGAACATCCTCCACTTCATCCCTAGAAGTGGTCAACCACTTCGGGGGGGGGGGGGGGGGGGCGTTGGGTCTGCGTCCCGCCTTTGCCCCTTTTTGTAAGCGTTTGTATTGCGCATTTTTGACCCAGCCAAATAGGATTACAATGCAGGCCTGCCCCTGAACCAGGGAAGTTCGAGTTTTCTTACTGGTGGTCCCCGAAAGGGGTCGTTGTTGACATCTATCCAAAAGACATCCACTGCAAACCCTGAAAAATGAACAAGACAGCCTGAGGCAGACTATACTTGCCAATGATGGCCCGCCATCGCTAAATTCATCCATCTCCAAAGTGGCAGACTATACTTGTCCGAAAACAAAAAAACAGCACCCTCGGGGAGAGGTAGTACCTTTTAGAGAGGACCCAACCTCTCACACTGGTCCTCACCCGAGGGTTTATCTAACAAAGACAACCCAACACCGCGGAAAACCCGAGCCAAAGACAACTGCCGAGTACTAGAACCTTTTCCTCCTTCAACACGCCTTGACATGAAGCTACAAGATACGAAACAGTCACAGAGGTTCGAAAGGGGCTTGCCCCACAGTGTCCCTGCGCGCTTTCGACGCGCAAAAACCATTCCATCCGGGCCACTCTTAACCTGAACATTCCAGTAGAGGAGTGAGCTAGCGTCCAGCACCTAGCTAAAGCTAAAAGAATGGTTTTAGCGCGTCGAAGTCGCGCTGGGACGTTGTGGGACAAGCCCCTTTCGACCCTCGTTTGCAGTATGGTATAATTCCATCAATTTGAGACAGCGTTATCTGTATCATGTCTGAGTGGTGTAAAGGTGAAAGAGGCTGGGAGTTGATGTTTCTTGTTGTTATTCTTCAGGCAAGTGTATTCTGCCGCTTGTGGATTTGCAGACAAGATAGACCTTCATCGGCAAGTATAGTCTGCCTTGGGCTCTGGCGTGTACGGTTGAGGCGACTTGACATCGAAAGAAACCAACGGACCTTAACAAGGTGCCACCCAACCTGAACATTCCTGGTTCAGGTAACTAACAGGCCTGCTATTCTCATTGGGCCGAGACATGCTGTGCGCTGAAGAAGCGCTTTACAAAAAAATGTCCAAGAAAGCGGGGCGCAGGACCAACGGTCGCCTCCCTGGGGGTGGATGTCCACCTCCGAGGATGGAATAAAGGATGTGCTGAAGCTATAACGGTTATTGAATTGCCATAGCGGTTATTGATATCCATAGCGGTTATTGGGGAGAAAGGTAGCTTTTTGCAGTGTATATCTTTGGCACACTATAACTCAAAAAATATCAATGCCATTGTCATGATATGTATAGTTTTTATGTGTACCCATACCATATATGGTACACATAATGTCGGCATTTCGGGTGGCCCTCCGTCGTTCGTCCATCCTTTGTCTGTCTGTCCGTCTGTCCGTCCGGCGTCCGCATCCATTTCTTTGGCATTCGATAACTTGAAAAATATTGCTTGGATTGTCATGTTACTTTATATTGGTGTTCAGGTTACTGATGTGCCGAGCTGTATAATTTTTAGTGTAAGTCTGATAATTTGATCCTGAGATATTAACCCTTTATCCTTCAAATTGATTATTCTTCCAATCCCTTTGGCATGAGATAACTCGAAAAATATCGATCCAATTGTCATGTTACTTTATATATATCTTCAGGTTGCTGATGTGCCGCGCTGTATAGTTTTTGGTGTAAATCTGATAATTTGATCCAGAGATATTAACCCTTTATCCTTCAAATTGAAAACTCCTCCAGTCACTTTTTGAAAAATATTGCTTGGATTGTCATATTACTTTACATATATTTTCAGGTTACTGATGGTCCGAGCTGTATAGTTTTTGGTGTAAATCTGATAATTTGATCCTGAGATATTAACCCTTTATCCTTCAAATTGAGATTTCCTCCAGTCCCTTTGGCATGAGATAACTCAAAAAATATCAATCCGATTGTCATGTTACTTTACATATATTTTCAGGTTACTGATGGTCCGAGCTGTATAGTTTTTGGTGTAAATCTGATAATTTGATCCTGAGATATTAACCCTTTATCCTTCAAATTGAGATTTCCTCCAATCCCTTTGACATGAGGTAACTCAAAAAATATCAATCCGATTGTCATGTTACTTTACATATGTGTTCAGGTAACTGATGTGCCGAGCTGTATAGTATTTGGTGTAAATCTGCTAATTTGATCCTGTGATATTAACCCTTTATCCTTCAAATTGAGAACTCCTCCAATCCATTTCTTCGGCATGCGATAACTAAAAAAAATTAATCCGATTATCCGGTTACTTTATATATGTATTCAGGTTACTGATGTGCTGTTCTATATAGTTTTTTATGTAAATCTAACAATTTGATCCGGAGATATTAACTCTTTATTCAGCAAATTAGGCACTCCTCCAATCCATTTCTATATGTACCCATACCATGTATGTCGGCATCCGGGGTGGCCTTCTGCCATTCGTCCATCCTTTGTACGTCCATCCATCTGTCTGTCTGGTTTGTCCATCCTTTGTCTGTCCATCCATTTGTCTGTCTGTCTGTCTCAGTCTGGCTGTCCATCCATCCGTTCCTCCGACAACTGTATCCATTTCTTTGGCATTCGATAACTTGAAAAATGTTGCATGGATTGTCATGCTACTTTAGATTTGTGTTCAGGTTGTGCTGAGCTGTATAGGTTTGGGTGTAAATCTGATAATTCGATCCTGAGATATTAACCCTTTATCCATCAAATTGAGAATTCCTCCAATCCATTTCTTTGGCATGCGATTACTCAAAAAATATCAATCCGTTTGTCATGTTACTTTATATATATATGTTTAGGAATAGGGAGGCAGTCGGGAACGCAGGAGTAACCAAGGCTTTCTTATCTGATAACCACGACAAATCAGCGGCCGGCCAAAGTTTTGTTATTATTTTATTATTATTGGTAGTGGATGCCCATGTGTTATCGCCAATAAAATCGTGGCCCTTGGTATCGTGCTTGTAACAAAAAATCAATTACAAAAATAGGAGGGGGCGCACCGGGTGCGCCCACCCCCCTCTGAATCCGCCTTTGGTGTGTGTCTATGTGGGTGGGTGTGTGAGAGAGAGTGTGTGCGTGTGTGTGTGTTTGACGCTGTGTATATATATACTGAACCACATTAAAAGTGTTACACCCGATATCTGGAAGGGATAAAAACCATTCACTTCATTTTTTGGAATCCCATTTGTGGAATCCCTTTTTAGGAATCCCATTTGTGGAATCCCTTTTTTGTCAAATGAGGATAAGAGTCGTATTAACTTAGACCTCATTGAGGGATTTTTAATACGACTCTTATCCTCATTTGACAAAAAAGGGATTCTCCAGAAGGCACCCCAATTTTGGCACCCCTTTTTGGAAAACATATGGCCTTCGGCACCCCTTTTTCTGAAATGAGGATAAGAGTCGTATTAAAAATCCCTCAATGAGGTCTAATTTACTACGACTCTTATCCTCATTTCAGAAAAACGTTTTCAAAAAGTGTTTTTCAAAAAAGGGGTGCCGAAATTGAGGTGCCTGGGGATATGGCCATTGGATATAGAGGTGACGAGAATCGGATACGACTTCGTTGTAATAAGGGGAGATAACTGCATTATGGGAAATCAAGCACTGGTAATTATAAGACTTGGACGAGAGAACCAGAGATAGTTTGGACTGGATAGACTGTTAGTGATAGAGAAACATATGCAATAGGCATTAAAAATGGGATTCTGGGAAAATCAGGCCCTGTACTCCTATTCAATAGAACATACCCCCTGTACTATAGCATAACGTGTTATTTTTATATGCCCAAAATGGGGCTTCACATGTCCGTTTGGGTGGTTTGGTGGAGATTTTGGTGGTCTGTAAGGGTGGTCGGGTCTATTTGGGTAATTAGATATACTCTAGTTTAATCGACCCCTCCGCCCCCCCCCCCCCCCCCACACACAGGGGACCCCTTGGTACTATAGTAATAAGTGCTACTATTATAAGCCAAAAGAATGGCGGTCCTAAATAGGGTTCTGAAAGAATTCGAAATAATACAACTTGTCGGGTTGTTTGTCGTAATTATCCAGGGAAGTCGTTCCAGAAAATACTCCGATTCAATCGAACATACCCTCCGAACATACCCCTGTCCTATTGTAGGACTTTGGGTAACATAGCAACCACGTGCTACCATAGAAACCAAGATGGCGGCCTCCAGTATACAAAATGGACGACGGAAACACGTATCACCCTAACAACACGCGCTGCGCATGCGTACTACCACCATATATCACTATGGGGATGACGTCACAAGATGGCCGGTCACGCGGGTTACCATGACAACACAACATGGCGCCACTAGATCACGTGACTATGACGTCACATGAGATCCTGCAATGAGATCCTTCCAATAAGAGGTGAAACATACGAGACATACTACTTGTATGCATGCGGTTGGATACAACAGGTCTTTCTGGCCACTTCGGGAAGATATAATTTGGTGCAAATGGGAAGATGTACTAAAGCAAATCAACGAACACACACACGTTGCAGGCAGACACGTTCAAATTGAGCCAGAAATGTGGAAAAAGATTACTGATTTTTTCTAGATACATTTTTACATTGTTTCGAAGAGTACATATCTTCCTGTGTGCTTACATGGCAGCATGTTGAAATTTTGGTGTTTACCGTTTGTTTCTGCAGTTGCCATGTTCTTTGACAGTTTGAAGCCATGTTCTGGGAGTAAAGAATAAAGTATTTAATTCAATTTAGGAGTTGGTAGTAATGAAATCTCACAATTTACTGGCCGGCACGGAAAAGAGTAAAGAGTTTTATTAGTAATACGTTAATTAATATTTGGAATTAGTGGAACAGAAGAGTCCAACCTTGTAAAAGCGATGGAACTGAAATTCGTTAAGAAATTACAGGGATAAATTATAGATCTCAAATGTAGAAGAGAATCCGTCCAAATATTCCTCTCGCATTACATGGCAATAAATATTAAAACTATACAAATAGAGATGTCATGTGAACCAGCCCGTATATATTTGTGTTTTGTATGTGCTATAGAAAGAGTAATGTGTAATTTATATTTCCGTGAAACCATACAACTACGGGTGCTGTTGGAACCAGTTGAGGAAACTGCTTCCCATAACAGCCATAGCTGTATCATTTTATAAAAAAATAATCTTCGAAATGATTACATACTTTCTAAAATGGCGTCTGTTGTCGTATAATTATTTCCACTTCCATACAGTTGGTGGTTGACATTAACTCGTCCCCGGTTGGAGATTGTGAATAGTTTGATCCATATCTGTACATACCTGGACGGGATGTATCAGTAGTGTTTCTCGTTCTCAGTAACTAGCTGAGGGCTAATCTATTTTGAGTGGTCTAAGGGTTTGTCTTATTAGAAATTATTGGAGGGTGCCCACAAACAATCTCCAATGATGTGAGATATGACAAGCTTATAGAAACAAAATATTATTAGCATTTTACTGAAAAGGAAATATGAGCCAAGAAAAAGTTAACCCCTGCTCTGGTAACTCCTTCTCTGGAAAGTTGATAATAATTTTCCAGTCGATAATAATCTTCAATCCAGGTAATAATTTTCCAGCTGATAATAATAAACCAGTTGATAATAATTTTCAGTCCATGTATACATTTTCACTACAGGTTGTTAGCTAGTCACTTGTTCATGCTTTGAGTAAGAATGCATATTTCAAAAATGTTATTCCACCCATAGTATAATTGCTTCGGACAATTATACTGTAAAGCCTATAATAAAATTCCCAATCCAGGAATACTTTCTCAACAAAGATTGTTTTGATAGTAGTGTTGTTCCACCCATTAGAAGTTTACCCACAACTATTGTATACAACTATTGTACAGGTCTTTGAACAAAACTATAAATCCAAGCAAATAATTTTCGGTCCATATACACAACTTCCTTATAGGTTATTCTACTGGTTATTTGTGAAACCAAGTTATACACAATGCCATATTGATGGCCATCAGATGAAAGGGCTGAGCTATTTTGTGTGGTCCAGGATTTTGTTTATTCAAGTTTATTTTATTACAAATTGTTGGGTGGTGCCACATACAATCTCCAATAATCTGTGATATAAGGGGCTTACAAAAACAAAATATTATTTACATTTCACTGAAAAAGGAAACATGAGCAAGAAACATGTTGACTTTTGCTGTGGCAGCCCAAGTCTTTGAAAGCCCTAATAGCGGCTTTTAGCACTCACCCAGTTAGTAATAATTTTCAATTCAGGTAATAATTTTTATTCCAGGTGTATATTCTCACTATAGGTTGTTGTTCTTACAGGCCCGTCGGAACGGGGGGGGGGGGGCTGATATTGCTAATTTGGGTGAACTGGCTGATACTAAATGGGTATGGGGGTATCCAGATGCCGAAGGCATCTGGCGCGAGTACTGAAGGCACAAGCTTTTTGAGGGGGGGGGGGGGGTTACTCCCCCAGAAAATTTTTTGAAAAGGGCAATCAAAGGAAGCATTCTGGTAGCTTTTGAAGCAAAAACCTCTTGATTTTTTTAAACGGCAAAAGTTGTTTTATTAACAAAATGTTTCAAAAATCCCAATAGAACCCCATAACATTTGGGGACGGTTCTCACACCGGGCTCACCTGCAGGCCGTGGCCGTATTCCGTCATGCTAAAAAACAGTCAGGCCTTATGGTGGATTTATTAGGTTTATCATTACGCCAACGGTTGTCGTGGTCTTCTAAGCTGCCAGTGGAATTGCTCAAAAACGTTTGCACATCAACATATGCAGGTACATGTTATACATTCAGTGATACGTTCACAATTCTAATCCAGGGGCATAGTAAGCTAATTTTATTGGGGGGGGGGGGAGGGGGGTTAGGACCTATATTCCCATGAAGCGACGCGTCATCCGAGCGGCGAGTGGGGGTGTACACGAGAGGGGGTATCCCTATACAGCTTCTCACCTTATGAGAAAGCACCCAGTTATATATAATGATAACTCCACGTATGTTTGTACCTGTGCATGCTTTAGCTATGCCATTGTTTCAAGTCTCTCAGACTTGCATTGAACACCCCTTAATGTACCTTAATGCCAATCGTGATACTAGCAGTGGTGGAACGGACTCCACAGACAGCCCCCTCCCACCCCAGAGAGCACCTTGAGGTGAGACTTCGCAACCTGACCTTTCTAGTTTAGGCTTTCCATTTTTGCTTTGAAAACTTGGCACGCGTTCTCTTATTAGAACGATCCCTCTGATCCTAATTTTTTACGAAAACTCGTCCCAGTGCTACTCATATTGTAAAATGGGTCTTTTATAGACTGTGACTCTATCGTCCTTTGGCCTGAGTTCGAGAGTACGTTGGAGTGAGAGGCACTCTTATTATTGAGAGGATCCTAGGTAAATTGATTTACTGCACCGAGTTCTTAAGTAACCTATCTACCCTGTGCCCAGCGCAACCCATAACAATCTTCTGCAAATTTTATGTTTCAGTTTGTGTTTCGGAAAGTTGGCACATGTCTCTACACAGGAGGGGGCTTGGTGGGCTCGCGCCAGTGGGGAGTTTTGGGTCAACTTTTGCACAAGGAATGACAATCTCTGAGTCCCCCCCCCCCCCCCCCTCTCCAGTAAACCATGACGCTAAAACTTTGACGATTTGCGTATAGCTAGTATCAAATAAATAATTAGTTTCGATTATCCTATAAGCCAGAATATATCTATAACATCGCCGTGACACACTTCCTCACCCTACAGGAAGGACAACTGTTTATCTTTCATGATAATTGTAGATATGTTTTGCTTACTTTTTTATGTTTTATTTGTTCCGCTGTTTTCAGCTTCTCAACACTGCAGTACACCCGTTCTACTCGAGTTGAATATTCTTGTTGCTTTGCCCTTGGCCCCCTTTCATCAGTCACAATCCAGCCTGAATGTAAGTCATATTGCTCTCTGCGAGCACCCCTGGGTGGCCACACGTTGGACGATGGCGGGTAATATAACGATAGACGAGATCCAGAGAAAGAGAGAATACGACTTTAGATATATATGTGATCACATGTACCCAAATTCGGATGAAGACCCGGCTACCCCTCCAGAACAACTCCTGAACGAATGCCAGTACTACTCACCAAACGAAATCCCAGAAAACTTCAATATTCAAGGAGGGTTTTCGTTACTCCATCTCAATTGTCAGAGTCTCAAAGCACACTGGGATCCACTTAAAGGGCTTCTCTGCGAAGTACAGGATTCTCGCAATCAGTTTGAAATTATTGGTCTTACAGAAATATTCCAAACTCCCCTTAATATGTCATATCAGTTAAACGGTTATCACAGCCTGATTAAAAACACAAGGTCCACTGGTGACGATGGACGCGGTGGTGTTGGATCTACACCAAGGAGGATATAGCCATCAAAATACGCCATGACCTTTCAATTTTCATTCTGCACGTCTTTGAATCCCTTTTTATTGAAATTCAATTTAATAAATGTACTAAAACAGTGGGGGTAATATATAGGCCCAATACTCAACCGATGGCAGATATAGATCTCTTCCTGTCCAAATTAAATGAGTTAGTAGATAAACTAAATAATGAGATTAAAAATGCTTGTATTATGGGTGATTTTAACATTGACCTCTTGAAAGCTGGCACTCACAGTAATACCGCCAAGTATATCGATATGACGATGAGCCATGGCTTTCTTCCTCACATCATAAAACCAACGCGAGTAACCTGTCACTCGGCTACTTTAACTGATCACATTTTTTCAAATAACCTATGTACATCCCTATCAGATATCATTATTACAGATGTATCGGATCACTTTGCCACATTTTATGCAGAAGCTCACCCAAAATCTAAAGATATCCCAACGAGCACGCTGAAGCGTAAAATAAATAAAGACAGTGTAGCAACCTTTAAAACACTATTACCCCAAACTGATTTTTCACCAGTATTTGAGGCCAGTTGCCCTAATTTAGCATATGATATATTCTCTAACATATTTTCATCAGCTTTTGAAAAGGCATTCCCATTGAGTCGTACATGTACGTCAATAAGCAAAAAACTCATAAAACAAAATCCGTGGATGTCTAAAGGGCTCCTAACTTCATCACGTAATAAATCAAAATTTTACAATAAAAAACTAAAGGCGCCAACAGAACAGAATATTAAAAACTACAAAAACTACTGTAGGATATTCAACAAGATAAAAAAACAAAGTAAAGCAATGTACTACAAAGAAATACTCATGGAAAACAAAGACAATTTACGAAAAACATGGCAAATTTTAAATGAAACCATACACAGGACCAAATGCGTTTCCTCCTTGCCATTATCCTTTATAAAGGAGGATAATAAGGAAATAAACAATCTCAATGAAATTGCCCAGGAATTCAACAATTATTTTTCAAATATAGGAAAAATTACGAGTGAACAAATAATCAACCCCCCAAAACATTTTCTAGATTACATGGATAATAATTATTCACATAACTTTTTTTTTAACACCCACAACACCGACAGAAGTTAGAAATGTTATAAATGCAATGAAATCGAAGAATAGTGAGGATTGTGAAGGTATGACCACATGCCTTCTTAAACATACATTTGATAAGATTGTAGAACCTCTGACTCATATAATTAACAATTCATTTGCCCATGGGATAGTCCCGAACAAAATGAAGATAGGTAAAGTAATCCCTATTTTCAAAGCAGGTGATGAGCATAAATTTAATAATTACAGACCGATTAGTATCTTGCCAGCCTTCTCCAAAGTGTTAGAAAAACTTATGTCAAATAGAATAACAAAATACTCAGATTCATTCAACATTGATTCTCTACAAGCATCAATACGGATTCAGAAAGTTTCACTCAACTATACATCCTGTGATGCAACTTCTTAAGCATATAGGGTCGGAAAACAATAAGGACACTAAGATTGCTACCTTAGCAACATTTTTTTGTTGTATATTAACGATATCAGTACCGCAACATCGTTAAATCTTCTTCCATTTGCGGACGACACTTCTATGTATGAATCGTCATCGAACGTTGAGCTTCTTACGGCACGTACCAATGATGAACTCAACAAAGTGTATGAGGGGTGCTCAGCCAACCAGTTAGTTCTAAATGCAACTAAAACAATATATATGTTGATAAACCCTACACCTAATAATAGGAACACCGTTAATCCTGAAATTTTTATAAACAACGAAAAAATTGAAAGAGTAGGTCCCCATGAGGAGGAACAAACTTTGAAAATTCTGGGTATAAACCTCGACGAAAATCTGTCTTACCAAGCCCACGTATCTAAAGTCAGCTCCAAAATAAGATGGGCAAACTATGCACTAAACAAAGTAAAAAAGATATTACCACATGAAGCTCTAAAAACCTTATATTACGCCTTAGACCATTGCCATCTGGTATATGGTATCCATATTTGGGGCTCTTCAAGAACTGTAAGGAAACTTTTCAAACTACAGAAACGTTCACTCCGAATTATCAATAATAAAAAATTATAAAATTAAAAAATAATAAAAAATATAATTCGCACACAGACCCTCTTTTCTTGAAAGACAAGATTCTTAAAGTGAACGACATGTTTGTTTACCAGGCCTGCCTTTTTATATTTGACTATAAACAAAACAAACTCCCCCAGTCCCTGAATAATTACTTCGGCATTGTTCACAACCCATCATATATGAACACCAGACAAACGGGGCAATTATGGATAAGCAAAACACGGACAAGATCGTTGGATAAATTACCCATGTATGCGTACCCGAGGTTATGGAATGAACTGGGTGACGAATTTCATAACTTAAGTAACCGCAATGAATTTAAAAGAAAACTAAAATTGAAATATTTGTCGTCATATGCCGATAATGTCCAATGTAACAATCCATAGTGCCCGACTGTAACGCGTAGTTACTCCTAATACAGACGCCATTATTATCATTTACAGGGCCATCTAAACTCTCCTCAAAATATCACCTCTCTCACCAGGTCAACCATTATCCACATCTTCCCCTTAGTTTAAAACAATATTTTATCCAAGAAGGAGTAGGATCGTAGTTTGAAATACCTCTGAGTATCTCGTCCCATCCATCGTTTCTCAAAGTGGCCTTTCGGGTGTGCTGAAAGCGGACTTAAATTAGTGGACTACTTATTTATATTGGGGATCAGGGGTCAAGACATAGTGAACATTGTCTAGTCTCCAGTTAATCTGAAGTGTTGAAGATAACATACTCACTACAAGGGGATGGCAGGTAGACAGCCAATCTGGCTATGTCATCTCCATGCGGTATGTTCATTTGCACTATGTTTTGTAAGAACAGTTTTGTAATCTACCCTGTTATAGACGTACGTTTATACCGCAAAAATAAAGAATCTAAAAATCTAATCCGTCTCGTTGGTGGGGGGTCCGGGGGCCTCCCTGGGAAAAGTTTCGAATTTAAGATGTAAAAACATGCATTCTGGTTGATTCTGAGCAAATAAATCGTATATTCCTACGACGCGAAGCGTCATCCGAACCGCGAAGAGGCGAGTGGGGGTGAGCACGAGAGGGGGTACCCCCTCCCCTCTCCCCATCTCGTTGGTGGGGGTCCGAAATTTCTTTAATTTCAGATGTACAAATATGCATTCTGAGTGACTCTGAGCAAATACATCGTCAATAAGGAAATACGTCAGCTCTCTGATCAATTCAGCATGATTTCCGAGAAGAATGACAGGAATAGTGAACATGCAATGAATTACCCTGTGGTTGGTTGGGGTTTAACATCGCTTTCCACAATTAGGCGAAAACACGACTGTCAGTTTTATTGGTGGAAGAAAGCCCACATGGAACCCACTCAATCCAGTAATCATTAACAGCAATGTCGGAATATGGTAACCAGTGGGCATCCCGTGTGGAGAAACCACAAACCCAGCCCAGTAAAGCCTACTTTTGACAAATTTGTGGGGGGGGGGGATATCTCCCTCCCCCTCTCCCCCCGGTTCCTACGCCACTGCCACTGTTCTAATCTGAGTTAAATAATGTAATGTCCAGTTTTATTCAGATTACATCGGTTGCTCCCATCATGGATAATAAACTAACGACGAAATATGAGCAAATTATTGGGGGGGGGGGGGCTGTAGCCCCCCCCCCCCCCCCCGGTTCCGACGGGCCTGTCTTATATTCTCACTATAGAGCTTTGTTAGTCACTTGTTTGGGCTTTGAGCAAGAATGTTTATTTCAATAATGTTGTTCAACTTATCACAATTTTCAATTTTGCCCACCGCCCACAACTCTAATATAATTGCTTCGAACAGTACTGTAAATCCTGTCAAATAATTTCCAACCCGGGTGTACATCTTCACCATGGATTTGTTTATTAGCCACTTGCGTGGGATTTGAGTAAGATACTAATTTCAGTAATGTTGTTCCACCCATTACAGTTTTGTTCACAAAACTGTAATGGGTGGAACAACATCACAGTGATATATAGCCAATAGATATATAATTCTGAGATATAGCATGCTGTGAGTAAGATTGCTTATTCTCCATTACTGTTTTGCCCTCCCCCGCGGGAACCCGGGAGGAGGAGCACATGTTTTTATATATATATATTGTATTTCTGTAAAGCAACATACTGAAGAAATATATATCTATATATTGTCCTTTTAAGAATGTCCAATGGCGGCTAATGTATACATAATTCTATGTAGGTTACCTCATCTCGACTTATCTTCATCCTCAATAATGAACAGTGAAGATAATGATTAGCCTGGAAAATCCGACGTTACATAATTAAGAAAAACAAAGCACGTTATTCATTCGCCAGCAATCAATTTAACTGGCTTATTTTTATTTCCGTTTACCCGAAGTGATATGCTTCGCATGCTTCATCTGGGGTGCAGACAGTGCCGTTGTTAGTGGTGGTGAGGTGTTCTCTCATTGTCCTAACCCGCCAAGGGTCCAATGAAGAGGTCGCCGATCATAATGGCCATTGATGATAAGATGAATGAACATTGGCATCGTTGGACATTGTCATCGGCGGTAACATTGCTAAGTTGGAGAGGAATAATCGGTGGGTTAAAATCGCACCTCTTGGGATATGTTGGAGAGTTATAATAAGTGCCCATGAATTGACTCACTCATAGCGATCGTTTACGAAAAGAGTATATTTTCTCTGAGCAAACGGACAGATTAATGGGCGATGATATCGGATATGGAAATGTGTGAGTGTGTGGGGGGGGGGGGGGAATGATTGTTGAAATAAACTTGCCTTGTTGACGTTTATTGGAAAGCGTTAATAAGCGCTCTCCAGTATATATATACAGCCTAACAGAGCACTCATTCATGAACAAGCTATTTTTGAGAAAATGCTCCCAGTGACGATGGACACTGTTTACTGATTGTTCTGCTGAATTTTTTATGGGTTCTGCCCCCACGGGGGCCCCGGTAAGTGAAGCAGTGCCTGTGCACTGCGGTAAACAGGCTCTGTTTTACTGCAAAATGGGACCCAGTCATCCAATGATTGGCAGGTGCAAACCCTCTGTAATATGGGCAGCATTGGCTTATTAACGCTCACCCCTGTTCTTGAGTTGATACTCATAGTGTGATCATGATTAGCCATTGTCCAAAAATATGTGACCTTAAACACCAATAAATAAATAAATTATGGGTTCTGCGGCCACAGAAATCCTCCCACATAAACATCCACCTGTCTATATTTTGTGTACGACGCATGAATGTTTTAATAGAAATGTATATTGCTACATTATATATTCTTATACTGCACCCACTCATATATGTCATGCTTCATCATGCCCATAGCAAAATGCCTTCCCCAAATTACCCAAACCAACTCAGCTAGCTGAATGTTATAAAGAAACCTGATCATGGCTTGTCTACAAAATGTTTTTTCTTTAAGGCCCGCTATATCACAAAATCCTGACAACAGCATACAACTCGCCTTGAAAAATATCAGATTAAAAATCTTTGATAAACCCCTTGGTTCCTTTCTGGGTAGTATGGCCGTCTTCCAGATTTTTGATCATGGCTAACCCATTGATGATTGATAAGATACAGAGCAGTAGCTTATTTGATTTCATTTCCCAGTTTAACGACGCAATTACCGATAACGAAGTGTCCGACTTGAACTCTCCCTGTACAATTGAGAAACGTTGTTGTGAATACTACACGCCGGAACGCTTTAATGAAGAGATTTCAAAAATACCCAACACACTTTGTCTCTTTAACATTAACTGTCGAAGCCTTAATGCTAACTGGGAACCACTTCATGACCTAATATGTCACCTTCAAACCGAATCCAATATTTTGGACGTCTATTTGACAGAAACATTTAATATGAAAGAAAATATTACCTACTCACTTGATGGCTACCATCCTTTGATCACACGACAGCGACCTGAGCACGACGATGGCAGGGGAGGAGAAGGTCTATTTATTAAAGACACTATCCCATTTAAAATTCCCGAAGATCTATCTGTGTTTATCATACATGTCGTTGAATCCCTGTTCGTCGAGATCGCGACGAAAGAAAAACAGATCACTGGAATCATTTATTCCCCGATTTATTCCTGGAAAAACTGTCGAACTTACTAGACGTGTTAGGTGATCTAAACAAGACTGTTTATCTTATGGGTGATTTTAATATCGATCTACTGGGCTTCTGCAAACACACTAAAACTGATTTGTTCATAGATACCATATTCAGTGCTGGATTCATGCCTGCTATCACGAGACCAACGTGAATCACGGATCACTCTGCCACTATAATCGATAATATCTTCTGCAATAAAATCAAGTCACAAACATCTGGAATAATTATCACTGATGTTAGCGATCATTTTGCAACATTTTATGTAGACAAATCAGCCAAAAGACATGTCCACACAGTACAAACTTCAAAAAGATCATTTAAGCAGGAAAACACTAACCATTTCAAATCCTTATTATCTGCAAGCGATTTTTCTAACGTAATGAACACATCGTGTCCAAATGAAGCCTACAATACTCTACTTGACATTGTACATTCAGCCTTTGACCGAGCATTTCCAGAAAAAATTGTTAAAGTTCCCCCAAAATTTGTAAAGCGCGAACCGTGGATGACATTGGGTCTTTTAAAGTCGTCATTGGAAAAAAAAAAAAACAAACTGTATGTACAAAAATAAAAAAAAACCCAACAATGCAAAACAAATTGAGATACAAAACGTACTGTACCATCTATAACAGACTAAAACGAGCTCATAAAACAGATTATTATAACACTATACTTCGAGAAAATAAACATAATATGAAAAAAACGTGGCAAATATTAAAAAAAAGTAATTAATAAATCCAACCCTACCCTTACATCCCCGTCGACATTTGTCGATGATAATGTTGAAATAACTAACGCCGAAGCAATAGCTGACAAATTTAACTCATATTTCGTTAACATTGGCAAAAAACTTAGTGAGGCATTGCCTCCTTCTTGTCGTCTATTCTCCGAGTATATTGAGGGAAACAGTGAAGAATCATTCTTTATATCGCCAACTACTCCACACGAAGTAATTCAGTGCACTAAAAAACTAAACCCAGAACCGAGTAGAGACCTTGACAATATGTCCTCCAAAATGGCAAAGGAAATCATAAATGAAATCGCTGAACCCTTAACACACGTAATTAACCTCTCATTCTCAACTGGCCTGGTCCCAGCGAAAATTAAAATAGCTAAAATAATACCCGTTTTTAAATCTGGCAATCAACAACTATTCAACAACTATAGACCCATCAGCATCTTACCAACGTTCTCTAAAATACTGTAGAAATTGATGTATTCTAGGTTAATACATTTCCTGTAGGATAACAAGATAATTCATCAACATCAGTTTGGTTTTAGAAAGGCACATTCAACAATACACCCGGTACTACATCTTGTCAGTAGTGTCGGCGAAATGAACGATCAGCCAACAAAAGACTGTACATTAGCTCTTTTTCTAGACTTCTCCAAAGCATTTGATACCATAAATCACTCGATTTTACTTAAAAAGTTAGAAGTCTATAGAATCCAAGGGCATGTGAACACCTGGTTTAAAAATTATCTCATAGAAAGATGTCAATCGGTATCATTCCAAAATGTCTGTTCAGGCTTTCAGGACAAATATACAGGTGTTCCGCAGGGGTCTATTGTTGGTCCTCTTCTTTTTATTATTTATATCAACGATATTATAAATTCCACGTCTATGAAAATGTTATCGTATGGTGATGACACTACTACTTACACGGCTGGCAACAACCTAGAATTTGTCAAATTCTTAGGAATTTTTGTGGATGAAAATCTCAACTTCAGGCACCATCTTTCGGTTGTCTGTTCCAACTCATCCGCCTCAAGAGCACTCACAAAACTGCAAAAGAGAGCCACCCGAATCATATCCAACAAAAAATTCAATGCACACACCGACCCACTATTTAGAAACCACCGTATCTTAAAATTCACAGACTTGTATAAACTTCACGTTCAGCTGTTTATGCATGATTGGCATAATAAAATGTTACCTGAAAGTTTTGAGAATAGCTTTAAAATATACCTAAACCCATCCGGTATGGACACTAGACAGTCAGGTAAATTGCGCACATATATATCACCGAAGCATGTTCAGAGCATAAATGACTGATACAAAAGACTAATTTACTGTTGTAAAATTGACAATCTACACTATTCGCATTGGGTCCAATTTAATTTCATTTGTTTCAAACTTGGCATATTTCTTCATCGTCGTGTGACAGCAAGCCTCTCTTTTTGAAGTTGTTAACAAGTTGCCTCTATTCATTGTTTTCCTCCATTGTTTATTTAAGCTCTATTCACTAAGTTATTAAGGCATATCATTAAGACCCAGTGAAAGCTTACTTTAATCTTTATATCAAGTAAACTTGTTATGACATGACGCATTTATTATATTGTATATACAGCCTTGATCACAAGTAAGAATTCAGTTATAGTTTGGATTTCCAAACGTTACTCTGCTCCATTTTACTGGGAAATCCCACGAGCTATTATTACGGTGATATTGTTCGGATATTCAACAAGACCAGTTGTTAACTGTTTGTCGCTATTGGACATTTGGAATACCAGATTCAATATTAAATTGTTATCATCTTGAATTTGTCTCCGAGTCATCAGTTGAACACCATTGCTGCACAGCAGATATCGACGGTTGATCCCCACGGTCATATTTGGTGGAGTAATCCGAATTAGTTCATCTATCTAGCCTAAACCTTTCCCAGTACTCTCATTAGACTGGCAATGGGTTCCACAGAAACTTTCCGAGAGATGTTTGATTACATTCGTGAAATTAAGGAGAAAGTCATTCAGCAAAATGCAATTCGAGCTACCCAGATCTCACGTAACTCTGACCCACATAAACACTGGAATGACTGTGGCCAGCGCCAACTACACACTGAAAGAGATGTCTCAAGACGTCGGGAGTATCGCCCGTTTGTAGGTAAGAGGCGGCAATTTCCCTTGTGCCATAGATGTGGAAGACATTACCATAACTCATCAACTTGTCCCACTAGGAATTATAAATGTAACACATGTAAGCGCATTGGCCATGTCAGTTCAACATGCAGATTTAATGCGATACCTGTACTAAGCACCTCAGTTAGTACGGAAATGGATGGAAATAAAGTCGACGTTAGGTTGGAAAATATATATACTAGAATTCCTGCACTGGTTGATATGGGAGCCAGTCGCTCCTGTATATCAAAAGAAATCTTATAGTCCGTTCGCTTGTGGGGCAAAATTGAAATTCTTCCTCCTAGTATTAAACTCAAATCGGGCGTAGACGGCAATTTACTGAAGGTTTTAGGAGAAACAAATTTACATTGATCCTGGGTAGGCTAGATATGACTCAAACTTTTTTAATTTTGGAAAAAATGCCTGCAGACATTATTTTAGGTATGGACTTTTTAACTGAAAACAAGGCTAATATTGACCTAGGTCACAAAACTCTTATACTGCAGAATGGTATGACACACGCGCCAATAAACAATGTCGCAGAAGAACTTAAGTGTACAAATAATGTAACAGTGCCAGAGGACATAACTTTGGAACCCCAAAGTAAGACTATTATACCGGTACGTGTGGGTTTTGATAGAATTACTTCGCGTGTAGGTATTATCGAGCCGGATTCAAATTTAGTTAGTCACAAGAACATTTTGGCTGCATGTACGCTTGTAGAAGTGGTTAACAATAGGGCTGTTTCTAAAGTTCTTAACCCACCAATTCCTATGTTAGGCTCACATCTTCACAGGTTATTGGTTGTTTTTACCACATACGTCCTGATGATATTCTGCATTCAGTTGAAAAAAGCGATGTTAGTGCCAAAGCGACGGTGAATTACATTGGTCATGGTGGTTCCAACAATTATGACAATTACTTTGCCGAAGCCGAGTCGCTTGGCATCTATTTATCCCACTCTGATTTATCAAGCCTTCAGAAACAGGAACTGTTAGTGCTACTAGGTCAGAATAGGGATTGCTTCACTAAGGATTTGTCCGAACTTGGAATGTCTTGCATATATAGCCATAAAATCGATACAGGTGATGCGGCCCCAGTGAGACGTCGGTTTTATAGGGCTTCACCAGCAATGAAGGAAGAGATTAGCAGACAAATTGACGAACTTGAAGAACATGGCATTACTGAGTCTTCAGTCTCGGAATGGATGTCCCCAGTGGTTATGGTTAGGAAAAAGGACAATTCGTTTAGGTTCACTGTAGATTACAGGCAACTGAATGCCTTGACAAAGCCCATTTCATTTCCTTTGCCCAGGTTGGAGGACGTTTTCGACACCCTTGGAAAATCAAAGTCTACGATATTGTCTTGTCTTGATATGTTCTCAGGTTATTTCCAAATTGATTTAGACCAGGATTCTAGAAACAAAACCGCCTTTGTCACCCACAGGGGAGTTCATCAATTTAAAAGACTTCCCATGGGCTTGATGAATAGTGCTTCAAGTTTCCAGTTGGTCATGGCTGAAGTCCTTTGAGATTTACAATGGCACTGTTTGTGTTACGTAGACGACCTCCTCGTGTTTTCTAGGTCTTTTGAGGAACACCTCCAGCACTTGTCACAATTGTTTGAGGCCTTGCGTAGAGCAAATCAAAAGTTGAAGCCCTCTAAGTGTGATTTCGCTGCAAAGGAAATACGCTATTTGGGGCACGTTCTTTCTAAATATGGTATTTCTGTTGATACTTCGAAAACAGACGCTGTGTCCTCGTTCCCCATGCAAAAAACCTCAAAGATGTTCATGCTTTCCTTGGTCTCTGTAACTATTATCAACGTTTCGTGTTTAATTTTTCGAAAAAGGCAGCACCTCTCAATAATCTTCTCAAAAAGAATGTACCATTTCAGTGGGATGCAGAATGTGAAAAGGCCTTTAACACCATGAAAGAGGCCCTGTCAAAACCTCCAATTTTGGCTTTCTCAGATTTTGATAAAGAATTTTTTCTATATCCAGACGCGTCAGGATATTCAATAGGTTATATCTTAGGTCAGATGGATGAAAATGGTAAGGAAGTGCTTGTCTCATATGGAGGCAGGTCTCTTTCTGAAACAGAACAAAAATTTGTTATTTCAGAACGCAAATGTCTCGCAATAGTTGAAGGTATTAAACACTATCATGTTTATTTAGTGAATGGTAAGTTTACCGTAATCACCAATCATGTTGCTAATTCATATTTATGACACCTTAAACAATGTAGCGGCAGATTAGGCCGCTGGTCGCTAAAATTACAAGGGTATAATTTTGAAATCGTCCATAAAGCAGGTAGAAAGCATTTGAATGCAGATGCGTTATCACGACGCGAATATCCACAAGTTACAAAACCGGCAGTAAACGATAATGCCCAGGCCACCGTGATAGCCGCAAACAACGTTAAAGAACATGCAGCGTCTCAAACCCAAACCAAAGAGGTAATACAACAGTATGACCCAATAGACTCCATTACATGCGTTGCAGCCGTCTCCGAGGCTGACAGTAAAAATAAACAAAGATCGGATCCGGACGTAAATGTTTTTATCAAATATTTAGAAGACAGAATATTACCCAAAGACGATAAAGATGCTAGAATAGTCATTTTGGAAGCAAATGACTACATTTTGGAAGATAGAATCCTGTATCATCTCTACTACCCAAAAGGTAAGGGCCATAGAATAGACCGTTTAATTAAACAGCTTGTGGTGCCACTGAGTTTGAGGAATGATGTGCTATTGTCATATCATGACTCACTGCTGGGTGGACATCAAGGTATTGACAGAACTTATCGGTCCATTCGCTTCAAGTATTTTTGGCAAAACTTATTTTCTGACATTCAATATTATGTAAAATCATGTCTCCAGTGTCAGAAAAACAAGGATGCGACCCACCACCATCCAGAGCCTCTAAAACCATAACCTGTTGAAGCGCCATTTAGTCGTCTCCATATTGACATTTTAGGACCCCTCAAAACGTCTCCGAATGGATATAAATATATTTTTTTAATTGTTGATGCTTTCACAAAATGGCCCGAGGCATTCCCCTTAAAAACAATGGAAGCATCAGAAATAGCTAAAATTCTATATTCAGAAATTATTTGTAGGTACGTGGCCCCCAAAACACCATTGTCAGACAGAGGACAAAATTTCATGTCAAAGCTTATCAAGGAACTTTGTAAACTTTTTCAGATCACAAAACTGGAGACAAGCAGTTACCACTCACAGATAAATGCAGCATGTGAAAGTATGAACTCGACAATAACAAAAACACTCTGAATGTATTGCGATGCGAAACAAGAAAATTGGCCAGATCTTTTACCAAGTGTGCTGTTTGCTTGTAGGGCAACACCATGCACAGAGTCAACGCAGATGAGTCCTTTTCATGTTTTATTTGGACAAGATTGTCAGTTACCGATAGATACGGTGCTTATTCCAACTAACAACATTGGAACCGAAGTGTATAAACATCTAGACACCATTCAGAAAGACTTTGAAGTCACCAGAGAAATAGTAAAACAAAATATTAAAGATGTACATCTTAAGTATAAACAACAGCATGACAAAAAGGCAAAGCCCCCAAGATTTTCGACAGGTGACAAAGTATGGTTATATAACAACAAAATGCTTGTTGGTCTTTCACGGAAGCTGTGTCAATGTTGGACAGGACCATACTATGTCATGCATGACAGCAACCCAACATACATGGTCTGCAGATGTTCGGACGATATTCAACTCAAGTCACAAGTGCATGCGAACCATCTCAAACCGTTCACCAACCCTAAAGATTGTCTGACCACTGTACTCGAAGAGCAAACTTCTCAGGAAACAGGGGCTCCAGATACAGAACCCGATATTGCGTCGAATCCCCAAAACGAAGATAAAAACCAGACTCCCACAGACGAAGACACCGAGAAAAATGAAGAAAACACCTATTTTGTAGACAGGATCCTAGCGTGCAAGAAATTCAACGGTCGAAAACATTATAAAATTAAGTGGCAGGGATCTAAAGCAATTACATGGGAACCGAGAGAAAATATACTGGAAGAGTTAATCCAACAGTTCCACATTCAATCAAAGACCGCGAAACAAAACAGAAGAAAAAGAAAACTGAAAACAAGCGTCAACACAATATCAGGTTCCATCAGCATCCCAGACTTAGACGAGTGGGAGATATTGTGAGTACGAAACTAAGTGTTCAAAGTATTTGTTAACTTATTAAAAAAAATAATAATAATATAAGTCCCGATATTTAATTTGTCAGTTAATAAATATGTAATTTATGGTTATTATGAGTTTCTTGGTGGGTACCACTTGACGGATACGCCACCACTTTGTTGGGTCAAGCGTTGTTTGTTTTCCCTGATTTAATGTTGCCTTGTTATTATTACCCCGTAAAACTCGCGTTCTCTCATGTACCCCACGTATTCCGCTTATGCGCTCCACGGCACAATCGAAGCTGTGTAAAGAGGTTAAAACAGAAAAAAACATTTGCCAGTTGAAGGGTAACTGTCTGGCTTAAAAAGTAATTCAAGTTTCATTGGGTATTAAAGTTACAGGTGTTTTAATAGCAAAATGAAAATTCAATAAGGATAGATATTAAAATTATGATAATACTTGAGAGGGGCCACCCGCAAGATGGACCCCCACCTTAAAATAATAATAATAATAATAATAATAATAATAATAATAATAATAATATTAATAATAATAATAATAATAATAATAATAATAATAATAATAATGTATGATCTGAATGTAATCTTGCCACTTGCATTCAAATTGCGCAAAATATCCAATGGAGAACTGTGGCAAGGCTCTTCGCTTGGATATAAAGAATGGTTGATTAGTTCCTGATTGGTTATTTGTGATGTTTTTCGAAGTAGCTCTTTGTTTATTTTTTACATGTTGCTCTTGTTTAATGAAATGTTTGTTCTCTTTTTCCTACAGGTTAACCAGAGCGCTGCGTCTAATTTGTTTCTTCTTTCAGGGCAACATTATAAAAGTTTTTTTTTTTCAGAACGCGTAAACTCATTTTTTGTCTAGTTTATATTTTCAGGTTGCATATGTAGATGGTAAAATGGTACTATAGAGAGAACACCGACATCACAAACGAGGGACACTCAACAGGAAACCAAATTATACACAACAGCAAGATGAAGAGAAATATGAAGTAAACCCCAGGACAACGCGACATCGAGATGAGGAAAAGAACTAGACCTAACAATAAATTAACAACAAACGGACGTGAGACACGCGGACAACAACTTTGGATCAGCACAGAAACTAAATTTGGAATTCATTTGGAAAAGGACTATGTGACATTCAACATTCATACTCAAAGTTCAACGATTTTGGCGACACAACTCACTTCATTTTATATGCATCGGACAATATCGAATTATCAACATAGTATCACAAACGTGCTTGGACACTTTCACCCTCAATATATTCAATTACAAGGAAGAGAAGATCACAGAAGAAGAAACAAACAGACACTCCATTAGCTTTCAAAATTATTGTATTTTATCTTTCATCCATTCATTTCATTTTATCATGTTTTACCTTTTTCAAGTTTGCCAAATAAGATATTCATTGAAAAAGCAGGGCTTTTTAATTTAGAGGGAGTCATATATCACAGGGTTGTTATTTTAAGGTTATTCTAAATTTTAAAAATAAACAATTCGAGTTATTTAGAATGATACACAGGGTTACCCAGTGAGTCAGGAAGATCATCACCGGTGTAGAGCTCCTGGTGAATTGAACTCAGGGAGGTGTGTGACCTCTACCACTGCAGATGATTCCTGGAGATGGGCTCCTCGGAAGAATTTTGATTTATGTCACCACGCACTTCGTGATCCTTCATGCACATGCAGTTTATTGGTGCAAGGTGAGTGTAATTATACAGATTGTGTTCAAGCCGACAGAATATGTTCGGAAGTTGGGCTTCCGGGGAAGATTGTCTGAGTTCAACATGGCGTGAACTCGAGTCGGTTCATAGGGTGCTTAAAGATTACGTTGCTTATACAAATGATTATAACAAAACAATACAGTGGTCATGTGATAATACAAAATAGCATTGCTGATTATTTGAGCAGAAATAAGGATTGTGATGACTGGGGAATTCAATTCTGGATTTTCCAGAGAATAGATGAAATGTAGGTTCACCGCAGATTATTATACAAAATGCCCATGTTTCAATTCTAGATTTTGGTGTGCTGGTGCGGAGTCCATAGATGCGTTTCACCAAAGCTGGGTTGGGGAGATAAATTGGCTTGTACCTCCCCCAAGACATGTAAGCAAAGTCATATATAAGTTAAAAAGGACACTGCTTGTGGCACACTTGTTATCCCACTGTGGAAGTCAGCCCCATACTGGCCACTATTAACCATCGGTGTAGATAAATTTGCAAGTTTTGTTCAAGACTCTTTCATATTACCCAGTAAAAACGTAATACATCAAGGCAGGGGTAACAATGGTGTATTTGGCAAAAAACACCTCATGTTTAAGATGATAGCAATGAAAGTGAGGTTTTGAATTTAGTGTCAGATTCAACGTATTAATGTCATGTTGTTTTTTCAGGCTTAGATCTGGTTGGAAAGATATCTTAGGAGCTACAGTTGGCCAGCACACTGTGTACATCTTCTATTACACAGCTTATTAAAAGTATGGGACGACGTCTGTTACATTAAAAAAGTGACAATACGGTAAAGACTTACTTTATCAATTTCAAGAAATGGATAATATTCGCGTCTTCACATAACTTTGTTTCGCTTCCAGCGCAACCCATCCATGTTGCTTTGTACTTAACTCATTTATTGGATCGCGGTGCTTCTTATCATTCTATTAATGCAGCGAAATACTCCATTAAATGGGCTCATGAACTCTGTGGTTATTCTATTCCAACAGACAATGCATTTGTTTCTAATCTACAAGAATCAGCTAAGCTTACTGTGTGTAAGTCTGTTGTCAGGAAAGATTCAGTTACATCAGAAATGTTGATCAGACTTTGTGATATGTTTACAAACTCCAATGATTTTTCCGATGTCAGGGACTTAACTATGTTGTTGTTAGGATTTGCTGGTTTCCTTCGTTTTGACGAGCTTGTTTCGTTAAGATGTCAAGACATTGTTGTTCACAAACAATATCTTAGTTTACACATTTCTCATAGTAAAACTGATAAGTATCGTCAAGGGGATGAGGTTTTATTAGCCAAAGGCATTACATCTGCTTGGCCATACAGTATGTATAATAGGTATTTGGGATTTTGTGACGTCACTGGCGATACTTCTCATTATCTTTTTAAAGCTGGGTTCAGATCAAAGGGGGTAGGCAAGTCACGACATGTTAACAAAAAGTTGAGTTACACTACTGTCAGGGAGCGCCTGGTCAGCAAACTTAAATTGGTTAGAGGGGGCTCTAATCTTGGTTTACATTCACTCAGATCAGGTGGTGCTACGGCAGCTGCTAATGCCCAAGGTAACGATCGATGCTGGAAAAGGCATGGCTGATGGGCTATGGACAGTAGTAAAGATCATTATGTCATAGACGATCTTAGTGTGAGAATGGAAGTTTCTAAACACTTGGGGTTGTAACTATATTTGTGGCTGTTATTTATACACACATTTCCCGTTCTTTGTAATTTTCTATATGGCATGACCGGCTAGATTGCAACATAGTTGTTGTTGTATTTTGACATTGAGTGTAGACTTATAGTTTTCTCGTGTTTTCATAGAATTAGCGAGAAAAAGTTGTCTCAAGCGATGTGAGAACAAATAACGGACAGCGCTTTGTGTGAAAGCGGGCCAATGACGATTCAGGATCTGATCACGTGGTGATCAGTGGTCAGTGGTTTGAATCTTTGTATTGTCATTCTAGCTGTCACTTTTCATCCGATAACAATCAAATTTCCAAGGTTAGCCAAACATTTTATTTATATTTTCGGATTTGTTTGATATACATTATATTTTTTTTTAAAAATTATTCACAAAGGGGAAATTTGTGTATATATATATATATATACACCTATATATATATATATATATATATATATATATATATATATATATATATATATATATATATATATATATATATATATTCCACTTACGTTAAGTGCCAATGTTTTACGCTTTCCAGAGCATTTCTTTTTTTTATAAAAGAAAACGAATTAGCAATATAAAAAGTTTTATCTCTGGTTTTGGTGCGGAAACATTTTTCACAAGTGTAGTTGTTATACGAAACTGTTGTTTTCAGTATCTGCACCTGTTTGCTATATTTAAGTAAAAATATGAATAAACGCATCACATATACGGCACGACCAGCTAGATTGCAACATAGTTGTTGTTGTATTTTGACATTGAGTGTAGACTCATTAGTTCACGGGATGTAGTAAAGAGTTAATGTTTTTGTGTGGTTCCGGTAAGCCGTCATTTGGACGACAGTATTCCCGATCTGATGATTTGCATCGAGGGGAGATGCCGAAGAAGAACCAATGAGTATATGTAGTATTTAGTTTATAGTACCCGGTATTTGATTGTGATAACACGTCGTAGTTACATAGTTATTAGCTAACAGTTTTAAGTGTATTAGTGAATCTGTGTTATTAGATGATCAGTTGTTATTATTGCGAGTTAGAAGCACTATTAGCAGAAATTGTAGATGATAAAGTATTCTAAAAGGTAAAATTTAGTATTAAAGGTAATTCCCCATAATGTGGTAGGCGCAACAGGATAAATATGCGCATGAGCAGTTGAGTGAAAGATTTTGTGAGTTCTTATCACTAGTCACAGCTTTGACCTTTCTCTATGAATATAAATTTGGGAAACAATTTAATTTTAGATGATATTTTAGTACTTGTTTTTGATGGGATTCAGTGACTAGTCACAAAACTCATTTCATTTGTGGTTGGGATTATTTATTTAGGATTTGTTGGCTATTTGTAAATAAGAGTATAGAAGATTTATATATATAAATTGTTGGATTGTTAATAGTCTTTATCTTATTAATGAAGAAGCCCTGAGTACCCAAGGGTTGATGAAACCTCAGCCCCCGCCAGGAAATTAGCCTGTTAGTTCATTACCGTTGAAAGCAATTGATTGAAGCACGGTGCTACTCTGTGGCTTGTGAATAAGCAATTGCGATCTACAAGAGTGGTGAGCTAGTGAAAGTCTCCCGCCCCTGGTGAAAGAGTATCCTAGGTCCCTAGCAAAGTTGATCAATCCCAGCCTTGGCCCTCTGCTGACAAGCGCCCTCTGACAAATACATATTCACTCTCTCCGAGACGTTGCCACGGCGGCGTTCCAGGGGATAGTAATATCTATTTATCAGAAAGTGCTAACACCTGTATAGACACCTGAATGAGCGATTTCCCGGTAGAAGTAACACGTGGTTCCTATTAGCAGGCGGACCCTTTGGTCATATTTGGTGAGAATCCGCGGCTGGACATCTTTTTAGCTTGTCCAAACGATCCAGGTACCACATTCCCATTGTTAGTATAAAGATGTTCAACAAACTACCATGCAGATAATATACAGACAATCCTTGATCATCTTCATCTGGATAACATGAAGATGCAATGGACACTTCAAACTGATGAGAATTACACCACCTTAATATTGTCTTGGAAGAAACAACCTAAGCAAAAGTCCCCTGCAAATAAACTGCGAGATGAGCGACGTATGACAGAATACAACAAGAGAAAAAACACCGAACAGCTAGAACAACAAACTCATCAGCATCAGAACATTCAGTTTCCCCAGAAGTATCATAAATCGTCAGACGTTAGTGTATGTGATTCACATGCTACACCAGGAACAAAGGAGCACATTCACAAGTATTATATGGGTACGCAAACACGCATCGTTTCAACTGAGGATGCTATGACTTTCGTAAGGCTAACATCAACGACTACCAGTACCCAAACATCTAGATCTACTCGTGATTATTCCACACAAAGTGACATTTCGAAAAAGGATGTACAAACAAATACATCAACAGAAGTTCCACCAACAAAAGATAAATGGTCTCCTCGCATGCAGCGTGGCTTTTCCACTCAGACCGACGTCACAAGTCTGGTAAGTTCTAGCTACAAACATTCTCCTGAAATTTCGACTGTCACTGAGAATGTTCTCCAATATTTTCCTTGCGGGGGGAGTTGAGGACTATAATGTTGAAATTACCCCAGTGTTTGATGTACGGGAACTTGACAAGCCTTTACAAGTACTATATCGATCGAGTGACCATACTAGGATTGTACTCTATCGGCTTCGAAATGGAAATACAAAATATATCTACTGTCGTACGTTGCCACTCAGAATCCGCAATAAATTACCCAGATAGTTTACGCTTGCCCACAAACTCTATCTTAAAGTGCTGATTCAGAACGAATCGAAATTGGAGCGGCAGAGATATATCACCGAAGCATGTTCAGAGCATAAATGACTGATACAAAAGACTAATTTACTGTTGTAAAATTGACAATCTACACTATTCGCATTGAGTCCAATTTAATTTCATTTGTTTCAAATTGGCATATTTCTTCATCGTCGTGTGACAGCAAGCCTCTCTTTTTGAAGTTGTTAACAAGTTGCCTCTATTCATTGTTTTCCTCCATTGTTTATTTAAGCTCTATTCACTAAGTTATTAAGGCATATCATTAAAACCCAGTGAAAGCTTACTTTAATGTTTATATCAAGTAAACTTGTTATGACATGACGCATTTATTATATTGAAAATATAGCCTTGATCACAAGTAAGAATTCAGTTATAGTTTGGATTTCCAAACGTTACTCTGCTCCATTTTACTGGGAAATCCCACGAGCTATTATTACGGTGATATTGTTCGGATATCCAACAAGACCAGTTGTTAACTGTTTGTCGCTATTGGACATTTGGAATACCAGATTCAATATTAAATTGTTATCATCTTGAATTTGTCTCCGAGTCATCAGTTGAACACCATTGCTGCACAGCAGATATCGACGGTCGATCCCCACAGTCATATTTAAACCGAGGACCCAGTTCTCTGCTAACCTTCCCATTCATACTTTCTCTAGGACGTGGAACAACATTGAACCATCCGTTCAAAATTATCTAAGATCACAATTCAAAAAGACTATAACTGAACAATTTCTAAGTTTATTATCACTACATGTCAACTGTAACAATCCAGTATGTCCCGATTGTAGGTCGTAGCTCTGTTTATCTCATCTCATCGCTACCTCTCTCTTCAACTCAATCATCATCTTCTTGTCCCCTGGGGTCCAATGCGTTCTTTATGCCTGCCGACACATGGAACACATTGGAACTCGGGGGATAACATGCTAGAAAACATAGAATAGATCTATCACAAAACGGAAAGAACTTGTCCAATATGTCATATGCAGTATGGCTATAAAATTCCCACTTATTAGTAAACACGCTGTTGTCAGGATTGCCTCGATTGTCACGTCTGCTTCTCGTATTAATGTCTCTTCTTTCATTTTTCTCTTCCCTTCTTTTCTCTGCTTTTTTCTCCTTTTTCTTCTTCGTTTTTTTAAACGGGAATAGCGGGAAGACAGCCACTAGTGGCTACGTCATCTCCAAGTGGTGCAGTCATGTAGTTCTGAAGTATGCTACCTATATGTATATTTTTGTTATTAACTGTATACATGTTGTACTACTGAATAAAATCAATCAATCAATACCTGCTGCTGGTAAAATCCATTGACAGAAACAAACTGGTGACCAATTTAAAATTAGAAATTTGCTGCCTCCATTTTTTAGAGTTACCACCTCTTTACATCAGCCATCTCCGTAGATAGCTTTGCTACTATAAAGTGGTGCTATTTTCTCTCCATATCATACTCATAACTCGCTTTTTACCCTGTATAGTAAGTAGTTGACGAATATTACAGGCCATAAAATTTAAGAGGAACTACTTATGAAATGTTTCTATGGGAAGCCCCCTCTCTTTAAAGCTCAAGTCCCAAATACAGCGGACGCCCCCTGGGCTTGTCGTAGATGCTTTCGAAATCTGTGAGCTGTCAGACAGACAGTGGGGCCATGGTGGATGGGTCAAAATTCATGTTGTGTCATTTTTTCCAGGCAGATAATTCAGAGATGACCCGCTGTGACACCTAGCAAAATTTCCACCAATAAAGCTTCGGGTTTACCCCGGTGCTTCTTTGATGGAAATTGTTCTAGGTGTCATAGCGAATCATCTCGGAATTATATACTTGTTAAGGTGATTCTAAACTGAAGATTGTAGTTTGAGTGGACAAGTCGAAAACATGATGTTTTTTTCATTACTTTTCAATAGTAATGGTTATTTAACACATGAATGATTGCTTTCTACCTAATACATTACAAAAATGTGATAAAAATTGTTAAAAAAAAAGAATTTACTCACCAAAAAAATGCTTTTAAAAATCCCTAACTCACGGTCAACTTCCTGCCACCAAAATTTAAAATATGAATCTCACATTGAAGAATATGTTTTCTATGTGCACTAGAGAACAACAGTTGAGTCATAACGTTTTAAAAAATAAATCCAATTGTATGTTTATTTAAATTTTTGAAGGACCACTGCATGCACTGGTCCAGCCATTTTTTCACAGGGAACTATTTACAGTTCAAAAGTATGGCACACCACACTAATCAGTAATCTAGTTGACCTCCCCTGGAAATATTAGCCATACAAGTGATATGTCTGTTCTGCCCTCTTCCACAAGTAAAACTGTCTTGACATGAAATGACCCTGTTGAAAGGGTATCGTCAAATCCCAATAATAGAAAATAAAAGACTGTGTGCCCCCCCCCCCCAACCACTACCACCACAAATAATTGAAAAAGGGACATAACTCTGGCAAAAATTGTCGGATCAAACCCTGATCTGACTTGACCTGCATTTTATGTTGATACACCTACACAACAAATTTTATTTGATTCTGTCAATTACAGCTCAAGTTATTGATTGGAAACTAAAAAAAAAGGAGTTTTCAAAGTTGAAAAAGTGTGACACTGGAATCACCTACCAGGACTACATGCAGGCTCGAAGGGAAGTTATGGAATTGAATTCCGCCAACAAGTCGTATGGATTGACCAATACTTACAGTCTGGGCCGGCGGAACAAGGGGGGGGGGGGGCGACGGGGGCGGTCGCCACCCTTGCCCTCGCTCACGGGGGCGAGCGGGGGCGAAAGTGTCCGAACAAAAAAAATTAGCATTATTATTGTTCAACTATCAGAAAAGAACCACGATCATACTGATCAGCCTATTATTCAGCTGTATCTTTGAATAACCAATTCTCCTGTATGGATGTATATGTATACATTAATTGCCCATGGGCATGACATTCAAGGGATAGTAGGCCTATGTATCAGCAAATTCTGCCTACCTGCTCAGTCTGACTGTTTTATTAGTGAGATGGCCAAAAGCCAAGTTTGTCGACAACAAAACTGGTTTGAAGCCTATGGCACTAGATAATCCGAGACTTATACTAGCACCGAGAGGGGGTAGGTAAACAGGGCAACTGCCCCAGGGTCCGCCCAGCAGGGCAGGGGTTTTTTGGTACGGCCGTAAAGGTCATGCAGGTCTCAACCGCTGATGGACGCGGAAACGGTATGTAGTTTCATCGCCATCATTTTCCGACCAGTTTACCGTTGTCCATTCATATACTACTCAAAGTTTGCTAAGCACCACATATTTGACACATCATTGTGAAACTTGCTTGTGACATATTTGCGATATTTTTTGTGGATATGACTTAGGAATGTATTGAGATGGTCCCAGTGTTTACATTAGCTCTCTTGACAGGCAGACGTTTCGTGACAGTCATGAAAAGCATGTACCCCTTGATTTTCATGATGTTTTCGTGTATTGTCTACATGTACATGACATGTCTAGGGTATTCAATGTTCATTTCAACACCAAATCTTGTGATATAATGATTGAATATGGCGAATGCAAATGTAAGAAGACATTTGTTTGAAGCAGCAATGTGGCGGGCTGTTATGATGGTGGAGCAAGGGGCTACGCATCGTCAGGTTGGTGAAGCCCTTGGTGTACACCATACGCTGATCACCAGAGCCTTAGCAAGATTTCAGCAGTATGGCACACCAGTAAGACGGCATGGTGGTGGCAGAGACAGGGCAACATCTGCAGCTGAAGATCGGTTTTTGATCATTCAGGCCCATAGGAACTGCTTTGCAACAGCAACCCAGCTTCGCAGTGACCTTCAGAATGCATCCGGGGTAAATGTTTCGGCGTCCACTATCCGGGCAACGTTGCACGAAGTTGGTCTCCGATCGAGAAGACCATGTATTCGAATTCCGCTGTCCCAGAACCACAGCCAGACACAATATGAATGGGCCATGTTGGATGTACCAGAGACGATCGGCGACCTGTCCTTTTTACAGATGAGTCAAGATACTGCCTCGACTGCACAGGAGAGCGATTTCATGCAGCCAACATTGCTGGACATGACCGCTATGGTGCAGGGTCAATAATGATCTAGGGCGGCATCAGCTGGGATGGACGTACAGAGCTCTATGTCCTTGAACGTAGTACATTGACTGCACAGCGGTATTTTGATGAGATCCTGGATGCCCATGTCAGATTGTATGCAGGTGCAGTGGGTGATAGATTCATTCTGATGGACGATAATGCCCGTCCTTTTGTTGCCTATGCTGTCCGGGAGTACCGACAGGGGGAGGAGATTGAGCGTATGGACTGGCCACCAAGAACCCATGACCTCAATCCAATTGAACATGTCTGGAATGAGTTGCAGCTGGCAATTTCAGCCCGTCCAGTCCAGCCAAGAAGTGTCCAGGAGCTTGATGCCATGATGGTCCAAGATTGGAACACCACCCAACTTGTGACCATCAGGATAATTAACAGTAATGGGTCTCATACTCGATATTGAACCCATACCAGTTTGCTCAACTTTTTGGCAAATTTGGATAATTTCCTCTTTCACTAATAATATCCATTTTCCATGGTTATCGTATTCAAAAGCTAAAAAATAATGTCAAGCACAAATAAAATATTAATTTCTGTACTTAAATCATTAAAGATTAAAGATATAATTAAATAAAAAATATATACACTTTTCATAACAATATTTCAACTAAAACGTAAAACAGGTAGTTGGATATACTTCGTGCTAAACAAACTTTGAGTAGAAAATTAAAAAAAAAACAGGCTGTAAAAAAACCCATTTTTTTCTATTATAAGATAGAAGAGGAATTTCAGGCCAAAGGCCACCAGAATGCACAATTTGAGAGCTCCATTAAAAAAAATTTCCTGGGAGACAACCCCTCCACGCCCCCTCTAATACCTCGTGCCATCGGCACGAGGTGCAGATGCCTTTGGCATCTGAGGCGTCCCCTCCCAATTTTTAGGTGATATACATGCACTTGCCCTCATCAGACAGTTTCGCCCCCTTGTCTTTTGCTGCTTCCGCCGGCCCTGCTTTTAGTACTCAAAGTATAGAATATTCGTCCAATTATTGAAAAAATCTGATAAGGTGCTCAATGTATTGTAGCGGTCGAGGTATAAAGGCCATTTACCAACTAGCCTGGTTGGTCCGGATCTCTTAGTCTCGTGGTAAATCGGTCGTTTTGTGTGCTAGAGGTCGACGGTTCGAACCCCGGCTCCCGCACTTATCTCTCCTCCTGTTACATTTGGGGGCTCATCCAATCCTCAGCAGTAGGTGGCACTGCGGGTGTTTCGACCGCTCTGAGGAGGAACTTGGGTGAGATTCATATGTGATGAATCTCAAAAGAAGGGGAGAGTAGTGTAGCGGTCGAGGTATAAAGGCCATTTACCAACTAGCCTGGTTGGTCCGGACCTCTTAGTCTCGTGGTAAATCGGTCGCTTTGTGTGCTAGAGGTCGACGGTTCGAACCCCGGCTCCCGCACTTATCTCTCCTCCTGTTACAGTATAAAAGTATTTTTCATGTGCTAAATGCTATGTTTTGGATAATGAATAAACTCATGTTGTGTCAGAAACCTACCTTGTATTATTATTTTTTTTTGGTGGTGAGTTGACCTGTGGTGACTTGACCCGGTAGCGACTTGACCTGGTGGCGAGTTGACCCAGTGGCGAGTTGACCCGTTCCCAAAACTTTGAAGCTTGATTGTGCCTTGTGTGTGTTGCCATACTTCACTTTCGTTGAGAATTTCTTTGCAACGACTGATAAAATAATTTTCTAGAGAAAAATTTCATGTTCACACTTCTGTCATATTTTATTTGTGATTAGGATGTCTAGTGGGGTGGATAGAAAGAAAAAATATTATTTTTCGCACTTTGAACAAGCGACTTACCAATGCATGTGACTTTCCGGTGACAACTTCGATCAACAAATACTTGCAGGCACGAGTCAAATAGCCCACAAATTATTCGAAATTATCGATGATCTTTGTGGATTGCAAACAAATTTAATGAAATACCGGTACATCATTTACAATGATTCGCAATGTAAATCACACCAGATCGCAAAATTAGGAGCATTATTTCTGGAACTCACCGAAACTAGACCGAAATGGGACCGAATGACAGACCACTAAAGTTAACCATCAATATTACATGACGAACAATAGTTCCCCCGATTTGCGATTAAATGAAGTGAAAAAGCAACCAGTTTACGAATATTTCAACAACGAAAGAATACAACATGGTTTTCTAATTCCACTATATGTCACCGTTTTGTTAATTAAAGAAAATTGAAATCTTTGTTCTCTATTGGTAATTTTGGTGCATGAATACAAACTAATGGCAAGGTCGATCCATGTAAACAAACTGATTGCTTCAGTTGGTGAGGGAAGAATATTTACATATAACAGACAATCAATGCAATTTGCCTCTATTAGTCTGCTCCCCTTGAGATATATCGACAATAAGAATTTCAGCAGTGGCATTGTCATGATAATTTACGGGACATATGGCGAGATCTTTTGTCGCAATGTTGCCCACAACCTTCAGTGTTTTGAATTTCCCCCCGTAAACATGGCGGGCACTTTATGAGACTGAAACGACCCAGGTTGACAATGTGCTTAGTCCTATCTTCGATGTGTTTTATTAAAAATTAAGACTCATCTGCTGCAGTACATTATTGATAGCTCACGTTGGTTGTTCATTGGAAGGTGAGGCATCTCGCTAATTTTTGAAATCCTGCCCACGCCATTTCCGACTTCTTGACAGTACACATTTTCTAATGTCTCCAAATGACTCGTAAATTTGTTAAATGCATATTTTGCGGGTCCCATCACGTTCTATGTGACATGACCATTCACCCCAACCCTCGTATCCAAGGGCAAGGCTGTTTCATTGCCAAGTTATTCTTCAATGAAATGTTCACATTTTTCTGTGTTTCTGGCTTCAATGTTGGCAGCCATGACTTTAGAATCACCTTAAGGGGTCGTCCAACCTAACTTTGGTCAATTTGTTGACATTTTTCCCAATGCCTCAGAAACAGATAAGAGAAGTAAGGAAAGGCAAATTATATATCAAAATAATGAGTAAAGTGCATAGAAAAGGTACATATAATTTTTTTCAGGAAAAAAAGTGAATTTTATGATTTTGAAGAAGATTAATTGGCAAATGGCATAAGTAACAAACCGGTAAAACCACAAAATAATCGGTAATTCGAAAGCCTTGTCCTCAATATAACCATAACATACTACAGACTCTGAGAAAGCATTTTTTTGACACACACTCTGGTGGGTTTTGACGTTTGAATGTAATACCACCAACACAAATTTTCGATGTTTCGGATGTGGCCATGTTTCAATGATGTTTTTCCGGTCATGTGATTACGATGTGGTTCTTGCAGAAATACTCAATTTGGGCAATCGTAAGAATGCAAGGACGTGATCACGCCCCTTATTTGTTCGAGACAATGTATGAGCGGATTTGCAAACAGGTGACAGCAAATACTTGAGCTGTTAATGTCATAACTGCAAAATATGGTTCGAAATTCCCTCTCGTGTTTACAGGCCGTCTGAACATTTTTGTTGACAAAAAATCTGAATTATTGCGCACTAGAAAGACAACATGAACCACTTGTAAAAAAAATAACCGAATGTATAAAATCGGGACGATACACATAAAATAAGGCAATATTCATAACAAAGTAAGCAGAATGCTTCAGAAATCACTTTTTCACAAAGTATATTCCAAGTGACCTGGAACTATATTGAGCGTGTTAATTTCCCCCTGTCGCTGCGAAGTTTTTTACTTCCTAGTAACCATGGAATTTGAAGGCGGGTATGTTTGATGTCCTCAAAGGACCGATTGAAGATGGGTTGAAAATGATGCATTCGTGCTTTTAAATAAGGTGCGCTTGGACGATCCTGGGAATTTAGTTTTTTCTTGCAACCAACCATAGTAATACAAGCGTCGATCAGTGTCTTTTATGATCGCTTTACACTGACAAATGTGACAAATCTCCTTCACCGGAAACCATCCCCCAATTTGCATATCACAATAAACATAACCGCTGTCATGGAGTGTCAGCGTGGCCGTGTGGTCAAAACCGAAACGAATTATCGAATGCACGGTCAATATTAGCTGCAATTGGCTTTTAAACAAACGAAATATTCGCAATTTCTTCATTATTCATGCCGAGTTACTTTTTAACCAAACCACATGCCTTCAGTTTCGTTTGTCGGCATCAAACTGATATTGTTTGTGGTAATTAAATAGTACGAGAAGGCGAAGGAAGCCAAATATTTTCCATCATCTATTAATTAATTCAAATTGATAATTTCTTTTATTTTACTGAAATTATGAACTGATAAGGTGGGTGTGTTGCGATTATTATGCCCCAGACCTGGAAGTTTGAAAATCAAAAGTGCATCTAGGGCCGTGCAGTGCCAGTGGTGACCTCTGTCCTCTTACCCATTCATCATTACATGTACCAACATTCTCCCTTGTATCTCAACCATTGCTACTCCAATGTGAAGGATATTTGGTGTTGTGATCGAGCATCATGGGGAAACAATGCCTGTGTAGCTGCTGTAGCATGTGTTTCTTCCCACATTTTTTCAGAGTTGTGGTACTTTTTCACTCTTTTGAGTTAGAAAATTTTGTTTATAACTAGTTGATTTGTTACAATTTGTTGCAAAGTGCCTGCTAATACCTTCAATTGTATTGCTACAGAATTTTCTTATGAAGATTTTGTTCCTATTACTTATCAAGCAACAACCTAATGAATATTCTGTATAAAGCCACCAATCTGATGTTTGACACTTTTATCGGAGCTGTTTTGAAGGCTTATGGAACTCAAAATGTTGATTATGGCAGGACTTTTCTATTCACCCATTAATCGATAAATTAAGTGTTATAGTTGGAAGTAAGAAGCCTGAAAGGTCCAGAACTAAAACTCTAAAAAGAATGTTTTGCAATGTAACATGATTTTTGCAGATACACTTATTTGGAGGGTTACCTGTCTGATAGTGTTTGGAACAGTGTGGCCAGGATCTTCAAAAAGAAAAAAGAGTTAAACTTTGAGAAAAAAGGCATATGCCTTGAGTGCAGGAGGTAGAGTCATACAAGGAAGAGAGCCCCCCTCCCCCCCCCCCCCCCCCCCCCAGGAAATTTTTTGTGTCAAATGGAGCTCACTTGTCATCTTTTGGGGATTGCTTTGTGTACTGTGTTCTTGAAAAAAATATGTGAGACCCTCTGGATGTGCCCTTCTGATCTCAGTATGTCAATAAGCCTCCTTGGGGAAAGTACATGCAATAATGGTTATGTAAGGTTGATTTGATGTGTTTTGAATAACAATGTACTTTTAAGTACATTAGATGGTTTATTGCAGTGACAGGTTACAGTTACCCTTATTTCTTCTCCAACAGATATCATGAGTGTATTGGTGTCCAAGAGTTAAACAAAGCTAATGTACTTATTGATAAACCAGACAAATTTAACAATTTAATCACTATCAAATTGATGCATGGGATAAAAGGGGTTACAGTGCAAGGGGTTTGTAAATATATTTATTCAACTACAATGTATGACTTTGCAGTGCATTCTACATAGAAGAATATCATATTTTCTTTTCAAACCATTACAGTAACACATACATCTTGATATTGGGAGACACTCTTTTGCCCTTCCATACTTCTTCTGCTGGACTCCTTCAAGTTGACCTTTGTTGAACTCCCCAAATCAAAACATAAACAAAAGAAAATGTCTGCCTTCAATCAGTGAGCACTCGACTTATAACATTTGGTCTCAATCTTTATTACTTTCATGAATTAGGAAAAGATTTCTTCGAGTATGTACTTAAATGTTTATAGAATACAGCTGTTATTTTATTTTGAGGTATTTTATTGTAAAAATTTTGTTCTCTTACTTATGCCATAGCAGACTTTCAGGTGGTGCTATTTACACATGGCAGCAGTTCCATGGCAAATTTCAGTTTCCACATGTTCTATGTTTCATTCCAAGCATTTTGGGATATAATTTATTGGGGTTATTCATTTTGGGCCTTTTTTAGACTTGAAAGAAAATTACATGAAATTTGACCAAAGTTAGGTTGGACGTCCCCTTAAAATGCCCACTCATAGATTTTGCCCTGTCGACGATGGCTGTACTGTAATAGGTCCTCTTTATAATATCCAGATGACCTCAAATTTGGAGAATTTATTTTCTGTTGTTATTATCATTTTATTCCCATTTCGCTACGCTTACGACAAACATATTGCTTTACATATTTGCTTTTTTAGCATATTAATTAAAATTTGAGGTTTGTGAATTATGTTGCAGTGTTAATATTATCAATGAAATTTATTTGATTTTTTCTGGTCTTATATAACAAGACGCAACAGTACATGTCTTCTCCACAACGCCAGTATTCAGCAATGTCTTTTCCATAACAAAGTTCTCCACTGTCACATATAACTCTATTTTTTATTCAGGGCTATTAGACCCTTGCATTCCGTTAATAAATGGAGTTAGACCACAACTTTATGTAAATAACTTCAATAATTAAGGAAAAAGTCTTATTTTTTTTACTGATTCAACACTAACATTTAATCAGTATTTCCAAAAGACGTTTATTTTAATTTATTTTAAAACATTTCCCATTACTTCGATTTACGGTATTATTTTCTGCCTATATATATTATTTCAGGTTATTTAACTTGAACCATAACTTTGCGTTACCAAACATAAAAGAAAAACATGAAAAAAATTATTAAACACGGGAATTACAGCTACTCCAAAATTCTTGATGGTTAAGACACTTTTATCACGTGATCACAACGGAATCACGTGGCTATGATGGACTAGCTCCGCATTATACCACCCCCATATAAACTTTCAACTGCCACTAAAAATATTCCCTTAAAGAATATAATTTTTTTTAAACATTTTAAAATCAAATGTGCTCGGTTGTCAGAGAATTAATTGGGACAAAAGTGTACTCACTCAGCGCGTTATCACACGGAAATAGTATAGTGCACCATACAGTCACGAGACCCCCAGTTTGAACTGTATACTGAATAATATACTTAAGAAAGTATATTTTGTCTGCAGAGAAAATAATTACTCACCAAAATAAATTGCTCCAGTTGGTCTGTTACTTTTTCACACTGCATTATTGGGAAAGAAAGATTCACTAACATTTTGTTATAACTGTAGTATAAATTTGCCAGGTAAGTCTTTTAGAGGAGATGCTCTTGGATGCTATATATACAGTAGGTAGAGAGGTAGAAAGTGGACAGCAATAAAACCAACCGCGAAGCGGGGTTATCACCCAAACTATAACTGTACTTATAAAAAAAAGAGAAAAAAGCAATTTTTTAGCCAATGGACCTCCGGCTTTATTAGCCCAAAAGGTCCACTGGCTCAAGCCCCGCCTATGCCTGCTATGCTTTACAACAAATTTGCAATTATTGTTTGGGTGGAGTCTCCCTCCACGGGAGATCCAACGACAGTACACTCCATGCGCACTGAGGTGCTTATACTTTTATGGGTACTTGGGTATCCAGAATCAGTCCAGCAGGCTAAGGAGATGAACTTGGCGAACTTAAATGTATCAATCATGTCAATCAGAAAAAATACACCCAAAGGTGAAATACCCTAGCAGTCAGACGAGAAGATACAGAGAAGTGATAGACTGAGGATAATATTCGAGAACTGACAATTTATTTATTGATTTATTGGTGTTTAAGGTCACATATTTCTGCACAATGGCTAATCATGACCACGAACTGACAATTACTGAATTGTACATATTATTATCATTATTTATGCACATTATTAAGTTATTCTTACGCGGCGAAGGTAATTCATTCACCTCAAACGTCACATCGTTATGATATGCGATCACAATCTACAGTGCGATCTCGATTTTCGTGAATTGCAATCTTAAATTTTAACACTATTGTTAATTTCTTATATTTATACAACATTTATAACAAAATAAATTAAACCACAGATGGATATTGATGTAAATTATGAAATGAACAGTTGTATATATTTTGTTATTATGTTCTAGTTTTAATAAAATTAGTATTTGAGGCATACAGCTTTCGAGCCATACCTATTGTGTGGGATGGGAGAATGAAGGACATGTGGCTAGGGGGAAACTCTAAGGAGAGGGTTAATATGCTAATCGGAGAGATTGGGAAGAATGGGGCAAGGGATGTCATCAAGCAGTTCATCTCCGAGTGCTGGGAGGAGAGGAGAAGCATGGGAATAGGGAGGCAGTTGGGAGTACAGGGGTAACCAAGACCTTCTCGTCCGTGAACTGCGACAAATCAATGGTTGGCCAAAGTGTTATTATTATTATTATTACGAGTAATTCATGACTGGAAACGTGTTACATAAGCTTCTAGCTTGCTGTTGAATCCTATCTCATAATAACCGATATGTAAAATGTTAATTTATTGCTTATCTGTATATTATTATTAATGTGAAACTGAGTTATGAAATAAAATATTGTTTAAACTAGTTTTTATAAATAAAAAAAGTTGTATATATTTGTTATATATTTTGTTATGATATTCGAGAACAGGACGATTCGCACCCCATGGATGATTCACCCCCTGGACGATTCGCTCCGATGGATGATTCGCCCCTATTTTTTTTTTTGGACGATTCACACCCCCCACCCCCATTTTATTTTTAATAAAAAATAACACAAAAATCTGCTGTGTTTTTTTTTATTTCATCACCGAAAACAAACAAATACATTTCTAAAACAAACAAGATCTACATACAAACGCATACAAAGTTCGACGTTGTAAATGAATGTCTACAAGTTCAGCCTCATGGCGTAACACTTTCACAAACTGGTAAAATGGTAAGTGGTGTCGCCTAATTTTACTATTTAAACGACGGTGCCAACCTTCGGCGCGTGAAACCATTCCGTTCATCGTTATTATTTGTACTGTGGTTAAATACTGACCAAGACGATGGTGGCCACACACTACTATGTATCCAAGTGTTGTGGATACTGTCAAGAAGACTCCTCAGGAGTGGAGCCATTGGAGATGAAGGCGTATCCATACCAATGATTGGTGTAAAAATAGGCACAATGTGTTCTGCAGGAAGAAAGGGCAAATACTTTACCCGTGTGATAAACTTTTGAATCTGGGAGTTTTCCATATACCTCACAGAAAGACCCAACTCTTGGACCTTCCTCCAGACAGCTTGTGTCCAATGAAAATGGCAGCCCTTTCGATTTACATGTGAAAAACGTCACTGAATGCTTTCCAAACAGCTGCCTCAAAATCCATGATTACATTTGTTAAATTTTCTAAATCATTGTTTGACTTTAAATATTCAAGGACAGCACTGTAATCCTGAGCAGATTTACCAGACATTAACACAAACACAACTGGTACTTGCTTAACTGTATCACCATTCTTTAAAAAACATGAATGGACCACAACTGAGTAAAGGGGCCACCTACTGATTTAAATGTCCCATCTGCATACCACTCTCGAGCAGAATTTAAATGTTGTGACAAAGTATTAGTATAGAACACAATATGTCTTTTTTGTTGAAATTTTATGTCACAGCGGTGAAAGCCATCAGGTATGGCTGACTCTTGAATTTCAAAGTTTAGTGATTCGGGTTCTGGGGGTCGTCGCCTTATCGCCGACGGTTACATTCTCTGATAAGCGATAAAGGCTGTGGAAGCGATTCCAAGGGAGTATTACCATCCTTATTCTGGCGAAGTGCCTCTTCAACAATAGTGGAAGCAGATGTCACCGTGTCAGACTTAGATATAATGTTCATGTTAGCACGTACTTTAGCACCTAGCAAGGCAGATGCTTTGGGGACACAAGAGTGTGGAGTTGGCTCTTCAACAAACTCATCATTTAGTTCTTTAAGGGTAGCAGTACAATACATATTTTTGTTTCGGACACAACATTGCCAAACAGTATGCCCAGATTTCAGCTTCTTCTTGAAATTGTATGAATAATTGTCTGAGGACACCAAACGTGGATTAGATCTTTTTGAGGCACCTGGGACTACAGTGAAAGTTAAAGGGGGAGCCTCTCCCGCTTCTACAACAGAAGGTACATTCTCAAAAATGTCATTTTCGACCACAGCCTCAGGTACGACAAAACTTCGGCGAGCTGTTTCTGTTAGCAAACTTATATCAGGAACAGATGGTGAAAAAGGATGTACGGGCGGTGAAGGAGATCCAGGAGATCTTGCAGGTGAAGTAGGTCTCACAGGCGCAAGAGGTGAATCGGGTCTTGGATGTGGCGATGGACACCTGGGAGGTTGTGGTGGAGAAACAGGCCTTATAGTCTTTGTCTCTTATTAGAGTTGGCTGCAACCGCTTCGGCTGCTGTTGGCTGATCATTCGGCGTATCAATGTTTCTGCATGGATTCAGGTCCATGGAAAGACAGAGTCGTCAGAGTTATAGGAATGAATGAAAGGTTTTAGCATGCCAAAGACGCGCAGGGACGATGTTGGATTTACAAATCCCTTGCAACCCGGTTAACCTTATTTTAATTCACTTGGATCACACAGGCCTAACTTTCCTATTGCCTCAAATGGAGTCTGAGGGGGGTATGCACACGGTTAAAATTCCCGGCAGTTTACGTTGGAGTGTTAGATTGTCAGTACTCAATCCCTCACCGCCATTAAAACTATTAGAGAGTGGGTTGTATTCGGTTCCAGCTCGGCGATGGTAGAGGTTTGAGTCCCACCATGGTGGCGAGCCAGAATGTAATGTTGTGCGATGGCAAATTTAAGGGAAAAGGAGAAAAGAAAACCAAACAGCAATGCTGGTTTGGTAGCGGCCCCAGTATATGACCATAGCGGTTACAAAAAAGGAGTGGAGAAAGCTCCAACAGTTTAGTTTTGAAAAACCGGGAGTCATCCATCAAGCCTTCTGGCAGATAGGATGCCGTATATGATTATGAGGTATCTGGTTATCCTTCGGGAATTTCAAATGACCTCCTCCACCCCCCCCAAACACCCTCTCACAGACACACACCCTCAAGCCCTTAAAAGGGCTGTTAAATCTTTATTCAAATGTTTATTTATATACAATGTACACTCGTCCCCAGCCAGACAAGCTTGTTTCAATCCTTGCCTAGTGTTTGGTGGTTTCTTGTGCATGCTGCAGAAAGGTAGGTTGCACCAATTCCTCCTACACTTTGTCTACCATTTCCACACATCTTCTTTATAAGAGTGTTGCAAGAAAATTTGAGAATGTTCAATTAGAAAAGTTATAGGTAGAGACAAAGATAAGTGTCCGCTATTGTATATTGTGCGATTGTTGCTATGGATGGGATAAGGGGTGTGTTTCTTCGGAGCCCACTCCCCACTTGCAGAGTTGTGAGGCAATCCTCACAGACTCAATCCCAAAGATCTCAATGAGTAGCGAGGCAATCCTCACTGACTCCACGCAGTTTAATTCTATTGAGTAATTTTAATTTACTGTGGATTATTTTGTTTTTCTGTTCGGTGTTCGGTGTTCGTTCAGCTTCACCATTGATTCACTATCCCGGAGTATGTGGAGGGTTTTGTTATATAGATCTTATTAAACGCATTTCAATCGTGCTTCAGTTCTCGATGAGTAGCGAGGCAATCCTCTCTGACTCCACGTGATTTAGTTATATTGTATAATTTTTATTTTATTTTATCTTTTTTTCCGGAAACTTATTTTGTTTTTCTGTTAAGGGATAGTAGTAGTGTTGGACCGTTTCAGGCCTGTTCTGGGGGAGAGGGATTGGGGAGAGGGGGGGAGGGGTGGATGACATCATCTTAATTAAAATGTTACGTAAGGTAATTAACATTACTTAATGATTTTTTTTTTAATCACTTTAATAATTGTTGCTTAATTAATTTTAATTAAGGACTATTGCATAATTAATGTAATTAATGTAATTAATGAGTGTAATTACGGTTGATTATAATAATTAGTATATTAATAAATGAATTAATAATGTCGATTAGTACATATTTTTTTTAAAGTCATAATTTGATAGATATTATTAGATATAAAAATAATATATTTAAAAATAATATTGACATACGGGACATATATATGAATGCTATTGACTGACCCTGACCTGGACACGTGTTAAGGTAAACAGTTCATTGCATGTTTAGGTGTCATTAAAAACCAATGAAATTTCATTAAATCGATTTTTTCTTTTCAAATGCCAACTACTATACGAGAGTGACAGATGTTGAGATCATAATCTGTCCTAAATATTATTAGACTGGACATGCTATCATGTATTTAAAAATCAATAATGATCTCACGCGACAAGATGTGTCTTGCTTTTAACTGAAGACTGTGAACGACTCCATTGTGGCTATTTTTATAGGTGTAATTGGATTTAATAACTTGGCATGATTCTTACATATTAATAACGCAAGTTTATTCTTCTCGTTTTTATGGCTGTCGAAAAACTCTCATAGACCAGGGTGATTTTATGCCTCACACTATAAAGTAATTTTTTAATCTGATGACCACATGAACAAATAACATTTCGGTTATTGAAAAGCGGGCATGTTTTTTTTTTCCCATATAAAGTCCGACGATTCGAACCTCACTCTCATTAGAAACTGTGTCAGAAAAGCCAAGATGACAAGCATCGACTATACTTCCATAAACAGCTATGAGTGAACCAAGAGCAGCAAGCCAACGAAAGAATTTGCATTAGCGTTAAAAAAGTGGTGGTCAGCGATGCTCCCCATGAAAAAACAAGAAAAGAGACGAAAAGACTACCCTTTTGTTGAGGCTGCCAGACGTCATTTAGGGGAGATCCAGTACAAAAATCGACCCAGACACTGGTTCGATTTTCCCATACGCATGCAGGAGGAAGGACTTTTAGGGCCACCAGTAACAGTTGACGAAGATTGGGAAAAGGAGTTCTTCACCAAGGCGGAGATGGGAGGAAAAAAATAGCTTTCTATGGAAAGCAAAAAAAAAACGGCCCTTTTTAGGGCCACCATAATCTTAAAAAGAGTTCCTTTGTCACAAACACACACTTTCTCAACCAATCAGACACCTCCATTATCCCACACCCTCACCGTCACACCCCTGTATCCCCTCACAGTACCTAAAACTTTCATGAACTCCCCTCCTCCAGGTCATCCAATACTAAAAAACTTTTGGAAACCTCTCCCCCCCTCCCCCAGCCCTCACAATAGCTAAAGTATCTCGAACTCCAGTCCAGTTCTCTAAATGTAATGGACATGTCAGGCCCTGGACACCCCTCCCCCACAATTTTGAGAGATCGAATTACCCCGATTAGTCTCCTCTCATAACTTACCACACTCTTAACCCGTATTTACTATGAGATTGTCCCCTAATAAATAGCGTATGCTCATTTAATATAATATATTAATAATTTTTGTTAAATAATTCATTCACAAGACACTTTTCAGAAAAAAAATGGCAGATTAGTTTGACAGAAATACGCGTATCGATTTATTCATGAGTGTCTGTCGGTTGTGTCCTTGGGCAAGATACTTCATCCCCATTGCCCATGTGGGGGCACGGTGATGCTGTGCACTAAGGCATACTGCATGTCGATGGAGCACCTGTCTTTAACCAATGCTAACCTATGTAGAATTTTGACAGTTGCTTTCTGTTGCTCGGTGGCTCTCTCCAGCTTCCTCCACCCGTAAAACTGTTGTGGTCATGATTAGCCATTGTGCAGAAATATGTGAGCTTAAACACCAATAAATAAATATAAATAAATAGTCGATTAAAAACAGCCCTTAAGTGTTTACCAGTTAATTGTGGACCAGTGCGTTTAAAAATGAAAAATTTGGGTGATAACACTGCGGACTGTGTTTAATCATAGAAAAATCACACCCGCATTATTACTAACCCGTATGATTTATTTTTGAATGCTTACTGAAGAATAACCCACCAATCTAAGTAAAAGCATGAAAGAGCTACCATTATCTAATTACCTACGTGGGGTGGAAGTGGTCGGTAACGTTGTGTACCATGGCATACTACCTTCAGCCAATGATAACCATGTGTAGAACTTTGACAGCTGTTTGCCTCTGCATGATTGTTCTTTCTGGATTGCTCCAACTGTCGTTAAATAAATGAAAAAAACTACAATTCTATAATAACAGGCCAAACCCCCCTTCGTTTTACATGTTTTGTGAGGGTAAAATCAACAGTACTTTCACCCACCTCATTTTAATAGTTGAAAAATGCTGTTACTCGATCAAAATGGTAAAAGGATATGCAACTCTGCATTAGCAACCAAAATTTGTGAGACTTGGGAAAATATAACCCACCTAGAGCTGCACCAAAGCTACGTACACTATTCAAACTCCTGCATTATGTCCTTGGGCAAGGTAATTTATCCCGATTATCCCCATGGGGGCATGATGACGGCATGTACTAAGGTGCACTGCATGTCGATGATACACATATTTTCGAAAAATCTAACCCGTCTTGTGCGGATTTCGGACATTGGTGAGATGACAGTTACTCATCGTTGCTCTGTGGTTCTCTTTGGATATTCTGGAGTCTACCAGTAAAATTGTCACGTTTAATTATAACTTGAACTTGATGTCCGGGTATAATTTTCTGCAGACATTCTAAATAAACGCAGCTGGTTTACAGACCTGTATATATTTTTTTTTCAATTGAGTAAAAATATATGATAGTTACTGATGTAACATGCCAATTAGCATGTTTAATGAATCTAACTACACCAGCCCAACCGACCATTTGCCCACCATGATCACAACAAACGCTTCAATTCTCTCTCTCTCTCTCTCTCTCTCTCTCTCTCTCTCTCTCTGACTCTCTCTCTCTCTCTATCTCTCTCACACACACACAAACACACACACACACCAACCGATATAGTATGGATGGAAACTAATTGCGTTCAAGCTGTTGTTTTTTTTCTAGGTTTTACCACCCCACCCCACCCCCTCTTTACAGAGCAAATCAAACTGAAATCTGATTCACTGAACCATACTACAGCGTATGTGCTAAAATGATTATTTTTGTACAAAACTCAAGACCTTTCCCTCACAAATACTTATACAAAAATAATATAATACGCGAGAATGCATTGTGTACCTGCATTTTGTTGATAAAATATATCATGACCACATTCCCGAATATTATTAATGTACCCGCTTAATAACAGCCAAATGGCGAATGTCAAGAAAGTCACTCTATAGTGTAGGAGACTCCACAAATAAAAACAAAATCAAAAATCTGAGATATATTGCATTTATTTAAATATCGATATTAACCAGAGGTCGAAACTAGTCAAATTGATTAGTATTAAATTACAAATGAATATGAAATTTGCAGTAAAATGAACACCGCCATATACAGCTATTCGGAATGACACCCTATTGGTGAGAGTTTTCGTTTTTGTTTTTTTGGTCCAGTTTCATTAGAGCTTCCATGAAGTCCATTCCACATTCGCAGGCTTTTCCAGGGGATTTTCTTCAAAGACTGGTCCATCGCTGCTTTGCAAAGATTTTGTTTTCTGGAAGAAAAAAGTCCATACGTTCTTTATTTCCGATCGGACCCCTTGGGATATTTTGATCTTTAAGGATGTTTGCCAAAATTTTCCAGCCTGTCGGTTGAAAATCTTTTCTTTTTTGCAGCAGATAATTTATTAGATCACACATATTGGAGCCCGAAATTGTAATGCCGTTATACACGAGTCGATCTTTCTCATCCCAGGATAAATTGGGTATATTCTTTATTATCTGGAGTAACAAAAGCGCCTTCTGCTGCATGGAATCTGGTATAACCGCTAACCAATCCAGATGATTTTCCACTGAAAAACTAGTCATTAAGGAGTGTGGTTTGGTGTTTTCTTTGCGTAAATTTGAATGGTGCTGAAAGATTGTCTTGTAGAACAGACCTTTTTCTGCAGAACTCGATGTTGAAGATTCAGTAATTGGTCTCATACCCTGCTCTATGAGTGGGACAGCTACAGCATTCAGGGGTGTGCATATTTCCTGCAACTGTTCACTTTTCCATGGTTCAATACACTGAATTCTGCTTGAGGGTAGGCTGGTTGAGTCATCTATAGGCTTTCTCTTCGGTGATTCCCTCATCACTAGCGGTTTTACTGGCTCTAGCTTATTTGCAAGCCCCAAAATATTTCCACTTGTTAATGCATTGTTCCAACTAAAGGCTGATTTCATATGCACTGGTGGATAGGGTAGCTGTTTACAGACAGATCTGGTTGTTAACTCAGTTGTATTTGGGTTTGCTCCCCCTATAGTGTGTTTAAAATTTACATTTTTGTGTAATTTTCGTCTGTGTCGATAATGATGAGTTTTATGAGAATAAGATTTTTGACACAATTCACAGACGTAGTGTGAATTCATCCTTTTCAGAAGCGAGTTAACAGAGTGGCAATACAGTTCCAACACTCTTCCATTTGTATGTATGAATAGGATGGGTCCCACCCCAATCTGTCAATCGCTGATTGGCTAATTACATATCAGGATAAGGTGGGTTCTACCCAACCTGTTGATCATTGGTTACTTCAAATTCTCACACAGTGCATTGTGGGAAATTACAGTGGTAGAGCTCTGGGGTAAAATGAGTATTTCCTCAACTTCACACAAATTGATATAGTTTACTTCAAAAAAAGAAACAGCAAAGTCACATTCATGACAAGCCGAGGTAGCACATCTGAACCACCAACTCCACACTGTTTAATCAGATAATCCATTTAATTAGATAATCACATGTGCATATCGGTTTTTCATCAGTTTTTCATCAGTTTCCATCAGTTTCCATTGGTTTTCATCAGTTTTTATCGGTTTTTATCAGTTTTCATCAGTTTTTATCGGTTTTTACGCATGGGCACATCGGTTTTCATCGTTTTTTTTTTCAGTTTTCATTGGTTTTCATCAGTTTTAAAGCATATTTAGTGACCATTTAATCCTACATGTTCACTAAATTGGTCACAGTGACCAAATTGGTCTCTCTCTGGGACCAAATTGGTCTCTCTCTGGGACCAATTTGGTCTCTTTAGTGACCAAATTGGTCTCTCTCTGTGACCAAATTGGTCACTGTGACCATTTAATCCTACATGTTCACTAAATTGGCCACAGTGACCAAATTGGTCTCTCTCTAGGACCAATTTGGTCTCTTTTGTGACCAACTTGGTCTCTCTCTGTGACCAATTTAGTGAACATGTAGGAACAATTGGTCACAGTGAGCAATTTGGACACAGAGAGAGACCAAATTGGTCCCAGAGAGAGACCAGTTTGGTCAATGTGACCAATTTAGTGAACATGTAGGATTAAATGGTCACAGTGACCAATTTGGTCAGAGAGAGACCAATTTGGTCACTAAAGAGACCAAATTGGTCCCAGAGAGAGACCAATTTGGTCACTGTAACCAATTTAGTGAACATGTAGGATTAAATAGTCACAGTGACCAATTTGGTCACAGAGAGAGACCAATTTGGTCACTAAAGAGACCAAATTGGTCCTAGAGAGAGACCAAATTGGTCACTGTGACCAATTTAGTGAACCTGTAGGATTAAATGGTCACAGTGACCAATTTGGTTACAGAGAGAGACCAATTTGGTCACTAAAGAGACCAAATTGGTCCTAGAGAGAGACCAAATTGGTCACTGTGACCAATTTAGTGAACATGTAGGAGTAAATGGTCACAGTGACCAATTTGGTCACAGAGAGAGACCAATTTGGTCACTAAAGAGACCAAATTGGTCCCAGAGAGAGACCTATATGGTCACTGTGACCAATTTAGTGAACATGTAGGATTAAATGGTCACTAAATATGCTTTAAGACTGATGAAAACCGATGAAAACTGATAAAAAACCCAATGAAAACCGATGTGCCCATGCGTAAAACTAATAAAAACCGAGGAAAACCGATGAAAACAGATGAAAACTGATGAAAAACCAAGGAAAAACCAATATGCACATGTGATTATCTGATTAAATAGATTATCTGCTTAAACAGTGTGGAGTTGGTGGTTCAGATGTGCTACCTCGGCTTGTCATGAATGTGACTTTGATGTTTCTTTTTTTGAAGTAAACTATATCAATTTGTGTGAAGTTGAGCAAAAACTTATTTTACCCCAGAGATCTACAACTGTAATTTCCCACAATGCACTGTGTGAGAATTTGAAGTAACCAATGATCAACAGGTTGGGGTAGAACCCACCTTATCTTGATATATAATTAGCCAATCAGCGATTGACAGGTTGGGGTGGGACCCATCCTATTCATACATATAAATGGAAGAGTGTTGGAACTGCATTGCCACTCTATTAACTCGCTTCTGAAAAGAATGAATTCACACTACGTCTGTGAATTGTGTCAAAAATCTTATTCTCATAAAACTCATTATTATCGACACAGACGAAAATTACACAAAAATGTAAATTTTAAACACACTATAGGGGGAGCGAACCCAAATACAACTGAGTTAACAACCAGATCTGTCTGTAAACAGCTACCCTATCTGCCAGTTCATATGAAATCAGCCTTTAGTTGGAACAATGCATTAACAAGTGGAAATATTTTGGGGCTTGCAAATAAGTTAGAGCCAGTAAAACTGCTAGTGATGAGGGAATCACTGAAGGGAAAACCTATAGATGACTCAACCAGCCTACCCTCAAGCAGAATTCAGTGTATTGAACCATGGGGGAGTGAACAGTTGCAAGAAATACGCACACCCCTGAATGCTGTAGCTGTCCCACCCATAGACCAGGGTATTAGACCAATTACTGAATCTTCAACATCGAGTTCTGCAGAAAAAGGTCTGTTCTACAAGACAATCTTTCAGCACCATTCAAATTTATGCAAAGAAAACACCAAACCACACTCCTTAACAACTAGTTTTTCAGTGGAAAATCATCCGGACTGGTTAGCCGTTATACCAGATTCCATGCAGCAGAAGGCACTTTTGTTACTCCAGATAATAAAGAATATACCCAATTTATCCTGGGATGAGAAAGATCGACTCATGTATAACGGCATTACAATTTCGGGCTCCAATATGTGTGATCTAATAAATGATCTGCTGCGAAAAAGAAAATATTTTCAACCGACATGCTGGAAAATTTTGGCAAACATCCTTAAAGATCAAAATATCCCAAGCGGTCTGATCGGAAATAAAGAATGTATGGACTTTTTTCTTCCAGAAAACAAAATCTCTGCAAAGCTGTGATGGACCAGTCTTTGAAGAAAATCCCCTGGAAAAGCCTGCGAATGTGGAATGGACTTCATGGAAGCTCTAATGAAACGGGACCAAAAAACAGAAATGAAAACTCTCACCAATAGGGTGTCATTCCGAATAGCCATATATGGTGGTGTTCATTTTACTCCAAATTTCATATTCATTTGTAATTTAATACTAATCAATTTGACTAGTTTCGACCTCTGGTTAATATCGATATTTAAATAAATTCAATATATCTCAGATTTTTTATTTTGTTTTTATTTGTGGAGTCTCCTACACTACAGAGTGCCTTTCTTGACATTTGCCATTTGGCTGTTATTAAGCGGGTACATTAATAATATTCGGGAATGTGGTCATGACATATTTTATCAACACAATGCAGATACACAACGCATTCTCGCGTATTATCGTGTTTTTATATAGGTATTTGTGAGGGAAAGGTCTTGAGTTTTGAACAAAAATAATCATTTTAGCACATACGCTGTAGTATGGTTCAATGAATCAGATTTCAGTTCGATTTGCACTGTAAGTGGGGGGGGGGGGTGGTAAAACCTAGAAAAAAAAACAACAGCTTGAACGCAATTAGTTTCCATCCATACTGTATTGGTCGGTGTGTGTGTGTGTGTGTGTGTGTGTGTGTGTGTGTGTGTGTGTGTGTGTGTGTGTGTGTGTGTGTGTGTGTGTGTGTGTGTGTGTGCGTTTGTCTTACCAACTTGACGAGGTAACTAGACAAAAGAGTTTGCGTGTTTCGCCTTACCGAGGTACAACAGACAAAAGAAACCCTTTACCTCGGTTGTTTTCCCAGAACTGTACCGGCAAAACGAGGTTGAAACCGTTAGTCCACACAAAGGACAAACAATGGGGTACCTCGGTATGTAGGGTAGACAAGACTCTGTGTGTGTGTGTGTGTGTGTGGGGGGGGGGGGGTTTGTCTTACCAACTTGACGAGGTAACTAGACAAAAGAGTTTGCGTGTTTTGCCTTACCGAGGTACAAAAGACAAAAGAAACCCTTTACCTCGGTTGTTTTCCCAGAACTGTACTGGCAAAACGAGGAAGAAACCGTTAGTCCACACAAAGGACAAACAATGGGGTACCTCGGTATGTAGAGTAAACAAGACTCTGTGTGTGTGTGTGTGTGTGTGTGTGTGTGTGTGTGTGTGTGTGTGTGTGTGTGTGTGTGTGTGTGTGTGTGTGTGTGTGTGTGTGTGTGTGTGTGTGTGTGTGGTTTGTCTTACCAACTTGACGAGGTAACTAGACAAAAGAGTTTGCGTGTTTCGCCTTACCGAGGTACAAAAGACAAAAGAAACCCTTTACCTTGGTTGTTTTCCCAGAACTGTACCGGCAAAACGAGGTAGAAACCGTTAGTCCACACAAAGGACAAACAATGGGGTACCTCGGTATGCAGGGAAAACAAGACTGTGTGTGTGTGTGTGTGTGTGTGTGTGTGGGGGAGTTTGTCTTACCAACTTGACGAGGTAACTAGACAAAAGAGTTTGCGAGTTTCGCCTTACCGAGGTACAAAAGACAAAAGAAACCCTTTACCTCGGTTGTTTTCCCAGAACTGTACCGGCAAAACGAGGTTGAAACCGTTAGTCCACACAAAGGACAGACAATGGGGTACCTCGGTATGTAGGGAAAACAAGACTCTGTGTGTGTGTGTGTGTGTGTGTGTGTGTGTGTGTGTGTGTGTGTGTGTGTGTGTGTGTGTGTGGGTTTGTCTTACCAACTTGACGAGGTAACTAGACAAAAGAGTTTGCGTGTTTCGCCTTACCGAGGTACAAAAGACAAAAGAAACCCTTTACCTCGGTTGTTTTCCCAGAACTGTACCGGCAAAACGAGGTTGAAACCGTTAGTCCACACAAAGGACAAACAATGGGGTACCTCGGTATGTAGGGTAGACAAGACTGTGTGTGTGTGTGTGTGTGTGTGTGTGTGTGTGTGTGTGTGTGTGTGTGTGTGTGTGTGTGTGTGTGTGTGTGTGTGTGTGTGTGTGTGTGTGTGTGTGTGTGTGTGTGTGTGTGTTTGAGGTTAAAAAATCGCACTGGCACAGACATTTCATACTGAAACGTTTTTTTCTTTTAATATGCCACCGAAAAATTGTTTTCATTTACTGAACCCTGATGGGTTTCAAACATGACCAAAAAATTACACAAAATTGATTTAAACTAAGTGATGAGCTTAGAAACTGGTTAAACTGACTGGCAATAATTGATGTTATTCATTGATGGGCTCTAATTTAGTCCTTACAAGGATGTTACGCAAGCTTTTGTTTTTCTTATAGGCGATGACAGGTCGAAGATTCAAAGGTTCATTTAATTTAGCATTGGTAAAATTGAATTCATCTTTTAACATTTTTGCTATTTCGATATTCATTCTGTTGTACGTTAAAGTGAAAGGAATGATGGACCTCCTTTCGCATTCGCCCTCTGATATGTTCATACCAAATGGCCAGAGGGTTTGAAGCGTATTGATCCAAAAAGCTTCACGTTTTTTTCTAAATTCATCCGTTTCTTCAAATGTGTCTTTAATTGGTGGTTGTTCAATAGGATGGATTTCAAAATCATCCAAAGAATGGCCAGGAAGGTTAAAATGTTGTGCTACTGGGGCATCAGCATTATGTTTTATATCCTGTTTGTGTCTAGTAGCACGTTCCCAGAAAGGATTTTGACTTTGACCAACATACTGTTTCCGACATCGCTTACAAGTGATAAGGTAAATAATGTTTGGTGAATCACAATGGAGGGGGTTACGGATCTGATAATGATTTTTCGTTCAGAGGAAAATTCCTCTTTCTGATCAGGCATAAAAGTATGCAGTCTACAACGAGGCTTTTTGCAATTAAATACCGCACCACTACCATTTTGCAACGGCCTGTTGTGTTCAATCTTCAGTGGTTCGAAATCGGTAGTTTCAGCTGGACTTTCGAGCTTTTTCAGGGTTTGGGATTTCAGGCTACGCAAAAGCTGCAGCGAGTACCCTCTCAATCTGAGGGCGCCAAATAGAGTAGAACAAGCCTCATTGAAATTTACCTTATCACTTGAATTGCGGTGGAAACGAATGAGCTGTGATTTGATGATACTTTTAAATGTATGTTGAGGATGAAATGATTTTGTGTGCAACAATTGATGTGAATCAGTTGGTTTAAAATATACTTTATAATCTAAATGACCGGACGCCTGAAATTTCTTGCCTTTATACACGGTCACATCTAATGTGTCTTTAATTGGTGGTTGTTCAATTGGGTGGATTTCGAAATCGTCCAAAGAATGGCCAGGAAGGTTAAAATGTTGTGCTACTGGGGCATCAGCATTATGTTTAATATCCTGTTTGTGTCTAGTAGCACGTTCTCGGAAAGGATTTTGACTTTGACCAACATACTGTTTCCGACATCGCTTTTATGCCGAAACTGGGAGAATTTAGAATCAAATGAGCGGCTCGAGTTGCGGCTCGGTGATTTGACTTTCTCTGAGTACGATATACCTGGTTGAACCACACTAGAGGCAGGAGAAGTGGCAGAAGAAACAGAAGCAGGAGAGGAAACAGAAGCAGGAGAAGAAACAGAAGGAGGAAGAGAAGTTCTAGTGAGAGCACTAGGAGAACCAGAGAAGAAAGGCTGAGGAGGAGTAGGAGGTAGAGGAGCAAGACGAGGCGAAACAGAGTTACTCAATTTGCGAGCATCTTCAGTCACAATATGGACCGGAGATGTTTGCAAATTGAGGCACTTACTCTAAGAGAAAGAAGAAGTAGAAGGAAAAGATGAGGGAGAAGTGCTTTGTCTTGATCTTTTCTTATTTTGCTTTTTGCGTTGGGGTAGAGGGACAACACAGGCCGGAGTTTGCTTGCTCCCTCCCGTATTGTTCCTTACTCCAGACGCTGGGTGAAGTTCCGAAATGTAAGACTCATAGGCCGAAATCGTCTTATCTGTCAACTTATTTTTAAAGTTCTTTTTAGCCCAGATCAAGGCACGTGCCGAAGCACTGTTGAAGTCTATTTTATCGAGTCCAGGAGGTGGTCGCACAGCCAAAGTTATCTTAGACTTCAACTGGTTTAAATTTACCTTATAATGCTCAACTAAAGCATTTAACGTTTGATTGGCCCATCCCACACTTATCTGTCGCAAAACAGAAAAAATGTGTGGGGTGGGAAGAGCTGGCTTTAGAAAGCCACCTAACTCATCTACTTTCTTCTCCAGCTGTTTCAGGAAATCCCGATTTGCCAAATGGTGCTCTAATAGCCCAATGTCGTGCAAACATTGAAGCACCTGAAACAAAGCCTTGACCAGCCTAGAATAAGCCTGGAACGATTGTTCCTGGCCAGTTCCGGACTGGGCAACTCTCTGCCTCTGATGCCTCTGCCCTTTTCTTGCCATTGTTAAAGAAAGTAGCTGAATTAAGTATAAATAAAATATAAAAGTGATGAAATAAATAAAATTGGAAAATTAGATATTACCTATTAAAGAAGATACCTGGATTGGTTGCAGTCTTCAGCAAAGGTAGAAAATTATCCATCTGTCTCGACGCGTTTCGCTTGTTTTGGCTTCTTCAAGGAGACTTTGAGGAAAATGATTCCAACTTGGGGAGGACATGCCTGGTATATATCCATATGTGGGCTGGGGTGTTTTTCTCAGCTCAGTACATAATTAAACTCGGTGACAAGCTGACAAATGTCACTCATCAAGATAATTCTTTTCAACCTGAGTGTCCCAAGTTTGTTTTCACAACTCAGTTTGTGTCGTCCAAACAAATTAGATGAAGCCATATTGACTGGCTTTCATTGATTTTTAATCAGTCAGTGAGTGGTTTGCTTTACTGACCCCATGAAGCCCTATTGGTTGGCTTTGATTTAAGTATAACCAATTGGAGCGGTTTGCTTTACTGGCTTCAGACGTGTGTGAAAATAATATGAAAAATGGTTTTATAAAATACATTGAGACTGGAGAAATAAATAAAAAATAATGCAAAAGATTATGATGCCTCACGAATGTTATCAGTTGGAATGAATATCCCCCGACGGAGGTTTATGACGGAAAATATTTTACATAACGTAGAAATTGTGTGTTTTAGCTTCTAAACCTCTACATTGTGTGAAAGGTATGAAAAATTAAAGATAAAATACACAGAAAATAAATAAATAATTAAAAATTAAAAATAAAATACAGTGTAAATAAATAAATAAATAAATAAATAAATAAATAATTTTATTTATAATTTTATTTAGGAAATAAATATAAATATAAAGGATTTTGACTTTGACCAACATACTGTTTCCGATATTGCTTACAAGTGATAAGGTAAATAATGTTTGGTGAATCACAATGGAGGGGGTTACGGATCTGATAATGATTTTTCGTTTGTTCGGAGGAAAATTCCTCTTTCTGATCAGGCATAAAAGTATGAAGTCTACAACGAGGCTTTTTGCAATTAAATACCGCGCAACTACCATTCTGCAACGGTCTGTTGTGTTCAATCTTCAGTGGTTCGAAATCGGTAGTTTCAGCTGGACTTTCGAGCTTTTTCAGGGTTTGCAATTTCAGGCTACGCAAGAGGCGCAGCGAGTACCCTCTCGATCTGAGGGCGCCAAATAGAGTAGAACAAGCCTCATTGAAATTTACCTTATCACTTGAATTGCGGTGGAAACGAATGAGTTGTGATTTGATGATACCTTTAAATGTATGTTGAGGATGAAATGATTTTGTGTGCAACAATTGATGTGAATCAGTTGGTTTAAAATACACTTTATAATCTAAATGACCGGACGCCTGAAATTGCTTGCCTTTATACACGGTCACATCGAGAAAATCAACAGAATTTTCACTGATAGTAGCTTTCAATTTAATATTTGGATCGTGATTGTTCAAAATTTCTAAAAATTCATCAAAATCTTCTTTTGAATGTTCCCAAATAATAAAAATGTCATCTAAATACCTGAGATATACGAGAGGATGCTTTGCACATTTGCATAAGGCATTTTCCTCCCATTCCGCTACATAAATGCTTGCAAAATTAGGACTGAATCTTTTGCCCATAGGACAACCCATTATTTGTAGAAAATATTCTCCATTGAATTGAAAGTCATTACCTTTTAAGCTCAGCTCTAAAAGATCCAAAATTTGTTCATCCGGGTGTTTCGCATCCGGATATTTTTCAAATGCATTTTTAACTGATATAACGCCTTTATCAATATCAATGTTCGTATACATACTGTCGATATCCAAAGTAGCCAGAATTGCATTTTTCGATATTTTCAATTTCGAAATTTTTGACAGGAAATCCTGTGTGTTTTTTAGATAGCTCGGATGTCTATTTGCTATAGGTTTCAGATGATAATCAATTAATTCCGAGATCGCATAAGATTCCGAATTACAATCTGATACAATTGGCCTCCCGGGTGGAGTTAAGTCATCCGTCCATGAAGAACGGTCCTTGTGGATCTTTGGTAGGATATAAAATTGTCTTGTTTGAGCATTGAGCTTAGCTGTTAAATATTTCAATTGTTTTTTGGTAATGTGACCTTCGTCGAGGAGAAATTTTAAGATCTTATTGAATTTTTCGATATTACTAGGCCAAATAAGTGAATCTATTTTCTTATAATGTTTAGTATTGCTGAGTTGTCTCATGGCTTCCTTTATATAATTATCCCGAGATAGAACAACTACCGACCCACCTTTGTCGGCTGGTTTAATTACTAGTTTCTTATTTTTTCGAAGTTTCGTGAGGGCTCTCCGTTCACCAACTGTTAAATTGTCTTTATCGGAGAGTATGTTCATGCTGAACACCTTTTTGATGATTCGTTTGCTAGCCTCAATAATTTCGGGATTTACTTCACTATCTGGAGGTGACCAACCAGATGATTCTGTAAAAGGAAGTTTCCGACCGCTGGAGTTTCTAAAGCGGTCGGCTAATTTCATTTGCTAAGAAAATTACAGTTGTATGATGGTAAATTTGTTTGGTTATCAGTTTTAGGCTTTGGTACTGGTACAAAAGTTAAACCGCGATCTAAAAGAGATTTCTCTTGGGTTGTTAGGTCATTGGTGCCAGACAGGTTAACCACATTAGTTCCTAATCCCACATCTGTTAGGTGGCTGTTACCTTTGCCTTTACTTAGTTTAAAGTTAGGTGGTTCAACCAGTGATCGTACATAATATTGGCGGTTCTCGTGGTCCAATGGATTAAATCCTGAGCAACATCAAACTTCGCGTCATCAATTTTAGGTATAACGTTAACGTCCTTCACTTTCCGATTGGTTTCGTTGATGATGCTCAGGGTTCTCCTCTCAGCCTGAGGGAGTTTTTGCAAAAAGTTTAGTTCAGCGAAATAAATTTTTGCTGATCTAAACTTGACCCTGATATCGCTAAGCATATTCTGCAACTGCTTAACTACGAGATCAGAATTATCGTTTCGAGAATTCACGCCAATATTTAATAATATTTTTGGGGGACTGGACTGGCCCCTGTGCCCTTTAAACATAGAGCGCAGATGATTGAATTTGGCGCCGGGGTAACACTCCACCTGGATGTCCGGATGGGGATTTCGATCAATGCATCCTAAATTTGAACTTCCAATCATAAGGATGTTTTTACAAACATCGGGGAGGCGCCAATTCCTTTTGTCAAAATTAACTCCGCTTTTATGCCGAAACTGGGAGAATTTAGAATCAAATGAGCGGCCCGAGTTGCGGCTCGGTGATTTGACTTTCTCTGAGTACGATATACCTGGTTGAACCACACTAGAAGCAGGAGAAGGGGCAGAAGAAACAGAAGCAGGAGAGGAAACAGAAGGAGTAGAAGAAACAGAAGGAGGAGGAGGAGTTCTAGCGAGAGCACTAGGAGAACCAGAGAAGAAAGGCTGAGGAGGAGTAGGAGGTATAGGAGCAAGACGAGGCGAGACAGCATTACTCAATTTGCGAGCATCTTCAGCCACAATATGGACCGGAGATGTTTGCAAATTGAGGCGCTTGCTCTGAGAGAAAGAAGAAGTAGAAGGAAAAGAAGAGGGAGAAGTGCTTTGCCTTGATCTTTTCTTATTTTGCTTTTTGCGTTGGGGTAGAGGGACAACACGGGCCGGAGTTTGCTTGCTCCCTTCCGTATTTTTCCTTACTCCAGACGCTGGGTAAAGTTCCAAAATGTAAGACTCATAGGCCGAAATCGTCTTATCTGTCAACTTATTTTTAAAGTTCTTTTTAGCCCAGATCAAGGCACGCGCCGAAGCGCTGTTGAAGTCTATTTTTTCGAGTCCAGGAGGTGGTCTCATAGCCAAAGTTATCTTAGACTTCAACTAGTTTAAATTTATCTTGTAATGCTCAACTAAAGCATTTAACGTTCGATTGGCCCATCCCACACTAATCTGTCGAAAAACAGAAAAAATGTGTGGGGTGGGAAGAGCTGGCTTAAGAAAGCCACTTAACTCATCTACTTTCTTCTCCAGCTGTTTTGGGAAATCCCGATTTGCCAAATGGTGCTCTGATAGCCCAATATGGTGCATACACTGAATCACCTGGAAAAGGGCTTTGACCAATCTAGAATAGGCCTGGAACGATTGTTCCTGGCCTCCTCCAGACTGGGCAACTCTCTTTCCCTGATGCTTCTGTCTTTTTTGAGCCATTTGAAGAATAGGTAGATGAATTTAAAATGAAATTAAAATGAAGAAATGAAATAAATTAAAATTAAAATTAAATCTAGATATTACCTATTAGAGAAGATACCTGGATTGGTTGTAGTCTTCAGCAAAGGTAGAAAATAATCCGTCTGTCTCGATGCGTTTCGCTTGGTTTGGCTTTTTCAAAGAGACTTTGAGGAAAATGATTCCAACTTTGGGAGGGCATGCATGGTATATATCCATATGTGGGCTGGGGGTGTTTTCACAGCTCAGTACATAATTAAACTCGGTAACAAGCTGACAAATGTCACTCATCTAATTAATTCTTTTCAATCTGAGATGTCCCAAGTTTGTTTTTTCACAACTCAGTTTGAGTCGTCCAAACAAATTAGATGAAGCCCTATTGATTGGCTTCCATTGAATTTTAATCAGTCAGTGAGTGGTTTGCTTTACTGACCCCATGAAGCCCCATTGGTTGGCTTTGATTTAAGTAAAACCAATCGGGAGCGGTTAATAATAATAATTTTATTTAGGAAATACATACACATGATTGAAATTGGAAACTATTTTGTTTTGGGGCATATATGAACTCTGGCACTCGCCTGTGTGTGTTTGAGGTTAAAAAATCGCACTGGCACAGACATTTCCTACTGAAACGTTTTTTTCTTTTAATATGCCCCCGAAAAATTGTTTTCATTTACTGAACCCTGATGGGTTTCAAACATGACAAAAAATTACATAAAATTGATTTAAACTAAGTGAGGAGCTTAGGAACTGGTTAAGCTGACTGGCAAAAATTGATGTTATTCATTGATGGGCTCTAATTTAGTCCTTACAAGGATGTTACGTAAGCTTTTGTTTTTCTTATAGGTGATGACAGGTCGAAGATTCAAAGGTTCATTTAATTTAGCATTGGTAAAATTGAATTCATCTTTTAACATTTTTGCTATTTCGATATTCATTCTGTTGTACGTTAAAGTGAAAGGAATGATGGACCTCCTTTCGCATTCGCCCTCTGATATGTTCATACCAAATGGCCAGAGGGTTTGAAGTGTATTGATCCAAAAAGCTTCACGTTTTTTTCTAAATTCATCCGTTTCTTCTAATGTGTCTTTAATTGGTGGTTGTTCAATAGGATGGATTTCGAAATCGTCCAAAGAATGGCCAGGAAGGTTAAAATGTTGTGCTACTGGGGCATCAGCATTATGTTTTATATCCTGTTTGTGTCTAGTAGCACATTCTCAAAAAGGATTTTGACTTTGACCAACATACTGTTTCCGACATCGCTTACACGTGATAAGGTAAATAATGTTTGGTGAATCACAATGGAGGGGGTTACGGATCTGATAATGATTTTTCGTTTGTGATTGTGACCAATTTAGTGAACATGTAGGATTAAATAGTCACAGTGACCAATTTGGTCACAGAGAGACACCAATTTGGTCACTAAAGAGACCAAATTGGTCATAGAGAGAGACCAAATTGGTCACTGTGACGAATTTAGTGAATATGTAGGAGTAAATGGTCACAGTGACCAATTTGGTCACAGAGAGAGACCCAATTTGGTCACTAAAGAGACCAAATTGGTCCCAGAGAGAGACCTATATGGTCACTGTGACCAATTTAGTGAACATGTAGGATTAAATGGTCACTAAATATGCTTTAAAACTGATGAAAACCGATGAAAACTGATAAAAAAAACCAATGAAAACCGATGTGCCCATGCGTAAAACCGATAAAAACCGAGGAAAACCGATGAAAACAGATGAAAACTGATAAAAAACCAAGGAAAAACTGATATGCACATGTGATTATCTGATTAAATGGATTATCTGATTAAACAGTGTGGAGTTGGTGGTTCAGATGTGCTACCTCGGCTTGTCATGAATGTGACTTTGATGTTTCTTTTTTTGAAGTAAACTATATCAATTTGTGTGAAGTTGAGCAAAAACTTATTTTACACCAGAGATCTACCACTGTAATTTCCCACAATGCACTGTGTGAGAATTTGAAGTAACCGATGATCAACAGGTTGGGGTAGAACCCACCTTATCTTGATATATAATTAGCCAATCAGCGATTGACAGGTTGGGGTGGGACCCATCCTATTCTTACATATAAATGGAAGAGTGTTGGAACTGTATTGCCACTCTATTAAGTCGCTTCTGAAAAGGATGAATTCACGCTACGTCTGTGAATTGTGTCAAAAATCTTACTCTCATAAAACTCATTATTATCGACACAGACGAAAATTACACAAAAATGTAAATTTTAAACACACTATAGGGGGAGCGAACCCAAATACAACCGAGTTAACAACCAGATCTGTCTGTGAACAGCTACCCTATCTGCCAGTTCATATGAAATCAGCCTTTAGTTGGAACAATGCATTAACAAGTGGAAATATTTTGGGGCTTGCAAATAAGCTAGAGCCAGTAAAACCGCTAGTGATGAGGGAATCACTGAAGGGAAAACCTATAGATGACTCAACCAGCCTACCCTCAAGCAGAATTCAGTGTATTGAACCATGGGGGAGTGAACAGTTGCAAGAAATATGCACAGCCCTGAATGCTGTAGCTGTCCCGCCCATAGACCAGGGTATTAGACCAATTACTGAATCTTCAACATCGAGTTCTGCAGAAAAAGGTCTGTTCTACAAGACAATCTTTCAGCACCATTTAAATTTACGAAAAGAAAACACCAAACCACACTCTTTAACAACTAGTTTTTCAGTGGAAAATCATCCGGACTGGTTCGCCATTATACCAGATTCCATGCAGCAGAAGGCGCTTTTGTTACTCCAGATGATAAAGAATATACCCAATTTATCCTGGGATGAGAAGGATCGACTCATGTATAACAGCATTACAATTTCGGGCTCCAATATGTGTGATCTAATAAATGATCTGCTGCGAAAAATAAAAGATTTTCAACCGACAGGCTGGAAAATGTTGGCAAACATCCTTAAAAATCAAAATATCCCAAGGGGTCTGATCGGAAATAAAGAACGTATGGACTTTTTTCTTCCAGAAAACAAAATCTCTGCAAAGCTGCGATGGACCAGTCTTTGAAGAAAATCCCCTGGAAAAAGCCTGCGAATGTGGAATGGACTTCATGGAAGCTCTAATGAAACTGGACCAAAAAACAGAAACAAAAACTCTCACCAATAGGGTGTCATTCCGAATAGCCATATAGGGCGGTGTTCATTTTACTGCAAATTTCATATTCATTTGTAATTTAATACTAATCAATTTGAATAGTTTCGACCTCTGGTTAATATCGATATTTAAATAAATTCAATATATCTCAGATTTTTGATTTTGTTTTTATTTGTGGAGTCTCCTACGCTATAGAGTGACTTTCTTGACATTCGCCATTTGGCTGTTATTAAGCGGGTACATTAATAATATTCGGGAATGTGGTCATGACATATTTTATCAACAAAATGCAGATACACAACGCATTCTCGCATATTATCTTGTTTTTATATAGGTATTTGTGAGGGAAAGGTCTTGAGTTTTCAACAAAAATAATCATTTTAGCACATACGCTGTAGTATGGTTCAATGAATCAGATTTCAGTTCGATTTGCGCTGTAAGTGGGGGGGGGGGGGTAAAACCTAGAAAAAAAACAACAGCTTGAACGCAATTAGTTTCCATCTGTACTGTATCGGTTGGTGTGTGTGTGTGTGTGTGTGTGTGCGTTTGTCTTACCAACTTGACGAGGTAACTAGACAAAAGAGTTTGCGTGTTTCGCCTTACCGAGGTACAAAAGACAAAAGAAACCCTTTACCTCGGTTGTTTTCCCAGAACTGTACCGGCAAAACGAGGTTGAAACCGTTAGTCCACACAAAGGACAGACAATGGGGTACCTCGGTATGTAGGGAAAACAAGACTGTGTGTGTGTGTGTGTGTGTGTGTGTGTGTGTGTGTGTGTGTGTGTTTGAGGTTAAAAAATCGCACTGGCACAGACATTTCCTACTGAAACGTTTTTTTCTTTTAATATGCCGTCGAAATATTGTTTTCATTTACTGAACCCTGATGGGTTTCAAACATGACAAAAAATTACATAAAATTGATTTAAACTAAGTGATGAGCTTAGGAACTGGTTAAACTGACTGGCAAAAATTGATGTTATTCATTGATGGGCTCTAATTTAGTCCTTACAAGGATGTTACGCAAGCTTTTGTTTTTCTTATAGGCGATGACAGGTCGAAGATTCAAAGGTTCATTTAATTTAGCATTGGTAAAATTGAATTCATCTTTTAACATTTTTGCTATTTCGATATTCATTCTGTTGTACGTTAAAGTGAAAGGAATGATGGACCTCCTTTCGCATTCGCCCTCTGATATGTTCATACCAAATGGCCAGAGAGTTTGAAGCGTATTGATCCAAAAAGCTTCACGTTTTTTTCTAAATTCATCCGTTTCTTCTAATGTGTCTTTAATTGGTGGTTGTTCAATAGGATGGATTTCGAAATCGTCCAGAGAATGGCCAGGAAGGTTAAAATGTTGTGCTACTGGGGCATCAGCATTATGTTTTATATCCTGTTTGTGTCTAGTAGCACGTTCTCGAAAAGGATTTTGACTTTGACCAACATACTGCTTCCGACATCGCTTGCAAGTGATAAGGTAAATGATGTTTGGTGAATCACAATGGAGGGGGTTACGGATCTGATAATGATTTTTCGTTTGTTCGGAGGAAAATTCCTCTTTCTGATCAGGCATAAAAGTATGCAGTCTACAACGAGGCTTTTTGCAATTAAATACCGCGCCACTACCATTTTGCAACGGTCTGTTGTGTTCAATCTTCAGTGGTTCGAAATCGGTAGTTTCAGCTGGACTTTCGAGCTTTTTCAGGGTTTGGGATTTCAGGCTACGCAAGAGGCGCAGCGAGTACCCTCTCGATCTGAGGGCGCCAAATAGAGTAGAACAAGCCTCATTGAAATTTACCTTATCACTTGAATTGCGGTGGAAACGAATGAGTTGTGATTTGATGATACCTTTAAATGTATGTTGAGGATGAAATGATTTTGTGTGCAACAATTGATGTGAATCAGTTGGTTTAAAATACACTTTATAATCTAAATGACCGGACGCCTGAAATTGCTTGCCTTTATACACGGTCACATCGAGAAAATCAACAGAATTTTCACTGATAGTAGCTTTCAATTTAATATTTGGATCGTGATTGTTCAAAATTTCTAAAAATTCATCAAAATCTTCTTTTGAATGTTCCCAAATAATAAAAATGTCATCTAAATACCTGAGATATACGAGAGGATGCTTTGCACATTTGCTTAAGGCATTTTCCTCCCATTCCGCTACATAAATGCTTGCAAAATTAGGACTGAATCTTTTGCCCATAAGACAACCCATTATTTGTAGAAAATATTCTCCATTGAATTGAAAGTCATTACCTTTTAAGCTCAGCTCTAAAAGATCCAAAATTTGTTCATCCGGGCGTTTCGCATCCGGATATTTTTCAAATGCATTTTTAACTGATTTAACACCTTTATCAATATCAATGTTCGTATACATACTGTCGATATCCAAAGTAGCCAGAATTGCATTTTTCGATATTTTCAATTTCGAAATTTTTGACAGGAAATCCTGTGTATTTTTTAGGTAGCTCGGATGTCTATTTGCTATAGGTTTCAGATGATAATCAATTAATTCCGAGATCGCATAAGATTCCGAATTACAATCTGATACAATTGGCCTCCCGGGTGGAGTTAAGTCATCCGTCCATGAAGAACGGTCATTGTGGATCTTTGGTAGGATATAAAATTGTCTTGTTTGAGCACTGAGCTTAGCTGTTAAATATTTCAATTGTTTTTTGGTAATGTGACCTTCGTCGAGGAGAAATTTTAAGATCTTATTGAATTTTTCGATATTACTAGGCCAAATAAGTGAATCTATTTTCTTATAATGTTTAGTATTGCTGAGTTGTCTCATGGCTTCCTTTATATAATTATCCCGAGATAGAACTACCGACCCACCTTTGTCGGCTGGTTTAATTACTAATTTCTTATTTTTTCGAAGTTTCGTGAGGGCTCTCCGTTCACCAGCTGTTAAATTGTCTTTATCGGAGAGTATGTTCATGCTGAACACCTTTTGGTTGAAACCGTTAGTCCACACAAAGGACAGACAATGGGGTACCTCGGTATGTAGGGAAAACAAGACTCTGTGTGTGTGTGTGTGTGTGTGTGTGTGTGTGTGTGTGTGTGTGTGTGTGTGTGTGTGTGTGTGTGTGTGTGTGTGTGTGTGTGTGTGTGTGTGTGTGTGTGGGGTTGTCTTACCAACTTGACAAGGTAATTAGACAAAAGAGTTTGCGTGTTTCGCCTTACCGAGGTACAAAAGACAAAAGAAACCCTTTACCTCGGTTGTTTTCCCAGAACTGTACCTGCAAAACGAGGTTGAAACCGTTAGTCCACACAAAGGACAAACAATGGGGTACCTCGGTATGTAGGGTAGACAAGACTGTGTGTGTGTGTGTGTGTGTGTGTGTGTGTGTGTGTGTGTGTGTGTATGTGTGTGTGTGTGTGTGTGTGTGTGTGTGTGTGTGTGTGTGTGTGTGTGTGTGGGTTTGTCTTACCAACTTGACGAGGTAACTAGACAAAAGAGTTTGCGTGTTTCGCCTTACCGAGGTACAAAAGACAAAAGAAACCCTTTACCTCGGTTGTTTTCCCAGAACTGTACCGGCAAAACGAGGTAGAAACCATTAGTCCACACAAAGGACAAACAATGGGGTACCTCGGTATGTAGGGTAGACAAGACTGTGTGTGTGTGTGTGCGTGTGTGTGTGTGTGTGGGTTTGTCTTACCAACTTGACGAGGTAACTAGACAAAAGAGTTTGCGTGTTTCGCCTTACTGAGGTACAAAAGACAAAAGAAACCCTTTACCTCGGTTGTTTTCCCAGAACTGTACCGGCAAAACGAGGTTGAAACCGTTAGTCCACACAAAGGACAAACAATGGGGTACCTCGGTATGTAGGGAAGACAAGACTGTGTGTGTGTGTGTTTGAGGTTAAAAAATCGCACTGGCACAGACATTTCCTACTGAAACGTTTTTTTCTTTTAATATGCCGCTGAAAAATTGTTTTCATTTACTGAACCCTGATGGGTTTCAAACGTAACAAAAAAGTACATAAAATTGATTTAAACTAAGTAATGAGCTTAGGAACTGGTTAAACTGACTGGCAATAATTGATGTTATTCATTGATGGGCTCTAATTTAGTCCTTACAAGGATGTTACGCAAGCTTTTGTTTTTCTTATAGGCGATGACAGGTCGAAGATTCAAAGGTTCATTTAATTTAGCATTGGTAAAATTGAATTCATCTTTTAACATTTTTGCTATTTCGATATTCATTCTGTTGTACGTTAAAGTGAAAGGAATGATGGACCTCCTTTCGCATTCGCCCTCTGATATGTTCATACCAAATGGCCAGAGGGTTTGAAGCGTATTGATCCAAAAAGCTTCACGTTTTTTTCTAAATTCATCCGTTTCTTCTAATGTGTCTTTAATTGGTGGTTGTTCAATAGGATGGATTTCGAAATCGTCCAAAGAATGGCCAGGAAGGTTAAAATGTTGTGCTACTGGGGCATCAGCATTATGTTTTATATCCTGTTTGTGTCTAGTAGCACGTTCTCGGAAAGGATTTTGACTTTGACCAACATACTGTTTCCGACATCGCTTACAAGTGATAAGGTAAATAATGTTTGGTGAATCACAATGGAGGGGGTTACGGATCTGATAATGATTTTTCGTTTGTTCTGAGGAAAATTCCTCTTTATGATCAGGCATAAAAGTATGCAGTCTACAACGAGGCTTTTTGCAATTAAATACCGCGCCACTACTATTTTGCAACGGTCTGTTGTGTTCAATCTTCAGTGGTTCGAAATCGGTAGTTTCAGCTGGACTTTCGAGCTTTTTCAGGGTTTGGGATTTCAGGTTACGCAGAAGGCGCAGCGAGTACCCTCTCGATCTGAGGGCGCCAAATAGAGTAGAACAAGCCTCATTGAAATTTACCTTATCACTTGAATTGCGGTGGAAACGAATGAGTTGTGATTTGATGATACCTTTAAATGTATGTTGAGGATGAAATGATTTTGTGTGCAACAATTGATGTGAATCAGTTGGTTTAAAATACACTTTATAATCTAAATGACCGGACGCCTGAAATTGCTTGCCTTTATACACGGTCACATCGAGAAAATCAACAGAATTTTCACTGATAGTAGCTTTCAATTTAATATTTGGATCGTGATTGTTCAAAATTTCTAAAAATTCATCAAAATCTTCTTTTGAATGTTCCCAAATAATAAAAATGTCATCTAAATACCTGAGATATACGAGAGGATGCTTTGCACATTTGCTTAAGGCATTTTCCTCCCATTCCGCTACATAAATGCTTGCAAAATTAGGACTGAATCTTTTGCCCATAGGACAACCCATTATTTGTAGAAAATATTCTCCATTGAATTGAAAGTCATTACCTTTTAAGCTCAGCTCTAAAAGATCCAAAATTTGTTCATCCGGGCGTTTCGCATCCGGATATTTTTCAAATGCATTTTTAACTGATTTAACACCTTTATCAATATCAATGTTCGTATACATACTGTCGATATCCAAAGTGGCCAGAATTGCATTTTTCGATATTTTCAATTTCGAAATTTTTGACAGGAAATCCTGTGTATTTTTTAGATAGCTCGGATGTCTATTTGCTATAGGTTTCAGATGATAATCAATTAATTCCGAGATCGCATAAGATTCCGAATTACAATCTGATACAATTGGCCTCCCGGGTGGAGTTAAGTCATCCGTCCATGAAGAACGGTCCTTGTGGATCTTTGGTAGGATATAAAATTGTCTTGTTTGAGCACTGAGCTTAGCTGTTAAATATTTCAATTGTTTTTTGGTAATGTGACCTTCGTCGAGGAGAAATTTTAAGATCTTATTGAATTTTTCGATATTACTAGGCCAAATAAGTGAATCTATTTTCTTATAATGTTTAGTACTGCTGAGTTGTCTCATGGCTTCCTTTATATAATTATCCCGAGATAGAACAACTACCGACCCACCTTTGTCGGCTGGTTTAATCACTAATTTCTTATTTTTTCGAAGTTTCGTGAGGGCTCTCCGTTCACCAGCTGTTAAATTGTCTTTATCGGAGAGTATGTTCATGCTGAACACCTTTTTGATGATTCGTTTGCTAGCCTCAATAATTTCGGGATCTACTTCACTATCTGGAGGTGACCAACCAGATGATTCTGTAAAAGGAAGTTTCCGACCGCTGGAGTTTCTAAAGCGGTCGGCTAATTTCATTTGCCTAAGAAAATTACAGTTGTATGATGGTAAATTTGTTTGGTTATCAGTTTTAGGCTTTGGTGCTGGTACAAAAGTTAAACCGCGATCTAAAAGAGATTTCTCTTGGGTTGTTAGGTCATTGGTGCCAGACAGGTTAACCACATTAGTTCCTAATCCCACATCTGTTAGGCGGCTGTTACCTTTGCCTTTACTTAGTTTAAATTTAGGTGGTTCAACCAGTGATCGTACATAATATTGGCGGTTCTCGTGGTCCAATGGATTAAATCCTGAGCAACATCAAACTTCGCGTCATCAATTTTTGGTATAACGTTAACGTCCTTCACTTTCCGAATGGTTTCGTTGATGATGCTCAGGGTTCTCCTCTCAGCCTGAGGGAGTTTTTGCGAAAAGTTTAGTTCAGCGAAATAAATTTTTGCTGATCTAAACTTGACCCTGATATCGCTAAGCATATTCCGCAACTGCTTAACTACGAGATCAGAATTATCGTTTCGAGAATTCACGCCAATATTTAATAATATTTTTTGGGGACTGGACTGGCCCCTGTGCCCTTTAAACATAGAGCGCAGATGATTGAATTTGGCGCCGGGGTAACACTCCACCTGGATGTCCGGATGGGGATTTCGAGCAATGCGTCCTAAATTTGAACTTCCAATCATAAGGATGTTTTTACAAACATCGGGGAGGCGCCAATTCCTTTTGTCAAAATTAACTCCGCTTTTATGCCGAAACTGGGAGAATTTAGAATCAAATGAGCGGCCCGAGTTGCGGCTCGGTGATTTGACTTTCTCTGAGTACGATATACCTGGTTGAACCACACTAGAGGCAGGAGAAGGGGGAGAAGAAACAGAAGCAGGAGAGGAAACAGAAGCAGGAGAAGAAACAGAAGGAGGAGGAGGAGTTCTAGTGAGAGCACTAGGAGTCCCAGAGAAGAAAGGCTGAGGAGGAGTAGGAGGTAGAGGAGCAAGACGAGGCGAGACAGCGTTACTCAATTTGCGAGCTTCTTCAGTCACAATATGGACCGGAGATGTTTGCAAATTGAGGCGCTTACTCTGAGAGAAAGAAGAAGTAGAAGGAAAAGAAGAGGGAGAAGTGCTTTGCCTTGATCTTTTCTTATTTTGCTTTTCGCGTTGGGGTAGAGGGACAACACGGGCCGGAGTTTGCTTGCTCCCTCCCGTATTGTTCCTTACTCCAGACGCTGGGCGAAGTTCCGAAATGTAAGACTCATAGGCCGAAATCGTCTTACCTGTCAACTTGTTTTTAAAGTTTTTTTGAGCCCAGATCAAGGCACGCGCCGACGCGCTGTTGAAGTCTATCTTTTCGAGTCCAGGAGGTGGTCGCATAGCCAAAGTTATCTTAGACTTCAACTGGTTTAAATTTATCTTATAATGCTCAATTAAAGCATTTAACGTTTGGTTGGCCCATCCCACACTAATCTGTCGAAAAACAGAAAAAATGTGTGGGGTGGGAAGATCCGGCTTTAGAAAGCCCCCTAACTCATCTACTTTCTTCTCCAACTGCTTCGGGAAATCCCGGTTGGCCAAATGCTGCTCTAGGAGCCCAATATGGTGCATACACTGAATCACCTGGAAAAGGGCCTTGACCAATCTAGAATAGGCCTGGAACGATTGTTCCTGGCCCCTTCCAGACTGGGCAACTCTCTTTCCCTGATGCTTTTGTCTTTTTTGAGCCATTTGAAGAATAAGTAGATGAATTTAAAATGAAATTAAAATGAAGAAATGAAATAAATTAAAATGAAATCTAGATATTACCTATTAGAGAAGATACCTGGATTGGTTGTAGTCTTCAGCAAAGGTAGAAAATAATCCGTCTGTCTCGACGCGTTTCGCTTGGTTTGGCTTTTTCAAAGAGACTTTGAGGAAAATGAATCCAACTTTGGGAGGGCATGCATGGTATATATCCAAATGTGGGCTGGGGGTGTTTTTCACAGCTCAGTACATAATTAAACTCAGTAACAAGCTGACAAATGTCACTCATCTAATTAATTCTTTTCAATCTGAGATGTCCCAAGTTTGTTTTTCACAACTCAGTTTGTGTGGTCCAAACAAATTAGATGAAGCCCTATTGATTGGCTTCCATTGAATTTTAATCAGTCAGTGAGTGGTTTGCTTTACTCATCCCATGAAGCCCCATTGGTTGGCTTTGATTTAAGTAAAACCAATCGGGAGCGGTTTGCTTTACTGGCTTCAGAAGTATGTGAAAATAATATGAAAAAATGGTTTGATAAAATATATTGAGACTAAAGAAATAAATGAAAAAATAACGCCAAAGATCATGATGCCTCACGAATGTTATCAGTTGGAATGAATATCCCCCGACGGAGGTTTATGACGGAAAATATTTTACACCACGTAGAAATTGTGTGTTTTACCTTGTGAACCTCTACATTGTGTGAAAGGTATGAAAAATTAAAAATAAAAATAAAAATAATAATTAAAATAAATGAATCAACCAAATAAGTAAATAAGTAAATAAATCAATAAATAAATAAATAAATAAATAAATAAATAAATAAATAAATAAATAAATAAATAAATAAATAAATAAATAAATAAAACATTACTAAAAAATAAAAAATAAAAAATAATCAATAAATAAATATATAAATAAATAAATAATAATTTTATTTAGGAAATACATACACATGATTAAAATTGGAACCTATTTTGTTTTGGGGCATATATGAACTCTGGCACTCGCCTGTGTGTGTTTGAGGTTAAAAAATCGCACTGGCACAGACATTTCCTACTGAAACGTTTTTTCCTTTTAATATGCCGCTGAAAAATTGTTTTCATTTACTGAACCCTGATGGGTTTCAAACGTAACAAAAAAGTACATAAAATTGATTTAAACTAAGTAATGAGCTTAGGAACTGGTTAAACTGACTGGCAATAATTGATGTTATTCATTGATGGGCTCTAATTTAGTCCTTACAAGGATGTTACGCAAGCTTTTGTTTTTCTTATAGGCGATGACAGGTCGAAGATTCAAAGGTTCATTTAATTTAGCATTGGTAAAATTGAATTCATCTTTTAACATTTTTGCTATTTCGATATTCATTCTGTTGTACGTTAAAGTGAAAGGAATGATGGACCTCCTTTCGCATTCGCCCTCTGATATGTTCATACCAAATGGCCAGAGGGTTTGAAGCGTATTGATCCAAAAAGCTTCACGTTTTTTTCTAAATTCATCCGTTTCTTCTAATGTGTCTTTAATTGGTGGTTGTTCAATAGGATGGATTTCGAAATCGTCCAAAGAATGGCCAGGAAGGTTAAAATGTTGTGCTACTGGGGCATCAGCATTATGTTTTATATCCTGTTTGTGTCTAGTAGCACGTTCTCGGAAAGGATTTTGACTTTGACCAACATACTGTTTCCGACATCGCTTACAAGTGATAAGGTAAATAATGTTTGGTGAATCACAATGGAGGGGGTTACGGATCTGATAATGATTTTTCGTTTGTTCTGAGGAAAATTCCTCTTTATGATCAGGCATAAAAGTATGCAGTCTACAACGAGGCTTTTTGCAATTAAATACCGCGCCACTACTATTTTGCAACGGTCTGTTGTGTTCAATCTTCAGTGGTTCGAAAATCCTGTGTATTTTTTAGGTAGCTCGGATGTCTATTTGCTATAGGTTTCAGATGATAATCAATTAATTCCGAGATCGCATAAGATTCCGAATTACAATCTGATACAATTGGCCTCCCGGGTGGAGTTAAGTCATCCGTCCATGAAGAACGGTCATTGTGGATCTTTGGTAGGATATAAAATTGTCTTGTTTGAGCACTGAGCTTAGCTGTTAAATATTTCAATTGTTTTTTGGTAATGTGACCTTCGTCGAGGAGAAATTTTAAGATCTTATTGAATTTTTCGATATTACTAGGCCAAATAAGTGAATCTATTTTCTTATAATGTTTAGTATTGCTGAGTTGTCTCATGGCTTCCTTTATATAATTATCCCGAGATAGAACTACCGACCCACCTTTGTCGGCTGGTTTAATTACTAATTTCTTATTTTTTCGAAGTTTCGTGAGGGCTCTCCGTTCACCAGCTGTTAAATTGTCTTTATCGGAGAGTATGTTCATGCTGAACACCTTTTGGTTGAAACCGTTAGTCCACACAAAGGACAGACAATGGGGTACCTCGGTATGTAGGGAAAACAAGACTCTGTGTGTGTGTGTGTGTGTGTGTGTGTGTGTGTGTGTGTGTGTGTGTGTGTGTGTGTGTGTGTGTGTGTGTGTGTGTGTGTGTGTGTGTGTGTGGGGTTGTCTTACCAACTTGACAAGGTAATTAGACAAAAGAGTTTGCGTGTTTCGCCTTACCGAGGTACAAAAGACAAAAGAAACCCTTTACCTCGGTTGTTTTCCCAGAACTGTACCTGCAAAACGAGGTTGAAACCGTTAGTCCACACAAAGGACAAACAATGGGGTACCTCGGTATGTAGGGTAGACAAGACTGTGTGTGTGTGTGTGTGTGTGTGTGTGTGTGTGTGTGTGTGTGTGTGTGTGTGTGTGTGTGTGTGTGTGTGGGTTTGTCTTACCAACTTGACGAGGTAACTAGACAAAAGAGTTTGCGTGTTTCGCCTTACCGAGGTACAAAAGACAAAAGAAACCCTTTACCTCGGTTGTTTTCCCAGAACTGTACCGGCAAAACGAGGTAGAAACCATTAGTCCACACAAAGGACAAACAATGGGGTACCTCGGTATGTAGGGTAGACAAGACTGTGTGTGTGTGTGTGCGTGTGTGTGTGTGTGTGGGTTTGTCTTACCAACTTGACGAGGTAACTAGACAAAAGAGTTTGCGTGTTTCGCCTTACTGAGGTACAAAAGACAAAAGAAACCCTTTACCTCGGTTGTTTTCCCAGAACTGTACCGGCAAAACGAGGTTGAAACCGTTAGTCCACACAAAGGACAAACAATGGGGTACCTCGGTATGTAGGGAAGACAAGACTGTGTGTGTGTGTGTGTGTGTGTGTGTGGGTTTGTCTTACCAACTTGACGAGATAACTAGACAAAAGAGTTTGGGTGTTTCACCTTACCGAGGTACAAAAGACAAAAGAAACCCTTTACCTCGGTTGTTTTCCCAGAACTGTACCGGCAAAACGAGGTTGAAACCATTAGTCCACACAAAGGACAGACAATGGGGTACCTCGGTATGTAGGGAAAACAAGACTGTGTGTGTGTGTGTGTGTGTGTGTGTGTGTGTGTGTGTGTGTGTGTGTGTGTGTGTGTGTGAGAGAGAGAGAGAGAGAGAGAGAGAGAGAGAGAGAGAGAGAGAGAGAATTGAAATGTTTAGTAACTATCATATATTTTTACTCAATTTAAAAAAAATATATATACAGGTCTGTAAACCAGCTGCGTTTATTTAGAATGTCTGCAGAAAATATGCTATTTCATTACACCCTGACATCAAGTTCAAGTTATAATTAAACGTGACAATTTCACGGGTAGACTCCGAAATATCCAAAGAGAACCACAGAGCAACGACGAGTAACTGTCATCTCACCAACGTCGGAAATCCACACAAGCAGGGTTAGATTTTTCGAAAATATGCGTATCATCGACGTGCAGTGCACCTTCGTACACGCCATCATCATGCCCCCATGGGGATAATCAGAGTAAATTACCTTGCCCAAGGACATAATGCGGGAGTTCAAATAGTGTACGTAGCTTTGGTGCAGCTCTAGGTGCATTATATTTTCCCAAGTCTCGCAAATTTGGGTGGCTAATACAGAGTCATGTATCCTTTTACCATTTTTGATCGAGTAACAGCGTTTTTCAACTATTAAAATGAGGGGGGTGAAAGTACTGTTGATTTTACCCCTCACAAAACATGTAAAACGAAGGGGGGCTTGGCCTGTTATTATAGAATTGTAGTTTTTTCATTTATTTAACGACAGTTGGAGCAATCTAGAAAGAACCATCGTGCAGAGGCAAACAACTGTCAAAGTTCTACACAGGGTTATCATTGGCTGAAGGTAGTACGCCATAGTACACAACATTACTGACCACCCCCACCCCACATAGGTAATTAGATAATGGTAGCTCTTTCATGCTTTTACTTAGATGGGTGGGTTATTCTTCAGTAAACGTTCAAAAATAAATCATACGGGTTAGTAATAGCGCGGGTGTGATTTTTCTATGATTAAACATAGTAGTGTTATCACCCAAATTTTTCATTTTTAAACGCACTTGTCCACAATTAACTGGTAAACACTTAAGGGCTGTTTTGATAACCGACTATTTATTTATATTTATTTATTGGTGTTTAAGGTCACATATTTCTGCACAATGGCTAATCATGACCATGACAGTTTTACGGGTGGAGGAAGCCGGAGAGAGCCACCGAGCAATGGCAAGCAACTGTCAAAATTCTACATAGGGTTAGCATTGGTTGAAGACAGGTGCTCCATCAATGTGCAGTACACCTTAGTGCACACCATCACCGTGCCCCCACATGGGCAATGGGGATGAAGTGTCTTGCCCAAGGACACAACCGACAGACACTCATGAATAAATCGATACGCGTATTTCTGTCAAACTAATCCGCCATTTTGTTGTTTTTTCGAAAAGTGTCTTGTGGAATGAATTATTCAACGAAAATTATTAATATATTATATTAAATGAACATGCGCTATTTATTAGGGGGACAATCTCATAGTAAATATGGGTTAAGAGTGTGGTAAGTTATGAAAGGAGACTATTGGGGTAATTTGATCACTCAAAATTGTGGGGAAGGGGTGTCCGGGGCCTGACATGTCCATTACATTTAGAGAACTGGACTGGGGTTCGAGATACTTTAGCTATTGTGAGGGCTGGGGGAGGGGGAGAGAGGTTTCCAAAAGTTTTTTAGTATTGGATGACCTGGAGGAGGGAAGTTCATGAAAGTTTTATGTACTGTAAGGGGATACAGGGGTGTGATGGTGAGGGTGTGGGATAATGGAGGTGTCTGATTAGTTGAAAAAGTGTGTGTTTGTGACAAGCAACTCTTTTTAAGATTATGGTTGCCCTGAAAAGGGCCGTTTTTTGCTTTCCATAGAAAGCTATTTTTTTCCTCCCATCTCCGCCTCAGTGGAGAACTCCTTTTCCCAATCTTCGTTAACTGTTACTGGTGGCCCTAAAAGTGCTTCCTCCTGCATGCGTACGGGAAGATCGAACCAGTGTTTGGGTCGATTTTTGTACTGGATCTCCCGGAAAGGACGTCTGGTAGCCTCAACAAAAGGGTAGTCTTTTAGTCTCTTTTCTTGTTCCTTCATGGGGAGCGTCGCTGACCACCACGTTTTTAATGCTAATGCTGATTCTTTGTTGGCTTGCTGCTTCTTGGTTCGCTCATAGCTGTTCACGGAAGTATAGTCGATGCTTGTCATCTTGGCTTTTCTGACACAGTTTCTAATGAGAGTGAGGTTCGAATCGTCGGACTTTATAGGGGAAAAAAACATGCCCGCTTTTCAATAACCGAAATGTTATTTGTTCATGTGGTCATCAGATTAAAAAATTACTTTATCGCGTGAGGCGTAAAATCAGAATACCTTGGTCTATGAGAGTTTTTCGACAGCCATAAAAACGAGAAGTATAAACTTGCATTATTAATATGTAAGAATCACGCCAAGTTATTAAATCCAATTACACCTATAAAAATAGCCACAATGGAATCGTTCACATCTTCAGTTATAAGCAAGACACATTTTGTTGCATGAGATCATCATTGATTTTTAAATACATGATAGCATGTCCAGTCTAATGATATTTAGGACAGATTATGATCTCAACATCTGTCACTCTCGTATAGTAGTTGGCATTTGAAAAGAAAAAATTGATTTAACGAGATTTCATTGGTTTTTAATGACACCTAAACATGCAATAAACTGTTTATCTTAGCACGTGTCCAGGTCAGGGTCAGTCGATAGCATTCATATATATGTCCAGTATGTCAATATTATTTTTAAATATATTATTTTTAAATATATTATTTTTTTTTCTAATAATATCTAATAATATCTAACTCAAATTATTACTTTAAAAAAAATATGTACTAATCGACATTATTAATTCATTTATTAATATACTAATTATTATAATCAACCCTAATTACACTCATTAATTACATTAATTACATTAATTATGCAACAGTCATTTAATTAAAATTAATTAAGCACCAATTATTAAAGTGATTAAAAAAATAATCATTAAGTAACGTTAATTACCTTATGTAACATTTTAATTAAGATGACATCATCCACCCCTCTCCCCCATCCCTCTCCCCCAGAACAGGCCTGAAACGGTCCAACACTACTACTAGGGATCGGTGTTCGTTCAGCTCAACCATTAATTCACTATCTTCGAGTCTGTTGAGGGTTTTGTTTTGTAGGTCTTTTAATCGCGTATCAATAGTTTCTATATTTGCTAGCTCGTGAAGTTCCTTTATCGGTGTCCATTTCGGTTTGCATAGTGCCACCGCAGGGCATAATTTTGAACCCTCTGTAGCTTCTGAATGTTGGTTTTGCTCAGGTCACTTGTTATTATGGCACCGTATTCAAGTACCGGACGTATAAATGTTTTGTAGAGCTTGAGAAGCACATCTTTGTTTGCTCCCCAATTTCTGCCTCTGATCATCTTCAGAAAATTGATACATTTAGTAGCTCTAACAGTAATGGAGTTTATGTGACTGTTTAGACTGAGATTGTTATCTAGGATAAATCCCCAAAATTTGGCCTCTTTGTTTGCTTCTAATTTGTGATCGTATAACTGGAGATCGATACTGGCAACTGTTTTTTTCCTTTGCTTTTTGAAGAACGTAACTTTTTGAGTTTGGCGGCATTGAGTTTGATGCACCACAGGGTGCATCAGCTCTCCAGATCACGAATGGTATCCTGTAGACGATTTTTAATTATGTTTCTGGACTTGCTGGTCGTCCAAATGCCTTTGTCGTCTGAGACCTGCAATAGTTCAACACAGTTTTTCCCTACTTTTTCTATATCATTCACATATATTATGAAAATAAAAAGACTTAGAACCGACCCTTGTAGTGTTCCCACTTCAAGTATTACTTCCTCTGACACCTCATGATCAACCCTCACCTTGATTTTTCGGTCAGTTAGAAATGATGATATGATCCTCAGAATTTTAGTGGGTAATCCCATTTTCGATAGTTTATATCTCACGCCATTGTGCCATACCGAGTCGAATGCTTTTCTACATCCAAGAAAAGCGCTGTTCCGATTTTGTCTTGACTAAATGCTGTTTTCATTTAATCGACCAGTCTATATATGTGTTCGATTCCCTCTTTCTGACTCCTATACGCACTTTGCCATTTGTTGAAAAAGTTGATTGATTCGAGATAGCTGCAAAGTCTCGTAGTGAGAATCCGCTCAAATATTTTTCCAACACAGCTGAGCAAGCTGATTGGGTGGTAGTTAGAAGGGTTTTGCCGGGTTTAGGTATCATGACTCCTGTGGCCACTTTCCAGCATTTTGGAAAGTACCCACAGGAGAGACAGCAGTTTAGGAGTTTGGTAAGTCTGCAGTAGAAGATGTTGTGGCACTGTTTCATTATTTTGTAAGAGACTTCATCTTCTCCTGGGGACGAAGATGACTTGCATTTTCTGATTATACCCATGACCTCTTCTACGGTTATTGGTTCGGTTAATTCGTGGTCATCCCCGTCTTCATGCCTTTGGTCGAAGTTCGGTTCATTGAAAATTGAGTTGTTATCTTGGACAAATTTATTTACTTTTACCTTAAAATCGTTGTCATATCTGTTCCCCTCTTGTGGACGATGCGCCTTCTTTAGAAGTTCAGCAAAAGTGCTGGCCTTTGCCTTGTCATCCATGGCCATAGTTCTGTCGCTAGTCTTCAGCGCATTATTATTGGCAATTTTGCTCTTTTGGCCAGTAGGAGTTTTAAATGTATCCCAGAACCTCTTAGGTTCTCTCAGCCCATTTAGGTTTTCTGTTGCTTTTTCCCATCTCACACAATTGTCGTTAGCTATGGCCCTTTTTACTTCTCCATGTAGTTGATTATACGTGGTTTTAAGATCTGCTCTTTTCATTTGATCATTCTCTGATTGGTAAGCCCAGAAGGCTTTTCTTTTTTGTTTGATTATTTGAAGAGTTGTTTGGGTTATTCTGTTTATATGCATCTTTACTGTTTGTTTGGGACAAATTTCATCTAGTGTGCTGTTGATAACCTCGTAAAGATGGGTGCAGGCTTTTTTCTAGTTCATGAGCATTTAAGGGGTCATTTGCCTTTATTTTTACTTCGATAATGTTTCTGGAGAGGTTCCAGTCAATTTTTGATAGGTTCCTCCTATTCACGGGCGGATACCTTGCGGGACCAGTATTACATCTCAAAGTGGCGTGAACCGGAAGGTGATCACTGCCTAGCTCATCATCCCCTACAGATATGTTTTGCATTTGGCTGGTTAGTGATTTGCTGCTGATAATCAAGTCTAGGATATCTGATTGATGGAGTGGGTTGTTGCTTTTGTATGTTACGTCTTGATCATTATTTACCACGAATAGATCGAGTTCTTCAATGATGTGGAAAAGGGCGTCACCATTAGGCTCAGTCTTATGACAACCGAATACCTGGTGTTTGGAATTGAAATCACCCAAGAAAATGCAGTGTTTTTACTTTTTGGTAAAGAATTCAAATACTTTACTGTCTACTATTGCTTGCGGCTTGTTATAATATGATATGATGGCCACGTGTTTGTGGTAAAGTTCAATTTCAGCTGCAATTACTTCAGCATTGAGGTGGTCGCATGGTATTGATTTGTATTTAATCTCCTGCCTTATTAGCAGAGTGGCACCGCCACCTTTTTGGGCGGGGCAATCTCTTCTAATAATATCAAAACCACATAACGAGAATTTTTTGTTTGGTTTAAGCCATGTTTCGCTAATTCCAATTACGTCCCAAATTTTTTAAATAATGTGACATTTGCAAATTTTTCTGATTAACGTTTCAAGCATTCCATTGGACTATTTTTAGTGTATCCATGAATGGTTTAGGAATAACTGTACTAAGTTTATTTAAGTTTAATTACTCTTTGTAATATTGTTACATAATTATATTCTGTTGATGGCTGGTTCTAATAGCGTGGGAGATATTTGAGTACTATATAATGTAGAGGCTGTTTTACTAATCTCTTTGCAAACGTCCGAAAGACTGGTGTCCAAGTGTTTCTTCATTATGCTGAAAATAGAGCCAGCCATTAGAGTACACATGGAATAAGAGGAAAATGAGTTCTTGACATTACTTACATTTAGAGCTTTAAGCTGGATGTTTGTTTAAACTTTTTTGAAGTGGCTACACCCCCGGTAGTTGCTGGGGTGTTGACCACTGCAATTGGGGCATTTCAGAGTTTTAGCACTACATGCCTTCGCAATGTGTTTGTCACCGCATTTCATACATCATTGCTCCCTGTTGCATTTGTGTGACAAGTGCCCAAATTTCTGACACTTGTGACACTGAACGGGTTGCAGAAGAACACAATATTCCTCGGTTTCGTATTTTTTGCCATTGATAATTATCCCTTTGCTTATCAGATTTAATTTCGTTGCTCTGTTATGGCATTTTATTTTTATTTTCCAAGTACAGTTGCCCGTGGCTTTGGAGATTAGTCTCTCCAACGAGCATCCTGGAAGGGCTTTATCAATCGAGATTTTTCTGTTTTGGGGTGGACGCATGTGATTACGACACAGGGGTTTGGTTGCGGATGGCCCTGTGTCTTGTTGGTTTTATTGGTCACCTTAGGGGGCATTTTGGCTTTTACTTTATCAGCGTACGTCACGCTATCAGTTGGGCTAGCTGTCGCAGTCGCATCCACTATTTCCGGTGATGTAGACTTTGTTGCATTAACAGAGCCCCCATTTCTTGGTGTGACCACCGAGTCCTTTTCAGTAGCGGTGTTCAGTGAATTTTGCTTGGTAGTTTTTGTCTTCTTGACATGCGGATCAATAGTCATACAGAAACCATTTTCATCTTCAACGTCCACAGTTTCATCATTTTCACGGAACTCATTGGAGAGTTTCCTTTTCGACTGATTTTGGTTTGGTGATTTTTTCTGTCGCTGCAATATGGTGATTTTAGCTGAATTTTTATCCAATTGAATTTCAAACACCTCAGCTGGGGAAGCTGCGGTCGTGTTGGTAGCTTCTTCTACTATGGAACGCAACCAGTTATCCTGGCTGGGGGTAATTAATTTAAACAATATTTTATTTGAATAGAAATGCTATGTTACATGCTAACAATAAATAACACACATATTTAAAGAACAGAGTTAATAAATAGCACAGAACACAGCAGAACATAACTTAGCAACAGCATAAAGGGGGATTTGACAGAAAGCTTTGAGCTTATATGAGTCGGCTCCCCACATTCAAAAACCTCGGCTGTTTTCTGTGTGGCAATGGTTGACTATGTGTATCGTCACCTAGTAACCCAGTATTCAGTGCCTATAATGTGTAATTCCACCATATCCCATCGACCGACTGCCTTGACCATGTCATTCAAAACAACATGGTAGCCAGCTAGATGGGGTAATTAGATCTGAATCTATTTGAGATATCCCTGCCAGTGAGCCGGCAGACGCAGGTCTTCTCATTTCTGTAGCGGCGTCAATACATGGTAAATCAGGAACTGGAGGAGCATGGTCCTCCTTACCTGGTTTGGCTCTCAGAATTGCCTTTTCCAATTCCCTTCTCAATTCAGCCTTTTCGTTATCTACCTGCCGCTTCTGGGCTTGAAGCTCTGACTGCAAACCCTCTATTGTGTCATTCAATCTGGCTATTTCTTTCTGGAAGCCAGACATCATCGATGCCATATCAGTGTTAGTGGAATTTCCACTGTTGCTTAGACTGCCAGAATTAAAAACAGAACTGTTTAACTGAACTTGACTTTGTTTATCCATTGTTTTTATTTTGTAAATAATTCTAAAATTTATTTTTTAAGTTATTAGAGATTTTAATTTAATTATATTGACTTAAATATTCGTTTTTAGTGGAAAATGCAGATAGAAATAACAAGAGAAAAAAGTAAACACTTACAGTGATACAAAAAGATACACAGAAATAGTGCAAATTGCAATAGCGTTGTTGAGCTTCCGAGTGAGTGATCATCAGTTTTGTGTGAAATCACCTGTGCTGGATGAAATGTCTGTTCGCTGTGAAGTCAGAGGTGTGTTTTATATAGTTATAGGCATCATATTCTTCCCTAGATATACCTGTCCCACATTGTATGTGGCACCATTTACTACAATTGTCACATTCAACAGCTAAACTATTTCTCCGAACCGGTTCAAACAAATAAAAGAAGCTTGCCGAATTATTTATTGTTTTTGAACTAAACTTTTGACCAAGCTAACACAAAAATGTTGTTTTGGAATAGTGGCATAAGCCATAAAACAAGATTTCAAAGGAATGAGATATCAATCAACTAACCTTGATTGTTGCATAAACAATTAGACTGGCTTAAAAGATACATCACACAGACTGTTGTAAAAACAAGGCCACCTGTCTCCTATCTGGTAATTTCAATCCAAAATGCAAAATGTTGTGTAAACATTTCCTCATAATTCTGAGGTTTCTTTACACCAACGTTCATTCAACCAGTGTGAGTTATTATTCACTGCACACATGTCCAATATTATTTGTATCGACAACAATTTGCTCTGTAACTGACTTAGTCAAAGTAAGTAAGTACCTTTCCATTTGACATTTTGACAATTCATTTTTAATTTTATTTATTCTTTTCCAAAAAAATTCAAAACATATTTAAACATGTTTAGATATATATTTTATTTACACATAATTATAAAAAAAATCTGGGGCGAATAGTCCATGAAGACGAATCATCCAGGGGTGAATCGACCACAAAAACTAGGGGCAAATCATCCACGGGGCGTCTGTCTAGTAACCCTAAGTTTTAATCAATAAAAATTACGTGTTTAATCTACGGTGGCTGGGAAAGGACATTCCAAAACATGTTTTTTATCCTGATTGATCGACTTAATATCTCGATCGATTGACTAACTATCTCCATCGATCGACTTAAGTATCTTGATCGATCGACTTAATATCTTGATTGATCAACTTAAATATCTCGATCGATCAACTTAACTATCTCGATTGATCGAATTAAGTATCTCGATCGATCGACTTAAGTATCTTGATCGATCGACTTAAGTATCTCGATCGATCGACTTAACTATCTCGATCGATCGACTTAAGTATCTCGATTGTTAATGGGGAATAGGGTAGACGAGGAGGGAGCTACCTCGATAATTGAGGATTATTGATTAAAAGTAGAGGTATTGACCGAACTCTGACTAAAGCATTTTTGGGGTAAGGAGTATCCAGGGGTAATAAATAGGCATTAGAATTGAGTATACAGGGTATATATTAGTAGTTTGCCTTTAGGGGAACGGGAGGGTGAGTATATTGTAGGGGTGCGGGGTGAACAATACTTAGGAATTTGGGAGTGTCACTTTAATTATTGGGGGTGGAGGGTTGAGGTAGATGGACATTTCCATATTCACGTCACACTTGACTGGTCACATCAAGCTCTACTGAAAAGATATGTGGAAGATATGTGGAACTTCTAACGGAACATCAAAGGAAAGTGGAAACTCAGGAACCAGTGCAAAATATTCAGGACTTCTAAAAGATACTAGACAGGACACGACGTGTGTTTCGAAATTTTCAGAACTAGTAAGGTAAGTGCAAGTTTTATTCATTTCTTGTTCATTAACAGCAGAAATTGTAAAATTAACTTAAAATGGCTTCGTGAGAACAGTTGATAGAAGAAATAAAGCGAATTAAGGAGACAGAGGGTCAAGTGAATTTCTGAACTGAATGACCAGGTGCAAGCTTGGTCGCAACAACATACTGACTCGCAGCAAGCGCTCCATCATTCGCTGATGTCTCTCACCCAAGCTCAGTCAGTCCATCAACAGGCATTGGATCAGCAAAAAGCTGATTTGCCCATGCAAATTGCCACTGATAAATCTAATGCTAAGATGAAACAAGCACAATTACAGAAACAACTGGCAGACGCTTCGGAGAAGGTGAAAATGGCAGAGGATCCAACTGCCTATGCTATCATTAACCTTCACGAGACCGTACACCAGAGTGAGATGAGCAATGCAAGAACTGCAAACGCTACTCAGGCACAGACAATCAACTCTCATATTAAGAAGTTTGACGGGAATCCCCTGAACTTCCGAGGTTCGGTGAAATCCCAGGACCTTTTCTGTGAGAATAATGATGTAGAAGAGGAGTGACGACACAAAATCACCGCTCAGACCAGTGAATTTGTGGTAGCAGACTTTATTTTGCGAACAATGAAGAAAAATCCCACTATGCCCTGGTCAGAACTGTATAGCGAGTTGAAAAGTCACTATAGCGCCACAATGGATAACTCCATGGCCACCAATCAGTTATGCCACATGCGGCAAGGGAAAAACCAAACACTTGTCTTGTACGCCGAGCAATTACTTGATCTTGTGAAAGATGTTGTGGTCAAGAAATCAACAATCCAACCATCCAGAAAAACCTCTCAGATTACTTTTGTGACGGGTTATATGATTCTGATGTCTGGATGAAATTGATTTGTCACATGCCAAAGACGCTAGAAAACGCTGTTAGTTTTGTGTTGTTTGAAAATGCTGCAAAAATCAAATTTTGCGCACGTTCTGAGGCTTCAAAAGGGAAAGCACCCTTTGAAAGTCATTTGAATGACAATATGAGTAATATGAACATTATCGGGACCCCACATTTCGAGACCCCATAGATGAACATGAGGAACCTGTAGATAGTCCAGAGGAGATGAGAGATGAATCTCCGATGGATATAAGCTTAGCGCGCTGAAGGCATAAAGTTAATATGTCGATGAAAAATTACAGTGGTGGTTATTCGCAACCTCCATATCAGAATAGAAATCAGTACAACAATACATACAGGAACACAGGAAGTCAAAATTATAACAGATATCAGAAACTGACACGATTTACACGTCCAGTATGCAACCGTTGCAATTGCGTTGGACACATGAAACGTGATTGTAGGGTAAATTTGACAAAACTAGTTCGAACACCGACCTTTTGCTGCTATAGGTGTGGGAAGCCCAATCATTTTGCCCAAGACTGTAGGGTGAATTTAAATGAGGGAAACTCCCTCCATATGGGGCAATGAGCAGAGTTATTGAGAAGTCACATGCTCCTAGCAGGAGTGAAAATGAACATCACCAGGGAGGAGTGATAAATAATGTGCAGAATAAATGCATGGGTGTGTGTAAAAATAAAATTGTAAATAACAAGGCAGGTGGAAGTATGGGTAATAAAACATGTAATATAAAGACAAGTACTAAGCCTCAAACGAGGAGAATCAGAAATGGTCCTCCTGTAAAATCAATGTAAATAATTTTACTGGGGACTTATCCAGTGAAAAGCAAGGCCATTCAATGCAGTAAGTGTAGCCAGACCACACATTGTAGGAAAAACTGTACCGTAAAATTAACAACTATTCCCCTGACTGGTAGGCCAAAAAATATCAAGGCCAACTCACAAAATGGCTGCCCTTCAAGGGACAGTCAGCAAAAAGTTCAATTCACAGTATTGTTTCAGTTATTAGATCACCAGTGGCCTGAAAGTGAAAGTATCCAGGGCTGGTATAACTCAGGTGGCTGCTGACACTATGGTGAATGTGGCTAACAGCCAATTGACCCATGGTGGAGGTGTTGCCAGAGAAATAGCTCTTGGAGCTGGTCCAGCTCTTGTACAAGAATGTCAACAATATATCCAACAACATGGAAATCTTCCAGTAGGCGAAAATATGGTCACCACTTGTGGAATGTTGCCATGTTTAAAAGTTATACATGCTGTGGGACTACGGTGGAATGATTATAGTGATAAAAATAAATGTTTAGAAATATTATACAGTACGGTACAGAAAATCTTGCACGTATGTGATAACAAAAATTTTGCAATCTTGGCTATCCCACTTATCAGTAGCAGGATATATGGTGTACCCAAACAGAAGTGTGCAGATATCTATGCCAGAGTTATACAAAACTATACCTCACATAAGCAATTGAAAGAGATACACATTGTAGATGTAAACCCTGATATTATAATTTACATGAAAAGTGCTTATTATAACCAGGTAAGAAGGTTTGTGTTTCAATAAAACAGGAAAAACTTGAATCAGGAAATAGGACATCAGGAAAAAGGAACCAAGATTAATCACTTGGGAAAAACCCAAAGCAACAAAACAGGAAAATCCCAAGGGGAGATAATAAAACCCATGTGAACAGGAAGTGAAAGATTCCAAGGGAACCAAGGGAAATAACTTAGAAACAACAGCAACAAAGACTTAGAAATTCTCAACTGGAAACCATAACTATTAATTATGGAGCTGCTTCTTTGAATAGTGTCTTAGTGAACATCAAAGGACAGCAAGTACATGCCTTATTGGATACAGGGGCACAAACAAGTTGCATTAGTACCAAATTTTGGAAAAATCTTAAACACCGACCAAAATTATTTGGTGACAAAAATACTTTGCCTCGCATTTCAGGTATCACTGGGAATGACACTAGCCCTCGAGGAAAAGTTAAACTTGAATTTTATATTCAAGGAATTTACCAGGTGCATGAGTTCTTAGTGTTAAATGAACTGAATTGAAGTATGTTGTTAGGAATGGATTGGATTAGGGGCAATCAAGTTAATTTATATTGGGAATTTCATAAGTTGAGATTGGATGGTCATCATGTACCCATTGTTCAAGACATACAAGTGAGTTGTCTCACTTGACTGATCAAGCAAGTTGAACTTAAACCACAGTCAACTTGTTTGTGTACAGCAAAAGCTTCCGGTGTGAAGTCTGTCTTTGATACAAAATACTTAGGGCATCATGGTTGGACTAAAGGTCATGTGGCTGAACATCCTGGCCTCTTAATGAGTAACAGTATAGTAACTAATGGTAATGAAACCATACCTGTACTGTTGGTGAACAGTACCAACAAACATTACACCTTATGGTGGGGATGTTTGTTTGGAAAACTTGAGCCAATAGAACAGGAAGACAAGAGGCCCCAAGGGGCCTGAGGGCACTCACCTGACATGGTAGCCTAAATATCAACCCAGAGAATTGATTTCAACAAGTTGCATCTGCTCCTCCTAAGAAAAGCTTATACCAAATATCCAAAGATTCTGACCAGTGGATCTAAAGAAAAAGAAGATTTTTAAAGAATATTCCTCATATTGAACTAAGTTATAATTCGGGCTCCCACAGTGAGTCCAAATATGGACCTAGGGACTTGGTTTGAACAAAATTTAATCTCACTCCCTAAGCATGGTGCATACCAAATATCAAAAGATTCTGCCTGCCGGATCTTGAGAAGATTTTTAAAGAAAATTCCTCATTTTGAACTAAGTTACAATTCAAGCTCCCACAGTGAGTCCAAATATGGACCTAGGGACTTGGCTTGAACAAACTTGAATCTCACCCACTAAGCATGGTGCATACCAAATATCAAAAGATTCTGCATGCTGGATCTTGAGAAGAAGATTTTCAAAGAAATTTGCCTGAAATGCATTAAGTTTGAATTCGGGCTTCTATAGTGAGCCCAAATATGAATCCAGGGGACCAATTTGAACAAACTTGAATCAGATCCACCCCACAATGTTGCATACCAAATATCAAAACATTCTGCCTGCTGGATCTGGAGAAGAAGATTTTTTAAGAAATTTGCCTGAAATGCACTAAGTTCAAATGCGAGCTTCTATAGTGAGCCCAAATATGAATCCAGGGGGCCGATTTGAACAAACTTGAATCAGATCTACCCCTCAATGTTGCATACCAAATATCAAAGGATTCTGCCTGCTGGATCTGGAGAAGAAGATTTTTGAAGAAATTTGCCTGAAATGCACTAAGTTCGAATTCGAGCTTCTATAGTGAGCCCAAATATGAATCCAAGGGGCTGATTTGAACAAACTTGAATCAGATCCATTCCTCAATGTTGCATACCAAATATCAAAAGATTCTGCCTGCTGGATCTGGAGAAGAAGATTTTTTAAGAAATTTGCCTGAAATGCTCTAAGATCGAACTCAAGCTTCTATACTGAGCCCAAATATAAACCCAGAGGGCCTATTTGAACAAACTTGAATCAGATCCACCCCACAATGTTGCATAACAAATAACAAAAGATTCTGACTGCTGGATCTGGAGAAGAAGATTTTTTAAGAAATTTGCCTGAAATGCACTAAGTTCGAATTTGGGCTTCTATAGTGAGCCCAAATATGAATCCAGGGGGCCGATTCGAACAAACTTGAATCAGATCCACCCCACAATATTGCATACCAAATATCAAAACATTCTGCCTGCTGGATCTGGAGAAGAAGATTTTTTAAGAAATTTGCCTGAAATGCACTAAGTTCAAATTCGAGCTTCTATACTGAGCCCAAATATAAACCCAGGTGGCCGATTTGAACAAACTTGAATCAGATCCACCCCACAATGTTGCATGCCAAATATCAAAAGATTCTGCCTGCTCGATCTGAAGAAGAAGATTTTTTAAGAAATTTGCCTGAAATGCACTAAGATCGAATTCGGGCTTCTATAGTGAGCCCAAATATGAATCCTGGGAGCCGATTTGAACAAACTTGAATCAGATCCACCCCACAATGTTGCATACCAAATATCAAACGATTCTGCCTGCTGGATCTGGAGAAGAAGATTTTTTAAGAAATTTGCCTGAAATGCACTAAGTTCGAAATCGGGCTCCTGTACTGAGCCCAAATATGAACCCAGGGGGCCGATTTGAACAAACTTGAATCAGATCCACCCTACAATGTTGCATACCAAATATCCAAAGATTCTGCCTGCTGGATCTGGAGAAGATTTTTTAATCTTTTTCCCATTGCCTACAGTGTTAAAAAGTGCTGACTCAGCACTTTTTCAAAGTCCTGAAAAAAGTACCTTGTGATCAAACCGATAGGGATTTTTTTTAACCACTCTATTCTACTAGATAAAAGTAAGCTTTATACAAAATAAGAATTCCCTGTGCCGTGTAGTTTTGGAGATATGGCAGTTTTAAGGTTTTTCCCATTTTTAGCTCCCGAGGTTCCCACGGGGCAATGAGAAAATTTTTTTTTACATCAATCAACTACTTATGACCCATTATCACCTCATATCAAATTTGGTTCAAATCGACCTGACGGTTCTGAAAATAGAAATTTTAGGCGTGGCCAAAATTTTTGCCCCTCCCATAACGAAGGCAAATAATGCCCAGCAAACTTCTCTTGAACAAAATTGAGTCTACACCTCAAAAGGAAGCTGCATACCAAATATCAAGTTTCTGCTATTGCTGGTTCTTGAGAAGAAGATTTTTTAAGAAATGGAGCATTTTTGCCCCATCCCTCTGCTCAATGAGCTGAAACCTAATTTGACAAAAAATCAAAATGCCCTTATATAGCCCCTGCTCACATGAAATTTCATTAATATGCGGCCAGTGGTTTGGGAGAAAAAGGCCCAAACACCACCTTCATGACGGACAACGGACGCCGGATGACGGACGCCGGACGATGGATGAAAAGTGATCAGAAAAGCTCACCCTGACTTTCAGTCAGGTGAGCTAAAAAAGTCTTTGAAATTAATCAAATCTTAACTCAAAACACATCCAAGAATCAGATCACAGATGCTGACGTACAGGTGCCTGAAAACAAATGGCACCTGTTGATGCAGGTCATCAATAATAATAAAGTCTTGTTTGCAAAAACTGATAAAGAATTAACACAGACAGATACCGTTAAGATGCACATCGACACTGGTGATGCGCCACCAATAAAAAGTAGAGCATACAGGGTGCCACTACTTAAAAGAAAAATCATGGATGAAGCACTTGAGAAGATGCTTCAATCGGGAATCATCCAAAGGTCAAATAATGCCTGGAGCTTTCCTTGTTTACTTGTTGATAAGATGGCACTAAATGATTCTGTGTTGACTTTAGGAAACTGAATGAGGTCACAAAGGTCACAAACTGGCCTCTCCCATATTGATGATATCTTTACTTTGTTGAAGGGATTTCAATACTTTACCACTCTTGACATGAAGTCAGGTTACTGGCAAGTCAAGGTGGATCAAGAGGACAGACCCAAGACAGCTTTTGTTTGCCATAAGGGCCTCTATGAGTTCAACGTGATGGCATTCAGCCTTGTTAATGCACTTTCTGTGAACCAATCACTCATGACAGGCATCTTAGGGGGTCTGGAGGACTTTTCTCTAGCCTGCCTTGACGATATTTTGATCTTTAGCCGTGATGCAAAATCCCATATTGATCATATTAAACAAGTATTTGGATGATTAAGAAAGCATAAATTGAAGCTAAAAGCTAAGAAGTGTTCCTTCTTCCAATCTGAAACATCTTATCTTGGTTTTGTAATTAGTAAAGATGGAATTAAACCTGAGACTTCAAAGGTCTAGGTCATCAGAAAATTAAGTCCACCAAAGACGGTGACAGAGGTGAGATCTTTAATGGGGATGACCTCATATTATCAAAGGTTCATTCCTCGATTCAGCGAGATTGCTCAACTGTTACTAGAATTAACAAAGAAATATGCAAGATTTCATTGGTGTGAAACTCATCAAAACGCTTTTCAGGAGTTAAAAGATTGATTAAAGCAAGTTGCTCATTTGTCGTATCCAAATCCAAGAAAACCTTATGTGCTTTACAGAGATGCCTCTGGCTCCTGTGTAGGTGCAGTCTTGGCACAACCATGTGATGATGAAACAGGTCAACTACCAGGAGTACCTGATGAAAAACCAATTGTCTTTCTATCCCATAAGTTGGGAGAAACCCAACAGAAATGGTCAACATTCATAAAAGAAGCTTTCGCTATCTCTTATGCTTTGGACAAGTTCAAAAGCTACTTACAGGGAGCAGAGTTTGTTATTAAAACAGACCATGCTCCTTGCAGTACTTGTTAAAAAGTCCACAAAACAATGCCAAGGTCCAAATCTTGGAAAAATTTGATATATTGTCAAGTTAGCGATTGTTTCCACCTTCTTATCAGGCACTGGAAATGCTTCAGTCCAGCCAGAATATATATCTATGAAGGTAACAATATATTTGTTACCAGATAAAGTCTCAGGGTGTGGACCACTCATATCCAATGCTATCTTAGCAAAGGGATATGGAGGTCGATCAGTCTCTTGCAATGGCAAAGTGTGAGCTCTGGTGTTACGAGCTCCACAAACAAGGCAATTCTCTACATGTTTATAAATATGTTTATATAAATCTTTCCAATAATATTATCTAATATTATTGTACACTTTGTCTATACCAAGGTGACCTAATTCATCATGGTATTGTTTCAATACATCTGCATGTAATTGTTCAGGTATACATAAACGAACTCATGGATTATCATCAACCGTACTAATGTAATATAACACTCCCTCTATCATTAGATATCTACTACTAATGTGTGCAGGGGTATTGTTATCTTGATACTTCTTAATTATCTCTACAATCTTTTCATCTTTCTGTTGCTCTACCTTCATGTCTAAATCCTTATAATTAATCATCTGTGGTTCAGGTGGAACATTAGGTTCATCTGTGATGACATGCACATATTTCTTGGGGTCAATTTTGTTACTATTTATAACTCCAATTTGTAGTGCTTTCTGATTTGCTACATTATCCATCTCATACCCAGGGTCAGCATTTGCTATTCCCTCAGGTAAATGAGAAAGTAGGTCAACACACGTATTCTTTCTACCTGGTAAGTATTCGATCTTACAATTATAGCTAGCTATCTTCAATGCCAAGGTACAATGCTGGAATACCCATTTCGAGTCATTGAGAAAACAGGTCCAGTGAGTTATAAGATACAAGATCAATTAACTCGCAGAATAATAAAGTGTCATGGTGAAAGACTTAGTAAAGCACCTCAAGAATGGGAGGTGCCTCAACCTGCCAGAGTGCAACAAGTACAACGTTACACCGCCCCACCAGAACAATCCACTACTGAAGACAGTACCAGTAGTGACAGTAATGATGAAAGTGACGATAGACAAGGGGTTCAAGTAAAACACCCCTTAACGTCATTCATTAAAAATAAACGACAAAGACGAGAACATTCTTCTTCAGAAAAAGATGGTGTTCCACTTGCAGAGTTAAGACAACAAGTACAACAAGTACAAGATTATAAGAAACATATGAAAGAGCTACGAGCTCCTTCTAATGATCAACAGCTGTCACAACTCACTGCTGATGATTGAGTGGATCGATTAAATGATTCCATGATGGAAGTTGATCACTTACGAATAAATAAAGAAAAAGGCCAAATTAGTGAGCCTCAACCAAAATGAACAAGTAAAGATATAACTGAGATGATCTCTTGCATTCAAACCGTGTTAAGAGATCATGAAAAGATTAAAGAACCAGGTGAAAAACTAGTAGGAGCTGTGATGATACAACCTACTACCTGGAGTACTATTGATTAAATTGTTACCACAGACTTATTAATGACTAAACGTAAACATACAATGGCAGATGCCTCTCCTTACGTTTGGGAGAGACAAGAGGAAGTGCAATTGAGTAACAAAATTATATTGAGTTGTGATTTGTACAGTAATGAAATTATGAGTGAGTTCTTGTCAGCCTCGCGAACTGACAGCGACTCTCTTGTAGTTAGATTAATGATTCTGACCTTTTACACCCGGGAAGTAATTTGTCAGAGCGAAAGTAATTATCTTGAGTATTACTCATAGTGCTAACTCTTGCTTCCTTTCTCATTGTAGGAGCAAGATGTTGCGTTGGATGTTATTAATTGGTCTTTTGACTACAATATTAGATGGACATACCATTATTAGAAACAATGTTATCTTTAAGAAAGTGAAAGAAGTAAATATGGAAACAAGTGATTGGACCACAATGTTTGTTTATGAACTTCAACCGTTCATACAATACATGCGAAGACTTGATCGAAGTATGAAATATACTATTGACTTTTATTATACTACTGAGAAAAATTTTGGACAAACTTTTGAAGTATTAGACGGTGAAAATTCTACCCTTTCCATTGTGTTAAAATCGATAGTAGCGGATATGCACCATGAGATCAGATACCTAGATAATCGTGTTACACGAGTACAAGAGGATATGAACGATTATTGCAGACTACACAGACATACACCCTCGTCTCGAGAGAAATGAGGTTTGTTTGATTTTATAGGTGAAGGATTGAGTTTTCTTTTTGGAACTGTTTCCCAGTCAGATTTGAATGGGATAACAGAAAATTTAAGATGTTTAAGTACTAATCAAGCAATGGTACAACATGTCCAAAAACAAGATTTGGAAGTGCTATCGAGCCGATAGACACTAACAGATATACAAATGGTTAAGAAACTGTAAGAGAGAACCAACTTTTTCTGCTGTTGATGATAGTGAAATGTCTAATTTTGCATTTGCTGATGATGAAATCTATGCTAGTATGGGACCTAGACCACAACCTTCAGCTCCTGCTGCTCCAACTGGATTACAACAACAACCACAACAACCTCCTAAGAGTATTAGAGACATGATGAGAAAAGCTGTTAGACACTTTGCACCTTCTCCTCAACCTAATAGGAAATCGATATATCCCTGTGTACAACATGGTGTGGATTCTGCCACTGTCCACGTGACTATGTCAGACATAGACAAAGATACTGAAAAACATTAGTTCACACCCTGTGTGTTTTTGTTTCTATGCACAATGGCAGAATCAGAATCTAGTGTTGACAGTGGAATTGATGATTTACAGAGTTATTACAATAATGACAGTATATTTGATGAAACCTCAAGTACAGTTAGTACTAGGACAGATAGTAATAGTACAGTTTCATGAGATACTTTACAAGATAGTAGCTCATCAAGATTGGAAGTAAATATAAATGATAGCACATCTGATATTTTTGTACCTTCATTTGCGCCTTCAATATCATCACCTTCAATAGTTTCTTCTGACCTTCTGTCAACCCCTTCTAGTAGTGTTCAAACTCCTACTGATTCTATTTTGCTATATTCACCTCATTCTCCTGAATATTCTCCCCTTGAACAAACTCCACCTTATTCTCCAATGGATACTGTGGAAATGTTACTTATTCCTCCATGATTACCTGTCAGAACAAGTGAGGCAATGATTGAACGAGACCCTGAACACCAAGATGGGTTCGGTGGATTTGTTTATGACATTGTAACAGTACTCCATACTCCTTCCAGTATTACTACACCCTCTAGTGAATCTATACCTAGTGATTCTACCACTGCATTAGATTCTGACGCAGAGGAATCTGGTATCAGCGTGATACGGGAAGAACTTGTGCGACCAGATCTTGGATTAGAAGTACGCACTCCTCCTCTAAGTGATGTGGAAGTGAGACAAATTGCTCCCTTACCTACTAATGTTGTCCCACGACCTATAGTTGATATTCGACCCAGACGGTGGGAATGGGCAAGGAGCGAGCTTCCTAATACACCTTGCCCACTGGCCCCTCCTCATGAATTTGATCGAGATATCATACGACCCAATATATATGAAAGAGCTTTTATGAAATATACGGAAGCCATGGGGATTGAAACTGAATTTGGATGTCAATACTTTGAAATGGATATGAATATGCTATATATAGAGGTTGAGCGAGAATTGATATATTATCATGACAGTGCTATTGATACTCATTTGACTTTTGCATCTAGGTCTAGATATATAGTGATATATAATTGCCCTGATTTACAGTATCCCAGAATAGATGATCAGGGTAATATAATTGAACCCCTGCGGTATTATAGTCACCGGGTGGCTACTACCAGCAGTGTACATCATAGATTTCACATGCCAAGAAATGTGTCACAATTTACTCCCTTTTGTGCAAGATACCGTGACTATAGCCGTCGAAAACAAGCACGATATCACTCACATGGACGACCAAGTAGTTTTCAACCTTTTGTTGTCTATCGACAGTACCATCCAGGTTATGTTGGACATTTCACTGGGTCAATGTTTGATTATCGAACAGGCCCGAACACTATTTATAGGCATTATCAGTTACCAACATGTAATGAAAACTTCCATAGTGAAGATTAAATGAATAATCATTATTATTTGATATTGTTATAAGCAGAAAAGTCTAATAAGACTATACAATATGTATATAGGATTTTCATGGATCTGGTTTCCCAATTTTGTGCGTGTCTCTTAATTGGAAATCTGATGCATGAAGATCATGGGTCATCTGCGTTTGTCTTGATTCCATAGTCAAAATTCTTAAGAAGTTGGTAATTCTGATCACAGTGCAACATTATTAAAATTTGGAGTTCCTGGAGTGTATTAGATAATTTGCACACAGAACTCCCATAATCAAGACATTCGATTTTAATTGAAAGTTGGTGGATACAGAGATACTCGAAAGAGTGAGTGCACCAAGTTGCAGACAAACCCGGGGGAGCGCATTACTTTGTGTAAATTTTAGTGTATAGAAACTTAATTCTTCTTATAGTGGTTTCTTATTATTTCTTTATTGATTAATTAGTTGAGTTGCTTTTATTGTTTTTGATATTGATTGATATTAAGGATGGCTTCAGTAAATGTTACAGAATTTATAGAATTCCAGGAGGAACAGGACAAATCTATTTATCATAGGTATGAATCCTTCCAGTGTTCTTTAATTCAGGATAGGGTGAGATTAATATTTCCCCTGGAATTATGGAGTTGCCAAAAACAAAAACGAATTCGGTACTGGGAAGTCCAACATTACAATACAGAACTGGCAATAATGAGTTAACACAATACAAGGTTTATTACTGTTATTACATTTCAGAGGAACAACGAGTAATTTTTCCTCGTCTTGTGTATTCCATGAAGCCCGCAAGAATTGCATCACAGTATGCAGCCAGTGGTACTGGCCCGACAAGGTCCTACATTATTGGAATGACCATTGTTGGAATGGCTGGTACTATGATCATCATAGGAATGCTCCTGGAAGTGAACCAGCGCCTCATCCTGGACTGGTTCGTCCATTCCGGCATTCCGTGATATTTGATGAGGAATTGAATAGTCATCTTGAGACTCAAAGATTCTTTCCTCCTTACGATGTAAAGATCACTTATGGTCACGAAAAATATTCATGTCAATACGAACTCCTCTTTGAAGCTCTTGTACGACATGAAATCAAAAGATTGTAGAGAATGAAAGATAGGAAAGAAGTTATTAAATTTAACGAGTTACCGTCAATGGGACGAATTTATCATGTGGGTCTCGGCGACCCTTGTTGTATTTGTTTAGTAGAAATACCACGAAGATGGCAGAATTGCTTTGTGTGTCACCAGTGTAGTCACCAAGTCCATGTTAAATGTGGTTTTACATGGGCTGCATTGAAAGAGACTTCGAATGAAAAAGCTACTTGCCCACACTGTCGAGCACCGATCAAGTGGGGCATCGAGCAAAAACTTCCCATACCTTCCAGAATTGATGCCCACAGATTTTAGAAAATTTAGGAAATATGACTCTCTACAGCTGTGTGCCATCAGGCACTGTTGTCATTTTTGGAAATTTTCTTCAGCGAGTCTCTTATGTGAATTAATTATTAGTGATTATAGTGATTATACAAAATAAAAACTGTCGAAGTACTTAAAGCGAAGTACGAATTAAATAAAGTAAACAAAATTATATAGTGACATTCTGGACGGGACCCCTAGATTAGTCACTATCAACAACAGATTAAAAACTAATGAAGAACCTTAACGGGGAAAGTAGAATTGTTCATACGGCACAGCTGTAGAATAGTGTATTATAGATATTAGTTTTGGTTTAGATTTTAGATTATAATCTTCCACTTTATTTTCACATTTGCTCTTGACGACCTATTTCTAAGAGTACTTTTGCTTAATTAGCACCTCTGAGTGTGCGAAAGCGAATTGAGTGTTGAATTAACCGTTTATTTTCATTTTATTATATTATTATAGTTTATTCGTTTGTGTTAGTAAAAATTTAGAAAATGGCCTCTACATCTGCATTCCGTTTGGTTAACCCGATGTTTTCAGATTTTATTCCGGAACAACAAGAGTACTGGATACAGAGAGGTCGCATCCCTACCCAGACGGTCTTTCAACATGGAGCTACCTCTTTCCAGTGACGGATCCATGTGTGGGATGTGGTCCGCTTAAATGAAAACACCGGCAACATGGAACTGTTTTAGAACTGAGGTGCTGTACTGGTATTGTCTCCATGATTTGGGATTAGGGCACGAAATTGTGATGCCTCACCTAGTGGTAATCGAGAACGAGGCTCGATTAGCAACTCCACATGAGGCAGCACATATAGCCGTCATAGTGTCATTCATTATTGGAATGATCGATGGTGGGACGGAACCTATTATGACCAAAGAATTCCTTATGAAACAGCCGATGGGACCGATGCATTCGTTTCAGCTGAGCTGATCCGTCCATTCAGCCCAAGTGAATTCAGTCAAATTGTCATACCCCATAATCCCAATCAGTATAGGTTCTTGATTGGTGAAGAATTCCATCACGAGGAAGTGGAATACACTTATGATTGGGAACGTTCTCAACATGTGTTTCAGGTTTTACAACAAGCTTTGGTTGAATACGAAAATATTCGATATGTACAAAGGAATGAAAATCTAGTTGATGGAGACAATTGACAATGTACGATATGTTGGTCTGATATTATAGGGCCATGTGCTGCATATTGTTGTCCTCAATGTACTCAAATAGTGCATATACACCGTGGGTTAACATGGATGCAGGAAAAACATAATTGTCCCCTGTGTCGCTTTGACCTTTTCTGGGGAACCCCTTTAAGAAAGCACAGCTTTGATTATACTGACTTTCTTTGTCTATTACACCCAAATCAGTTGATATAAATTGATTTTATTTTCTTTCCAGGCATAGCCAGGTTATTCCTGACAAATTATTTAACATTGAATGTAATTCCCTATGTGAGGGTGATTCATTTGTCTGGCAGCATTCCTATAGATGTGCAATCAATACTAACGATGTGCAATGATAATTACATTCCATGAAGTGCATTTCTTGTTGAATAACAAATCCTGGTCACTTGATTGACTATCCTGGTCACTTGATTGACCATGAGTCATGGGAAATCTTGATTATCAATGATCACCATGAATCCTGGTCATCTGGTACGACCATTGTATGCAAACTCCTGGTTACATCCTGGTCTTGCAATCCTGATCGTCCTGATCCAGATTCGAGCTCCGATAATTATTACCGGACCTCGAGTCTTGATTGGGAGGATTGTGATGAAATGCCCACCATGGAACCCATAGGGTTAATTTACTTTGACCTGGGAGTCTGGACTCTCTAGGTGTTAACGAGAGTGGCCGAATCCCATTTGGTAATAATTCTCTGAAGAGTTTATGGATTCAATAAATATGAAAATTTTTCTCAATGCACTTGTTAAAGGCATAACTACTTTACAATGCATTCTCAAAATATTCCGAATGTATGGAATCACTATAACCAGTATTAATATGTAATAGTGCATCCGTACTAACAGTGCAAATGTACTACACAATAAGTCCTCACACTCCTGCAATAAACACCAGATGTTGGTGATGGATCGTTGACGAGTCTCTGATGAGTCTCTGACAGTTTGTATAGAAACTTTCTCTCCAGTAAGCTGACCTGTACTAACCTCATCACAAACCTTTAGACAGAAATTTGCACTGTTTTCTAACCTTACCTAACCTCGACCCTACTTTCAGAGGTGGGAACTTGGTAAACAAGCACGTGCAGTAATACTCAAGGGCACTCTGTGTTGTATTGCCCACCTTGAAAATAATCAAAGGACATGCATTATTATTCTTAACAGACAGCATGCCAACATCATTTTAGTGTGAGAATTCATACTGATAGCACAGGATGCCCCTGCTGTCCCGGGCCGGTGATGTAGGGTTATGAAACACCTCTCCGCCATCTTGGGGCATATGTGGCATTTTGTGGCTTCAACCTTGACATTGTGCTCTTGTGGACGTGACTAGCTGCTCTCCAGAGTCACGTACACAACAGTATAAATACTGGAATCTGGACCCAGGGACTTCACTTCTCTCTGGGCTTCCACTGTGCATAGAACTTGTAGACTCTCTCCTAATTTTGTGGAGGATCGCTGCCAGGCCAGACTACAGTTGGAGATGTAACACATTATGGAAATATCTTGACTTAGATTATTTTATATTTTAATTTTCGTCTCACCTATTTTCGTGCCAGAGAGAAACAGTGTAAAATTAGGAATTTTACTTAGGGCATTTAATAAACAGAAAATTGTAAGTACATTTTATGTGTTTTTGACTTCACCCATTCACTGCAGCTGCAGTACTTCAAGAACTTCTGCAGACTCCAAAGAAACTGGGAACCTTTTGACTTGACCCTTTGAATTGACCTGTGGCCCACAGACACAACTAAAGTCCGAACTTAAATCCACTAGATGACCACTTTTTGGGTAACTTAACCCTGCTTCGCCACAAAAGAAAGAAAAGTAGAGAAGTCTTCGTCTGGCTGTTTTTTAGCAAGTATTGTCTGCCACTTTGATTTTTTGTGGGTAGGTACACCCGTCATTGTCAAGTACAGTCTGCCTCTGGCTTTCCATCGCGGTGGTGGTTGTGTGGTGGCTCTGGTGGTTCTGGGGAGGGTGAGGTGTGCGTTTTCCTCTTGTTGTTGTCTGGAGATTATCTTCTGGGACTTTTGTTGTTGATGGAGAACCGTTTCGTAAGATGGCATGCTCTTCTTCTGTGAATCTTCAGGCAAGTATAGTTTTCCACTGAGTTATTGCCTCGGTTGAAGGGGCCTTCATCGGCAAGTATAGTCTGCCTCTGGCCTTTCATTGTTGTTGCAGAACCGTACCTGAGAATGGACTTTTGTGAGACTGCCGAAGAGAGGAACATCGCGGGTTCCCCGACCGCCCTGCTATTGCTGGCCGGGATGAAAAAAAGTGAAAAAAAACCCTAGGGTATGGCAGGTCGCAGGACCAACACTCGCATCCCTAAGGGTGGATGGCGACCCTTAGAGAATGGGGAGGGGGGGGGTTGAGTAAAATCCATAATGGTTATGAGAAAAAAAAGTAAGTTGGGGAGCACACTTGCACCTTATAGGGCAAGTGGTCCAGCAGGCGATGGCATGGAGTGCTCCATTTCCGGGGCCCAATTAAGCCCACCCTGGGATTGCAATCGTTCTTATTAGTCGTGCTGTTTGTTGGCTACGTTTCTGTAGTGTTTTTTCCCCTGATGTTATGGGTGGTGCTTTGCGTGCTTGCTGAGTTAATAATAATCTGTTCGTGTTTGTGGAGTCAGACTGGGCCGGTTTTGCTGAATTAGCACGCTGCTTATTGACAACTACCACACAGTAGGGACTCAGTGGATGCTTAGTACTGTTTGCGTGTTTGGTTTTTTGAAAAGAAGAAGAAAAGTACTGGGTCTAAATTACTGTTTTGAACACGCTGCCTGTTGACAGCTACCACACTGTTCGGGATGGGGGGGGGGGGGGGGGTTACAGTGGATGTTCTTGCAGCAGTTCGTCGCCATGCAGTTATTTTTGAGGGTGTTGCTTGTTTTAGCAGGATTTGAGTTGTAGTAAGCTGCTAGTGAGACTGGTGCGATTAGGGGTGAATAATGATCGAAGCAAATATCTTTGATCACTTACCCACCTATCCGTCCACACTACCACACCCAACCACCCCACCCATTGGGATGGGGGGTGCGTTGGTATCGAGGTGTGGAGACGGTGGTGAGTGGTGTGGCTCAGCGTTTTTTTTTTTAATTTTGAGGTTTCATGTAGTCATTCAGATCGGAGATCAGTTCACTGTCAGAATTGAGTCGGTGGAGCGTTTTGTCGCCTATCTTTTGGAGTTGGATTTCAATCATATCGATGTCAGCTTCTTTATGTAGTAGTGGGTTCTGGGATGGTCTCTTAGTGCAACTCTCAGCACGTGATTTTGAATGCAGTTTTTGTATATTAGTTTTACCTTTGTTTTTGGTTACTACCCCATAGTCGAGGACTGGTCTGATAAAAGTTTTATAGAGCTTTAGTAGCCCCTATTTGTTTGCCCCTAGTCTTTACCATGGGTCATTTTTAGGAGATTGATATGCTTATTAGCTTTGGCCACCGTATTAGAGATATGTTTGTTTAGGTGGAGTTTACTGTCAAATGTGACACCTAGAAAATGAAATCTGGCTTCATTGTAAGTTTTTAGCTGGGTGTTGTACATGGAGATATCGATACTCGGAACTGTTAGTTTTTTGTTAAAGATTAGTTTTTGTGTTCTCTAAGTCATCTACTGCATCTTGTAGCCTATTTTCGATGACATCATGGCTTTTGCTGGCCGTGTACAGTGCCTTGTCGTCCGCAAATTGTGATATTTCGACGCAGTTTTCTGCGACTTTATGGATGTCATTAATATATATTATGAAAAGAAGTGGACTGAGCCTTGGGGGTTCCAGTCTCCAGTGGCACTTCTTCGGCAGTGGCGTAGCCGAAAATCTTGTACCCCCCTCCCCCCGCGAGATAGAGACTGGGGCCCTTTCATAATGGTGGTTGCCTTTAAAGCAGAGCAAATTTAGTGATGTTGCCATGCACGGCATACAGGATTTCACGTAGTACATACGCCATGAATTAAATGAAGGTATAACTAACCTATAGGATAAATTCTAAAAGTACGACTCTGTAGATTTTTTTCATTACATGTTTTAAGCCGCTCCCCCTCTCGACCATCTAACGATACACACATGCACGCCCAACATGTGTGACTTGAGAGGCACCATACAGGGGCGTAGCCAGGATTTCAAAATAGGGGGGGGGGGGAGTCGATCGATGGAGATAGTTAGTCAATCGATCGAGATATTAAGACGATCGGTCGGGATAAAAAAATTTAAAAAATGTTTTGGAATGTCCTTTCCCAGCCACCGTAAGCCCCCCCTCACATTTTGAAATCCCTGCCCCCCCCCCCCCCCCCCCCCCATTTTGAAATCCTGGCTACTCCCCTGCATGTTGCCTCTCAAGTCACACATGTTGGGCGTGCATGTGCATATCGTTAGATGGTAGGGGGGGGGGGGTGGGCAGCATAAAACATGTAATGAAAAAAATCTACAGAGTCGTACTTTTAGAATCGATCCTATAGGTTATACCTACATTTAATTCATGGCATATGTACTACGTGAAATCCTGTATGCCATGCACGGTAACATCACTAAATTTTCTCCGCTTTAAAGGCAACCACCATTATGAACGGGCCCCCATCTCTATCTCATGGAGGAGGGGGGATACAAGATTTTCGGCTACGCCACTGCCGAAGAAGTGCCACTGGAGGCTGGAACCCCCAAGGCTCAGCCCACTTCTTTTCATAATATATATTAATGACATCCATAAAGTCGCAGAAAACTGCGTCGAAATATCCCAATTTGCGGACAAGGCACTGCACACGGCCAGCAAAAGCCATGATATCATCGAAAATAGGCTACAAGACACAGTAGATGACTTAGAGGACTGGTACGCCGAATGTCGTATCAAACTTAACCCACTAAAAACACAAAAACTAATCTGTACCAAAAAACTAACAGTTCCGAGTATCGATATCTCCCTGTACAACACCCAGCTAAAAATTTACAACGAAGCCAGATTTCATTTTCTAGATGTCACATTTGACAGTAAACTCCACCTAAACAAACATATCTCTAATATGGTGGCCAAAGCTAATAAGCATATCAATCTCCTAAAAATGATCTGAGGTAAAGGCTAGGGGCAAACAAACAGGTCCTACTAAAGCTCTTTAAAACTTTAATCAGACCAGTCCTCGACTATGGGGGTAGTAACCAAAAACATAGGTAAAACTAATATACAAAAACTACATTCAAAATCACGCACTGAGAGTTGCACTAAGAGACCATCCCAGAACCCACTACTACATAAAGAAGCCAACATCGATATGATTGAAATCTAACTCCAAAAGAACGCTCCACCGACTCAATTCTAACAGTGAACTGATCTCCGATCTTAATGACTACATGAAACTAAACCTCAAAATTAAAAAAAAACAAAAAATGCTGAGCCACACCACTCACCACCGCCCCCACACCTCGACACCAATGCACCCTCCCCAATAGGTGGGGTGGGTGGGTGTGGTAGTGTGGACGGATAGGTGGGTAAGTGATCAAAGATAATTGCTTCGATCATTAGTCATGGCCCCTAATCACACCAGTCTCACTAGCAGCTTACTACAACTCAAATCCTTCTAAAACAAACAACGCTCTCAAAAATAACTGCATGGCGACGAACTGCTGCAAGAACATCCACTGTAACGACCCCCCCCCCCCCCCCCCACGAACAGTGTGGTAGCTGTCAACAGGCAGCGTGTTCAAAACAGTAATTTAGACCCAGTGCTTTTCTTCTTCTTTTCAAAAAACCGAACACGCAAACAGTACTAAGCATCCACTGAGTCCCCACAGTGTGGTAGTTGTCAATAGGCAGCGTGCTGATTCAGCAAAACCAGCCCGGTCCGACTCCACAAACATCAACAGATTATAATTAACTCAGCAAGCTCACAAAGTGCCACCCATAACATCAGGGGGAAAAACACTACAGAAACGTAGCCAACAAAAAACGCGACTAATAAGAATGATTGCAATCCCAGGGTGGGCTTGGGCCCCGGAAATGGAGCACTCCATGCCATCGCCTGCTGGACCACTTGCCCTATAAGGTGCAAGTGTGCTCCCCAACTTACTTTTTTTTCTCATAACTGTTATGGATTCTGGATTCTACTCCCAAACCCAGCCCACCCCCCACCCCCCTTCTCTAAGGGTCGCCATCCACCCTTAGGGATGCGAGTGTTGGTACCCTAGGTTTTTTTTTCATTTTTTTCATCCTGGCCAGCAATAGCAGGGCGGTTGAGGAACCCGCGATGTTCCTCTCTTCGGCGGTCTCACAAAAGTCCATTCACAGGTACGGTCCACAACAACAATGAAATGCCAGAGGCAGACTATATTTGTCGATGAAGGCCCCTTCAACCGAGGCAATAACTCAGCGGCAAACTATACTTGCATGAAGATTCACAGAAGAAGAGCACGCCATCTTATGAAACGGTTCTCCATCAACAACAAAAGTCCCAAAAGTTTCTCCAGACAACCAACAAGAGGAAAACACACACCTCACCCTCTCCAGAACCACCAGAGCCACCACACAACCACCACCGGGACAGAAAGCCAGAGGCAGACTATACTTGACAATGATTGGCGAACCTACCCACAAAAAATCAAAGTGGCAGACAATACTTGCTGAAAAAGGGTACTGGTCAAAACGTCCACAAACCGAAACGTCCCCTAATTTTTTGGTCAAAACGTCCCCAAGAGTTGGTCAAAACGTCCCCAACAATTGGTCAAAACGTACCCAAGTGTTGGTCAAAACGTCCCCAACAATTGGTCAAAACGTCCCCAAGAGTTGGTCAAAACGTCCCCAAGAGTTGGTCAAAACGTCCCCAACTCATTTATCCTTCTTTCATAGTTTCATATTTAATTTAGCAATGTTTATACTATTTTCCGGTCGAAATCTAGGATTCTAAGTCAGTTGTACCAAACTCTGCTCTCGGCTGGACATGAACAGAACTTCAACAGACTGGAATTAATTGTCGAATGAATGAATAAATGAAAAGTTTCAGGGCGCCGAAAGCGCACTGGGACAATGTGGGATTGAAATCCTCTTCAACCCGAACATCTTTACTTGCTTATGGATCCACAAGGGATGGAAGCGAGGGTCAATAATCTTCTTGGTTTGAGTGTGCGCACGGACAGTAAGGTACTGGGGTCAGTCCCCCCCCCCCCCCCCCCTCTCGATAACCTCGAACTGGAAGGTGACTTGGAATTGTGCATAACTACGAGATTCTGCTCTGTATTTTACTTAGAAATGTGGGCATATTTATATGGATGGTAATACTGAAACCGCACTTTGATGGTTGTCTTAGAAAAAAGAAAAGAAAAAGAAACCAAAATAGTCATTCGGGAACTCGTAGCCCCAGCACATATTATCCATAACGGTTATAAAAAAGGAAAATTTATACAAATATGTGTTATTGAAAGATGGGAGTTACCCATGAGCCTATAAGGTGGAGTGGATGCGGAGGGGAACGGATGGCGGGGTGACGGTAGGCAACCCCCCCCCCCCCCCCCCCACACACACACACACATCGACAAAAAAAAATCCCCATGCACTCACAGACATACACTTAAAAATGCTTAAAGGGTTGTTATATCTTTATTCATATGTTTATTTATTTAAAATATACACTGGTCCCAGCCAGGCAAGTTTGCTTCAATCCTTGCTTGGTGCATGGTTTCCCGTGTGGCGAGGCAATCCTCACTAACTCTACGCACTTCAATTCTATTGTATAATTTTAATTTTCTGTGACTTTTATTACATCCCAAAAAAATTGGCAACATGCGTTTGTCGTCTGAGAACTGAGATAGTTCAACATATCAATTGTTTTAGTTACCGTAAGCCATTGTTATTTTAAAGACTTTGGTGACTTACACTGTAACTAATATTCATACAAACTACGATGTGTTTCCACCATGCTAGAATTGTCCCACAATTATTCGGAATTAACAATGACAAATTTGGACAGAATAAATAAAGTAACTGGCCACTCCCACTTACAATATCGGTGACATAAACCTATGATTTTTTTATTCCTTTTGCAATAAATTTCATCCGGGGAAAAATTTAACTAAATATTCCTAAAAGCTGGAAAAATCAGTTAACGTTTTCATAATAGTATTACTAAATAACGCTGCATAAAATCCACAAACAAACAGTAAAAAAATTATCATTACATATGGAATTCCTGGACCGACATTCGAGATACGACATACGAGATATCATAGATATCGGATAGAACATAGAAATCGGATATAAAAAGACTTTTTATAGCGAGAGAAAGCAAGCTATTAGGCAACACGTAGGTACCGTTTGTATCAACTCAAAGCAAAACGCATCTCAAAGGCATCACATTCAAAATTTCTCAAAGGAAGTGGTTCACAAGGACGCTGACATGTTTGCGCATGGCGGAAATTGACATTTGCAATTCAAGAAATGAGTTATTTACATTGAGAATAGGGTTCCACTCCACAATTTTCCAGGCATTTCCAAATGTGACATGCCATACACTCTCTTCAAATGCAAATATTCTGTAACTTAGTTATCAAACCCATTACATGTATTACATTTCCCAAATCCACAAAAAACATATAACACTATCCGACTAAGTAGAAATAAAAAATCTGAATGTGGGTGGAATTATTAATTGTCAAAGGCAACACTTCAACCTGAAAAATTGCCTGAAAAAATACCGAAACCAGTCAATTTCAGCCACCTAGCAGCTTCAAAAGCAGAATTTTCCCACCAACCCCGCCTACCCACCCCTGGAGCAGAGCATCCCTTGTTTCTAAAATGCCAAAAAAATTATATGTTTCCATCTCATTTTTTAGTTACCTGTCTGGTAACAAACCCGTGTAAAAATTGCATTTAAAAAAATAGACAATTTTTCGAAGCCACTGTTTCCCATAATTCATCTGGTAATTTACCCCTATGTATCAGACTCCAACTTTGGGACCAAAACTTCAAATTCTCTTGTCCAACAAAAAGCCTAATGTAATCATATATCTGATACTAAAAACATTTCTCTATTTTACATGGCCTTAGTTTCAACATACGCCCTTTGTTTAGAATTTAATAGTGCAATAGTGCGAAACTGTGGAGAGGAACCTTAAAGAGAAAACAAGAGTGATCTCCCCCTGGATTTCACTCAGGAAAAATAATCTGGAGTCTATCCTGAGTTGAATGAACAAAAACCACAAGTCTCTATTTTCAACCAGTAAAAAGATACAGCATGGCCTTCCTGATTGCTGAATAGCTTTATCAGCCAGATTTTACCCGATTTTCACAACCACACAACACCCCCCCCCCCCCCCCCCGATTTCTCTGAGCCACTTCAGATAGTATTTTTGTTATTACCACCAGCCACATTGACTACCCAGGTCCTGTCGATAGCACTGTTAAATACAATCAAAATGTAAAACAATAAGCACTAATAACCATAGCTTTGGGGGGGGGAGTTGCTCTCTAGATATGAAACCGTGAACAGCTTGATGGACGGATGACACACAGACATGACACCAATAACCAAAATGAAAAAGTAGACCCCATGACTGCAAATCTCTGGTCAACAGTAACAACCAGGCTGTCCATAACTGCATAAATTTGTCATATATACAAGGCTCAGTGTTTAGGAAAGGCAGTGCTCTACCTTAATGTTTTTGAAATCTTGACGAAAATTCAAAACAAGTGCGAAATTAGGCTACATCAATAAATTTCACAAAATTCCAATTATTTTCTTCCAGTTGTGGTGAGATATCACTTGATGAATGTTAACTACTACTAACAATAGCACACAAACCAGAAATAATGAAAAGTTTTTTGAAAAATGCTGTATTTATAACTCAAACACAAATAAGGAACTTCCTGGTTCAAGAATTGACATCGTCGGCAGAATGCTCTTAAAGGTCCCGCTCCACAGTTTTCCAGGCATTTCCAAATGTGACATGCCATACACTCTCTTCAAATGCAAATATCCTGTAACTTAGTTATCAAACCTATTACATGTATCACATTTCCCAAATCCATAAAAAAACATATAACACTATCTGACTAAGTAGAAAAAAAACAATCTGAATGTGGGTGGAATTATTTATTGTCAAAAGTAAATCTTCAACCTGAAAAATTGCCGGAATAAATACCGAAACCAGCCATTTTCAGCCACCTAGCAGCCTCAAAAGCAGAATTTTGCCACCAAGCCCACCTACCCACCCCTGGAGCAGAGCATCAGTTGTTTCTAAAATGCAAAAAAAAATTTATATGTTTCCATCTCATTTTTCAGTTACCTGTCTGATAACAAACCCGTGTAAAAATTACATTTAAAAAAATGGCCAATTTTTCGAAGCCACTGTTTCCCATAATTCATCTGGTAATGTACCCCTATGTATCAGACTCCAACTTTGGGACCAAAACGTCAAATTCTCTTGTCCAACAAAAAGCCTAATGTAATCATATATCATATCTGATACTAAAAATATTTCTCTATTTTACATGGCCTTAGTTTCAACATACACCCTTTGTTTAGAATTTAACCCCTGTGCAATACTGCAAAACTGTGGAGCGGAACCATGAAGAGAAAACAAGAGTGATCTCCCCCTGGATTTCACTCAGGCAAAATAATCTGGAGTCTATCCAGAGTTGAATGAACAAAAACCACAAGTCTCTATTTTCAACCAGTAAAAAGATACAGCATGGCCTTCCTGATTACCACCAGCCACATTGACTACCCAGGTCCTGCCAATAGCACTGTTAAATACAATCAAAATGTAAAACAATAAGCACTAATAACCATAGCTTTGGGGGGGGGGGAGTTGCTCTCTAGATTTGAAAGCGTGAACAGCTTGACGGAGGGATGGCACACAGACTTGACACCAATGACCAAAATGAAAAAGTAGAAACCATGACTGCAAATCTCTGGTCAACAGTTACAACCAGGCTGTCCATAACTGAATAAATTTGTCATAAATACAAGGCTCGGTGTTTAGGAAAGGCAGTGCTCTACCTTAATGTTTTTGAAATCTTGACGAAAAATCAAAACAAGTGCGAAATTAGGCTACATCAATAAATTTCTCAAAATTCCACTTATTTCCTTCCAGTTGCGGTGAGATATCACTTGATGAATGTTAACTACTACTAACAATAGCACACAAACCAGAAATAAAGAAAAGTTTTTTGAAAAATGGTGTATTTATAACTCAAACACAAATAAGGAACTTCCTGGTTCAAGAATTGACACCATCGGCAGAATGCTCTTTAAGGTTCCGCTCCACAGTTTCCCAGTTATTTCCAAATGTGACAGGCCATACACTCTCTTCAAATGCAAATATCCAGTAACTTAGTTATCAAACCCATTACATGTATTATATTTCCCAAATCCACAAAAAACATATAACACTATCTGACTAAGTAGAAATAAACAATCTGAATGTGGGTGGAATTATTTATTGTCAAAGGCAAGACTTCAATCTGAAAAACTGCCTGAAAAAATACCAAAACCAGCCACCTAGCAGCCTCAAAAGCAGAATTTTCCCACCAACCCTGCCTACCCACCCCTGGAGCAGAGCATCCCTTGTTTCAAAAATGCAAAAAAAATTTTTATATCCTTCCATCTTATCTTTTAGTTACCTGATTGGTAACAAACCCGTGTAAAAATTACATTTAAAAAAATAGCCAATTTTTCGAAGCCACTGTTTCCCATAATTCATCTGGTAATTTACCCCCATGTATCAGAATCCAACTTTGGGACCAAAACTTCAAATTCTCTTGTCCAACAAAAAGCCTGATGTAATCATATATCTGATACTAAAAATATTTCTCTATTTTAAATGGCCTTAGTTTCAACATACGCCCTTTGTTTAGAATTTCACCACTGTGCAATAGTGCGAAACTGTGGAGCGGAACCTTAAAGAGAAAACAAGAGTGATCTCCCCCTGGATTTCACTCAGGCAAAATAATCTGTATTCTATCCTGAGTTGAATGAACAAAACCACAAATCTCTGTTTTCAACCAGTAAAAAGATACAGCATGGCCTTCCTGGTTGCCGAATAGCTTATTCAGCCAGATTTTACCCGATTTTCACAACCACACCACACCACCCCCCCCCCCCCCCCCGATTCCTCTGAGGCACTTCAGATAGTATTTTTGTTATTACCACCAGCCACATTGACTACCCACGTCCTGCAAATAGCACTGTTAAATACAATCAAAATGTAACACAATAAGCACTAAAAACCATAGCTTTGGGGTGGGGGGGGGGGGGTTTCTCTCTAGATATGAAAGCGTGAACAGCTTGACGGATGGATGACACACAGACATGACACCAATGACCAAAATGAAAAAGTAGACACCATGACTGCAAATCTCTGGTCAAAAGTAACACCCAGGCTGTCCATGACTGCATAAATTTGTCATAAATACAAGGCTCGGTGTTTAGGAAAGGAAGTGCTCTACCTTAATGTTTTTGAAATCTTGACGAAAATTCAAAACAAGTGCGAAATTAGGCTACATCAATAAATTTCTCAAAATTCCACTTATTTCCTTCCAGTTGTGCTGAGATATCACTTGATGAATGTTAACTACTGCTAACAATAGCACACAAACCAGAAATAATGAACATTTTTTTGAAAAATGGTGTATTTATAACTCAAACACAAATAAGGAACTTCCTGGTTCAGGAATTCACACTGTCGGTTAAGGTTCCGCTCCACAGTTTTCCAGGCATTTCCTAATGTGACATGCCACACACTCACTTCAAATGCAAATATCCTGTAACTTAGTTATCAAACCCATTACACATATTACATTTCCCAAATCCACAAAAAACATATAACAATATCTGACTAAGTAGAAATAAACAATCTGAATGTGGGTGGAATTATTTATTGTCAAAGGCAAGACTTCAACCTGAAAAATTGCCTGAAAAAATACCAAAACCAGTCAATTTCAGCCACCTAGCAGCCTCAAAATCAGAATTTTCCCACCAACCCCACCTACCCACCCCTGGAGCAGGGCATCCCTTGTTTCTAAAATGCAAAAAAAGAATTATATGTTTCCATCTTATTTTTTAGTTACCTGTCTGGTAAAAACCCGTGTAAAAATTACATTAAAAAAAAATAGCCAATTTTTCGAAGCCACTGTTTCCCATAATTCATCTGGTAATTTACCCCTATGTATCAGACTCCAACTTTGGGACCAAAACTTCAAATTCTCTTGTCCAACAAAAATCCTAATGTAATCATATATCTGATAACAAAAATATTTCTCTATTTTACATGGCCTTAGTTTCAACATATGCCCATTGTTTAGAATTTCACCCGTGTGCAATAGTGCGAAACTGTGGAGCGGAACCTTAAAGAGAAAACAAGAGTGATCTCCCCATGGTTTCACTCAGGCAAAATAATCTGGAGTCTATCCTGAGCTGAATGAACAAAAACCACAAGTCTCTATTTTCAACCAGTAAAAAGATACAGCATGACCTTCCTGATTGCCGAATAGCTTTTTCAGCCAGATTTTACCCGATTTTCACAACCACTCCCCCCCCCCCCAATTTCTCTGAGCCACTTCAGATAGTATTTTTGGTATTACCACCAGCCACATTTAATCCCCAGGTCCTGCCAATAGCACTGTTAAATACAATCAAAATGTAAAAACAGTAAGCACTCCTAACCATAGCTTGGGGGGGGGGGGGGGTGTTGCTCTCTAGATATGAAAGCGTGAACAGCTTGACGGACGGATGACACACAGACATGACACCAATGACCAAAATGAAAGAGTAGACACCATGACTGCAAATCTCTGGTCAACAGTAACAACCAGGCTGTCCATAATTGCATAAATTTGTCATAAATACAAGGCTCGGTGTTTAGGAGAGGCAGTGCTCTACCTTAATGTTTTTGAAATCTTGACGAAAATTCAAAACAAGTGCGAAATTAGGCTACATCAATAAATTTTTCAAAATTCTACTTATTTCCTTCCAGTTGTGCTGAGATATCACTTGATGAATGTTAACTACTACTAACAATAGCACACAAACCAGAAATAATGAAAAGTTTTTGAAAAATGGTGTATTTATAATTCGAACACAAATAAGGAACTTCCTGGTTCAAGAATTGACACTGTCAGCAGAATGCTCTTTAAAGTTCCGCGCCACAGTTTTCCAGGCATTTCCAAATGTGACATGCCATACACTCTCTTCAAATGCAAATATCCTGTAACTTAGTTATCAAACCCATTACATGTGTTACAGCTCCCAAATCAACAAAAAACATATAACACTATCTGACTAAATAGAAATAAACAATCTGAATGTGGGTGGAATTATTTATTGTCAAAGGCCAGACTTCAACCTGAAAAATTGCCTGAAAAAATACCGAAACCAGTCATTTTTAGCCACCTAGCAGCCTCAAAAGCATAATTTTCCTACCAACCCCGCCTACCCACCCCTGGAGTAGAGCATCCATTGTTTCTAAAATGCAAAAAAAATCTAATATGTTTCCATCTCATTTTTTTGTTACCTGTCTGGTAACAAACCCGTGTAAAAATTGCATTTAAAAAAATAGCCAATTTTTCGAAGCCACTGTTTCCCATAATTCATCTGGTAATTTACCCCTACGTATCAGGCTCCAACTTTGGGACCAAAACTTCAAATTCTCTTTTCCAACAAAACGCCTAATGTAATCGTATATCTGATACTAAAAATATTTCTCTATTTTACATGGCCTTAGTTTCAACATACGCCCTTTGTTTAGAACTTCACCCCTGTGCAATAGTGCGAAACTGTGGAGCGGAACCTTAAAGAGAAAACAAGAGTGATCTCCCCCTGGATTTCACTCAGGCAATAATAATCTGGAGTCTATCCTGAGTTGAATGAACAAAATCCACAAGTCTCTATTTTCAACCAGAAAAAAGATACAGCATGGCCTTCCTGATTGCCGAATAGCTTTTTCAGCCAGATTTTCCCCGATTCTCACAACCACACCACACCACCCACCGCCGATATCTCTGAGCCACAACAGATAGTATTTTTGTTAAAACCACCAGCCACACTGACTACCTAGGTCCTGCCAATAGCACTGTTAAATACAATCAAAATATAAAACAATAAGCACTAATAACCATAGCTTGGGGGGGGGGGGGGGAGTGTTGCTCTCTAGATATGAAAAGGTGAACAGCTTGACGGATGGATGACACACAGATATGACACCAAAGACCAAAATGAAAAAGTGGACACCATGACTGCAAATCTCTGGTCAACAGTAAGAACCAGACTGTCCATCACTGCATAAATTTGTCATAAATAGAAGGCTCTGTGTTTAGGAAAGGCAGTGCTCTACCTTAATCTTTTTGAAATCTTAACGAAAATTCAAAACAAGTGCGAAATTAGGCTGCATCAACAAATTTCTCAAAATTCCACTTATTTCCTTCCAGTTGTGCTGAGATATCACTTGATGAATGTTAACTACTACTAACAATAGCACACAAACCAGAAATAATGAAATTTTTTTTTAAAAAATGGTGTATTTATAACTCAAACACAAATAAGGAACTTCCTGGTTCAAGAACTGACACCATCGGCAGAATGCTCTTTAAGGTTCCGCTCCACAGTTTTCCAGGCATTTCCAGATGTGACATGCCACACACTCTCTTCAAATGCAAATATCCTGTAACTTAGTTATCAAACCCATTACATGTATTACATTTCCCAAATCCACAAAAAACATATAACACTATCCGACTAAGTAGAAATAAACAATTTGAATGTGGGTGGAATTATTTATTGTCAAAAGCAAGACTTCAACCTGAAAAATTGCCTGAAAAAATACCAAAACCAGTCATTTTCAGCTACCTAGAAGCCTCAAAAGCAGAATTTTGCCACCAACCCCGCCTACCCATGCCTGCACCAGAGCATCCCTTGTTTCTAAAATGAAAAAAAAAATTCCCATAATTCATCTGGTAATTTACCCCTATGTATCAGACTCCAACTTTGGGACCAAAACTTCAAATTCTCTTGTCCAACAAAAAGCCTAATGTAATCATATATCTGATACTAAAAATATTTCTCTATTTTACATGGCTTTAGTTTCAACATACGCCCTTTGTTTAGAATTTCACCCCTGTGCAATAGTGGGAAACTGTCGAGCGGAACCTTAAAGAGAAAACAAGAGTGATCTCCCCCTGGATTTCACTCATACAAAATAATCTGGAGTCTATCCTGAGTTGAATGAACAAAAACCACAAGTCTCTGTTTTCAACCAGTAAAAAGATACAGCATGGCCTTCCTGATTGCCGAATAGCTTTTTCAGCCAGATTATACCCGATTTTCACAACCACACCTCACCACCCCCCCCCCCCCCCCCGATTTCTCGGAGGCACTTCAGATAGTATTTTTGTTATTACCACCAGCCACATTGACTACCCAGTTCCTGCAAATAGCACTGTTAAATACAATCAAAATGTAACACAATAAGCACTAATAACCATAGCTTTCGGGGGGGGGGGGTGTGTTGCTCTCTAGATATGAAAGCGTGAACAGTTTGACGGACGGATGACACACAGACATGACACCAATGACCAAAATGAAAGAGTAGACACCATGACTGCAAATCTCTGGTCAACAGTAACAACCAGGCTGTCCATAACTGCATAAATTTGTCATAAATACAAGGCTCGGTGTTTAGGAAAGGCAGTGCTCTACCTTAATGTTTTTGAAATCTTGACGAAAATTCAAAACAAGTGCGAAATTAGGCTACATCAATAAATTTTTCAAAATTCCACTTATTTCCTTCCAGTTGTGCTGAGATATCACTTGATGAATGTTAACTACTACTAACAATAGCACACAAACCAGAAATAATGGAAAGTTTTTTGAAAAATGGTGTATTTATATTTCAAACACAAATAAGGAACTTCCTGGTTCAAGAATTGACACCGTCGGCAGAATGCTCTTTAAAGTTCTGCGCCACAGTTTTCCAGGCATTTCCAAATGTGACATGCCATACACTCTCTTCAAATGCAAATATCCTGTAACTTAGTTATCAAACCCATTACATGTATTACATTTCCCAAATCCACAAAAAACATATAACACTATCTGACTAAGTAGAAATAAACAATCTGAATGTGGGTGGAATTATTTATTGTCAAAGGCAAGACTTCAACCTGAAAAATTGCCTGAAAAAATACCAAAACCAGTCATTTTCAGCCACTTAGCAGCCTCACAAGCAGAATTTTCCCACCAACCCCGCCTTCCAACCCCTGGAGCAGAGCATCCCTTGTTTCTAAAATGCAAAATTTTTTTTATATGTTTCCGTCTCATTTTTTAGTTACCTGTCTGGTAACAAACCCGTGTAAAAATTGCATTTAAAAAAATAGACAATTTTTCGAAGCCACTGTTTCCCATAATTCATCTGGTAATTTACCCCTATGTATCAGACTCCAACGTTGGGACCAAAACTTCAAATTCTCTTGTCCAACAAAAATCCTAATGTAATCATATATCTGATACTAAAATATTTCTCTATTTTACATGGCCTTAGTTTCAACATACGCCCTTTGTTTAGAATTTAACCCCTGCGCAATAGTGCGAAACTGTGGCGTGGAACCATAAAGAGAAAACAAGAGTGATCTCCCCCTGGATTTCACACAGGCAAAATAATCTGGAGTCTATCCAGAGTTGAATGAACAAAAACCACAAGTCTCTATTTTCAACCAGTAAAAAGATATAGCATGGCCTTCCTGATTACCACCAGCCACATTGACTACCCAGGTCCTGCCAATAGCACTGTTAAATACAGTCAAAATGTAAAACAATAAGCACTAATAACCATAGCTTTTGGGGGGGGGGGAGTTGCTCTCTAGATATGAAAGCGTGAACAGCTTGACGGACGGATGGCACACAGACTTCACACCAATGACCAAAATGAAAAAGTAGACACCATGACTGCAAATCTCTGTTCAACAGTTACAACCAGGCTGTCCATAACTGAATAAATTTGTCATAAATACAAGTCACGGTGTTTAGGAAAGGCAGTGCTCTACCTTAATGTTTTTGAAATCTTGACGAAAATTCAAAACAAGTGCAAAATTAGACTACATCAATAAATTTCTCAAAATTCCACTTATTTCCTTCCAGTTGTGGTGAGATATCACTTGATGAATGTCAACTACTACTAACAATAGCACACAAACCAGAAATGAAGAAAAGTTTTTTGAAAAATGCTGTATTTATAACTCAAACACAAATAAGGAACTTTCTGATTCAAGAATTGACACCGTCGGCAGAATGCTCTTTAATTTAAGGTTCCTCTCCACAGTTTCCCAGGCATTTCCAAATGTGACATGCCATACACTCTCTTCAAATGCAAATATCCTGTAACTTAGTTATCAAACCCATTACATGTGTTACAGCTCCCAAATCCACAAAAAACATATAACACTATCTGACTAAGTAGAAATAAACAATCTGAATGTGGGTGGAATTATTTATTGTCAAAGGCAAGACTTCAACCTGAAAAATTGCCTGAAAAAATACAAAAACCAGTCATTTTCAGCCACTTAGCAGCCTCAAAAGCAGAATTTTCCCACCAACCCCGCCTTCCAACCCCTGGAGCAGAGCATCCCTTGTTTCTAAAATGCAAAAAAAAATTTATATGTTTCCGTCTCATTTTTTAGTTACCTGTCTGGTAACAAACCCGTGTAAAAATTGCGTTTCAAAAAATAGACAATTTTTCGAAGCCACTGTTTCCCATAATTCATCTGGTAATTTACCCCTATGTATCAGACTCCAACTTTGGGACCGAACCTTCAGATTCTCTTGTCCAACAAAAATCCTAATGTAATCATATATCTGATACTAAAAATATTTCTCTATTTTACATGGCCTTAGTTTCAACATACGCCCTTTGTTTAGAATTTAACCCCTGTGCAATAGTGGGAAACTGTGGAGCGGAACCTTAAAGAGAAAACAAGAGTGATCTCCCCCTGGATTTCACTCATACAAAATAATCTGGAGTCTATCCTGAGTTGAATGAACAAAAACCACAAGTCTCTGTTTTCAACCAGTAAAAAGATACAGCATGGCCTTCCTGATTGCCGAATAGCTTTTTCAGCCAGATTATACCCGATTTTCACAACCACACCTCACAACCCCCCCCCCCCCCGATTTCTCGGAGGCACTTCAGATAGTATTTTTGTTATTACCACCAGCCACATTGACTACCCAGTTCCTGCAAATAGCACTGTTAAATACAATCAAAATGTAACACAATAAGCACTAATAACCATAGCTTTCGGGGGGGGGGGGGGGTGTTGCTCTCTAGATATGAAAGCGTGAACAGTTTGACGGACGGATGACACACAGACATGACACCAATGACCAAAATGAAAGGGTAGACACCATGACTGCAAATCTCTGGTCAACAGTAACAACCAGGCTGTCCATAACTGCATAAATTTGTCATAAATACAAGGCTCGGTGTTTAGGAAAGGCAGTGCTCTACCTTAATGTTTTTGAAATCTTGACGAAAATTCAAAACAAGTGCGAAATTAGGCTACATCAATAAATTTTTCAAAATTCCACTTATTTCCTTCCAGTTGTGCTGAGATATCACTTGATGAATGTTAACTACTACTAACAATAGCACACAAACCAGAAATAAAGGAAAGTTTTTTGAAAAATGGTGTATTTATATTTCAAACACAAATAAGGAACTTCCTGGTTCAAGAATTGACACCGTCGGCAGAATGCTCTTTAAAGTTCTGCGCCACAGTTTTCCAGGCATTTCCAAATGTGACATGCCATACACTCTCTTCAAATGCAAATATCCTGTAACTTGTTATCAAACCCATTACATGTATTACATTTCCCAAATCCACAAAAAACATATAACACTATCTGACTAAGTAGAAATAAACAATCTGAATGTGGGTGGAATTATTTATTGTCAAAGGCAAGACTTCAACCTGAAAAATTGCCTGAAACAAGAGGCCCCACGTGGCCTTAATCGCTCACCTGACAAAGTGACTCTAAGAAGTATTTTAGGTCACCTTCACCATGTCATGCTTCATCAACATTAACTGGTTGAGTGATAGATTTTGTTTGAAGTTCAACATTTGTTACCTAAAATTAGTTTTATTTAAAATCATTGGTGTGTGGACAATCTCCAATGATTTTTAATAAAGCAAATTTATCTCTGCAGACAAACTGGTTTAGCATGAAGCACAAACAAGGAATGTGAAGAGATAGCCTTGGACATCTCTCCCCAACTGTGGATATCTTCCATGTGCTACATGTATATATTTGCATGCAAGAAAACAAAAATTTTCACAAATTTTCCAAAATATTAGTTTTTTTTATCATCATTGGAACTAGCTCAAATAGCTTATTTCAATAGGGGTATGGGAAGATCAGGTATATTTTTGAGACAAAAATGTGAACATATAAATAATGGTGTTTTTTTGTGAATGATGCTGGAGAATTTTGCGTAAAGATATGGTAAATGGTTTGTTCTAGATACAGAATGATGCAAAAGTATTTAAATTTGATTAGGCAAGTTGTTCCTATAATGCATTTAAAAATTGAAGTAACTGTTTTTTTGCTGACGAACTTTTAGATGTGTGTGTCTGTGTTTGTGTGTGTGTGTGTGTGTTTGTGTGTTTGTGTGTGTGTGGGGGGGGGGGGGTAAGAGTGTTCTTGCAAACAAAATTCCTGAATAAATGGAAAATTTTATTTTTTGTGTGAAAGACATAGTGCGTGAATGTTGATTGGAACAAGCTTAGAGAGCTCATTTTAATGTGAAGTCATAAAGCTGTGTTTTACGTACGAAATTCTGGAATAACTAAAAAAAATTGCTTTTTTGACTCAAAAAGCATGGTGTGCGACCTCTCATTGGAATGAGCTCAAAAAGCTCATTCCAATGGGGTATTTACAAGCGATAAGTACATGTATGTTTAAGAGACAAAAATTAAAATTTGAATAGCGATTTTTGCGAAGAATGCTGACAAGTTTTGGCAGTTATGCTGGTAAAAAGGTAAGATATGCAAAGTGGTTGTTTTTTAGAGGCGACATTTAATTAAGGGGAATTAACCCTTGATTACTGAGGTAACTTCTAAAAGTACTGAAATTTCATGAAGCAGTGTGAATAACAGACAACAGTTGCCTAAAAATTTCATGAATAACTAAAATTTTTATTCTTTTGTCTCGAAAACATGGCATATGACCTTTGTTGGAATGAGCTGAATGCGTGTGTTCCAATGAGGGGCCATAAAATTTGAACGGAGATTTGTGTGAATAATGCATTAGTACTGCTAGATTTGGGTAAACGGTTCACCCTGGATACCACCCCTTCTATAGTAGATCTTTTCTGCAAATTTTGTCTAAGATTCTATCAACTTTACAAATAAATACGTTCATGAATCACAATCAGATCCACCCCACAATGTTGCATACCAAATATCAAAAGATTCTGCCTGCTGGATCTGGAGAAGAAGATATTTTAAGAAATATGCCTTAAATGCACTAAGTTAAAATTTGGGCTCCTATACGGAGCCCAAATATAAACCAAGGGGGACGATTTGAACAAACTTGAATCAGATCCACCCCACAATGTTGCTTACCAAATATGAAAAGATTCTGAAGCTGGATCTGGAGAAGAAGATTTTTTAAGAAATTTGCCTGATATGCACTAAGTTCGAATTCGAGCTTCTATACTGAGCCCAAATATGAAATTAGGAAGCCGATTTGAACAAACTTGAATCAGATCCACCCCACAATGTTGCATACCAAATATCAAAAGATTCTGCCTGCTGGATCTGGAGAAGAAGATTTTTTAATAAATTTGCCCGAAATGCACTAAGTGCGAATTCGAGCTTCTATATTAAGCCCAAATATGAATCCAGGGGGCCGATTTGAACAAACTTGAATCAGATCCACCCCGCAATGTTGCATACCAAATATCAAAAGATTCTGCCTGCTGGATCTGGAGAAGATTTTTGAAGAAATTTGCCCGAAATGCACTAAGTTTGAATTCGAGCTTCTATAGTGAGCCCAAATATGAATCCAGGGGGCCGATTTGAACAAACTTGAATCAGATCCACCCCGCAATGTTGCATACCAAATATCAAAAGATTCTGCCTGCTGGATCTGGAGAAGATGATTTTTTAAGAAATTTGCCTGCAATGCACTAAGTTCGAATTCGAGCTTCTATAGTGAGCCCAAATATGAATCTAGGAAGCCGATTTGAACAAACTTGAATCAGATCCACCCCACAATGTTGCATACCAAATATCAAAAGATTCTGCCTGCTGGATCTGGAGAAAAAGATTTTTTAATAAATTTGCCCGAAATGCACTAAGCCCGAATTCGGGCTTCTATATTAAGCCCAAATATGAATCCAGCGGGCCGATTTGAACAAACTTGAATCAGATCCACCCCGCAATGTTGCATACCAAATATCAAAAGATTCTGCCTACTGGATCTGGAGAAGAAGATTTTTGAAGAAATTTGCCCGAAATGCACTAAGTTTGAATTCGAGCTTCTATAGTGAGCCCAAATATGAATCCAGGGGGCCGATTTGAACAAACTTGAATCAGATCCACCCCGCAATGTTGCATACCAAATATCAAAAGATTCTGCCTGCTGGATCTGGAGAAGATGATTTTTTAAGAAATTTGCCTGAAATGCACTAAGTTCGAATTCGACCTTCTATAGTAAGCCCAAATATGAATCTAGGGAGCCGATTTAAACAAATTTGCATCAGATCCATCCCACAATGTTGCATACCAAATATCAAAAGATTCTGCCTGCTGGATCTGGAGAAGAAAATTTTTTAAGAAATTTGCCTGAAATGCACTAAGTTCGAATTCGAGCTTCTATAGTGAGCCCAAATATGAATCTAGGAAGCCGATTTGAACAAACTTGAAGCAGATCCACCCCACAATGTTGCATACCAAATATCAAAAGATTCTGCCTGCTGGATCTGGAGAAGAAGATTTTTTAATAAATTTGCTTGAAATGCACTAAGTTCAAGTTTGGGCTCCTATACTGAGCCCAAATAAAAACCCAGGGGGCCGATTTGAACAAACTTGAATCAGATCGACCCCACAATGTTGCTTACCAAATATGAAAAGATTCTGCCTGCTGGATCTGGAGAAGAAGATTTTTTAAGAAATTTGCCTGAAATGCACTAAGTTCAAATTCGAGCTTCTATAGAGAGCCCAAATATGAATCTAGGAAGCCGATTTGAACAAATTTGAATCAGATCCACCCCACAATGTTGCATACCAAATATCAAAAGATTCTGCCTTCTGGATCTGGAGAAGAAGATTTTTTAAGAAATTTGCCTAAATGCACTAAGTTCGAAATCGGGCTCCTATACTGAGCCCAAATATGAACCCAGGGGGCTGATTTGAAAAAACTTGAATCAGATCCACCCTACAATGTTGCATACCAAATATCAAAAGATTCTGCCTGCTGGATCTGGAGAAGATGATTTTTTAAGAAATTTGCCTGAAATGCACTAAGTTCGAAATCGGGCTCCTATACTGAGCCCAAATATTAACCCAGGGGGCCGATTTGAACAATCTTGAATCGGATCCACCCCACAATGTTGCTTACCAAATATGAAAAGATTCTGCCTGCTGGATCTGGAGAAGAAGATTTTTTAAGAAATTTGCCTGAAATGCACTAAGTTCGAATTCGGGCTTCTATAGTAAGCCCAAATATGAATCCAGGGGGCTGATTTGAACAAACTTGAATCAGATCTACCCCGCAACGTTGCATACCAAATATCAAAAGATTCTGCCTGCTGGATCTGGAGAAGAAGATTTTTGAAGAAATTTGCCTGAAATGCACTAAATTCGAATTCGAGCTCCTATAGTGAGCCCAAATATGAATCTAGGGAGCCGATTTGAACAAACTTGAATCAGATCCACCCTACAATGTTGCATACCAAATATCAAAAGATTCTGCCTGCTGAATCTGGAGAAGAAGATTTTCAAAGAAATTTGCCTGAAATGCAGTAAGTTCAAATTTGGGCTCCTATACTGAGCCCAAATATAAACCCAGGGGGCCGATTTGAACAAACTTGAATCAGATCAACCCCACAATGTTGCATACAAAATATCAAAAGGTTCTGCCTGCTGGATCTGGAGAAGAAGATTTTTTAAGAAATTTGCCTGAAATGCACTAAGTTCGAAATCGGGCTCCTATACTGAGCCCAAATATGAACCCAGGGGGCCGATTTGAACAAACTTGAATCAGATCCACCCTACAATGTTGCATACCAAATATCAAAAGATTCTGCCTGCTGGATCTGGAGAAGAAGATTTTTTAATGTTTTTCCCATTGCCTACAGTGTTAAAAAGTGTTGACTCAGCACTTTTTCAAAGTCCCGAAACTGTACCCTATGATAAAACCGATGGCAATTTTTTTTTACCAATCCTTTCTGTTGGTCCTAAGAAAGCTGCACACCAAATAAAAATTCTCAGTGCCGTGCAGTTTTGGAGATATGGGCGTTTTAATTTTTTTCTATTTTTAGCTCCTGCGGTTCCCACGGGGCTGCGGGAAAATTTTTTTTTGCATAAATCAAGTACTCATGACCCAATAAGCCCTCACATAAAATTTGGTTCAAATCAGCCTCTCGGTTTGGAAAATAGAAATTTTGGGCGGGGCAAAAAATTTTGCCCCTCCCATATCGACGCCAAGTATAGCCCCACAAACTTCTCTTGAACAAATCTGAGTCTACACCTCAAAAGGAAGCTGCACACCAAATATCAAGTCTCTGCTACTGCTGGTTCATGAGAAGAAGATTTACAAAGATTTTGGTGCCCCTTGGGGGCGTGGCACCACCCAGGAGGAGGGGCAACTTCATTTGCACAAATCTGAATTGGCATTAGGTAATAAACATTTAGCCAACATTTGAATAAAATTCGGCTAGTGGTTTAGGAGGAGAAGTCGATAATGTAAAGTTAACGCCGGACGACGACGACGACGGACGACGACGGACGACGACGGACGGAAAGTGATTAGTAAAGCTCCCCTTGAGCTTCGCTCAGGTGAGCTAAAAATACCAAAACCAGTCATTTTCAGCCACTTAGCAGCCTCACAAGCAGAATTTTCCCACCAACCCCGCCTTCCAACCCCTGGAGCAGAGCATCCCTTGTTTCTAAAATGCAAAAAATTTTTTATATGTTTCCGTCTCATTTTTTAGTTACCTGTCTGGTAACAAACCCGTGTAAAAATTGCATTTAAAAAAATAGACAATTTTTCGAAGCCACTGTTTCCCATAATTCATCTGGTAATTTACCCCTATGTATCAGACTCCAACGTTGGGACCAAAACTTCAAATTCTCTTGTCCAACAAAAATCCTAATGTAATCATATATCTGATACTAAAATATTTCTCTATTTTACATGGCCTTAGTTTCAACATACGCCCTTTGTTTAGAATTTAACCCCTGCACAATAGTGCGAAACTGTGGCGCGGAACCATAAAGAGAAAACAAGAGTGATCTCCCCCTGGATTTCACGCAGGCAAAATAATCTGGAGTCTATCCAGAGTTGAATGAACAAAAACCACAAGTCTCTATTTTCAACCAGTAAAAAGATACAGCATGGCCTTCCTGATTACCACCAGCCACATTGACTACCCAGGTCCTGCCAATAGCACTGTTAAATACAGTCAAAATGTAAAACAATAAGCACTAATAACCATAGCTTTTGGGGGGGGGGGGGGAGTTGCTCTCTAGATATGAAAGCGTGAACAGCTTGACGGACGGATGGCACACAGACTTCACACCAATGACCAAAATGAAAAAGTAGACACCATGACTGCAAATCTCTGGTCAACAGTTACAACCAGGCTGTCCATAACTGAATAAATTTGTCATAAATACAAGTCACGGTGTTTAGGAAAGGCAGTGCTCTACCTTAATGTTTTTGAAATCTTGACGAAAATTCAAAACAAGTGCAAAATTAGACTACATCAATAAATTTCTCAAAATTCCACTTATTTCCTTCCAGTTGTGGTGAGATATCACTTGATGAATGTCAACTACTACTAACAATAGCACACAAACCAGAAATGAAGAAAAGTTTTTTGAAAAATGGTGTATTTATAACTCAAACACAAATAAGGAACTTTCTGATTCAAGAATTGACACCGTCGGCAGAATGCTCTTTAATTTAAGGTTCCTCTCCACAGTTTCCCAGGCATTTCCAAATGTGACATGCCATACACTCTCTTCAAATGCAAATATCCTGTAACTTAGTTATCAAACCCATTACATGTGTTACAGCTCCCAAATCCACAAAAAACATATAACACTATCTGACTAAGTAGAAATAAACAATCTGAATGTGGGTGGAATTATTTATTGTCAAAGGCAAGACTTCAACCTGAAAAATTGCCTGAAAAAATACAAAAACCAGTCATTTTCAGCCACTTAGCAGCCTCAAAAGCAGAATTTTCCCACCAACCCCGCCTTCCAACCCCTGGAGCAGAGCATCCCTTGTTTCTAAAATGCAAAAAAAAATTTATATGTTTCCGTCTCATTTTTTAGTTACCTGTCTGGTAACAAACCCGTGTAAAAATTGCGTTTCAAAAAATAGACAATTTTTCGAAGCCACTGTTTCCCATAATTCATCTGGTAATTTACCCCTATGTATCAGACTCCAACTTTGGGACCGAACCTTCAGATTCTCTTGTCCAACAAAAATCCTAATGTAATCATATATCTGATACTAAAAATATTTCTCTATTTTACATGGCCTTAGTTTCAACATACGCCCTTTGTTTAGAATTTAACTCCTGTGCAATAGTGGGAAACTGTGGAGCGGAACCTTAAAGAGAAAACAAGAGTGATCTCCCCCTGGATTTCACTCATACAAAATAATCTGGAGTCTATCCTGAGTTGAATGAACAAAAACCACAAGTCTCTGTTTTCAACCAGTAAAAAGATACAGCATGGCCTTCCTGATTGCCGAATAGCTTTTTCAGCCAGATTATACCCGATTTTCACAACCACACCTCACCCCCCCCCCCCCCCGATTTCTCGGAGGCACTTCAGATAGTATTTTTGTTATTACCACCAGCCACATTGACTACCCAGTTCCTGCAAATAGCACTGTTAAATACAATCAAAATGTAACACAATAAGCACTAATAACCATATCTTTTGGGGGGGGGGTGTTGCTCTCTAGATATGAAAGCGTGAACAGTTTGACGGACGGATGACACACAGACATGACACCAATGACCAAAATGAAAGAGTAGACACCATGACTGCAAATCTCTGGTCAACAGTAACAACCAGGCTGTCCATAACTGCATAAATTTGTCATAAATACAAGGCTCGGTGTTTAGGAAAGGCAGTGCTCTACCTTAATGTTTTTGAAATCTTGACGAAAATTCAAAACAAGTGCGAAATTAGGCTACATCAATAAATTTTTCAAAATTCCACTTATTTCCTTCCAGTTGTGCTGAGATATCACTTGATGAATGTTAACTACTACTAACAATAGCACACAAACCAGAAATAATGGAAAGTTTTTTGAAAAATGGTGTATTTATATTTCAAACACAAATAAGGAACTTCCTGGTTCAAGAATTGACACCGTCGGCAGAATGCTCTTTAAAGTTCTGCGCCACAGTTTTCCAGGCATTTCCAAATGTGACATGCCATACACTCTCTTCAAATGCAAATATCCTGTAACTTGTTATCAAACCCATTACATGTATTACATTTCCCAAATCCACAAAAAACATATAACACTATCTGACTAAGTAGAAATAAACAATCTGAATGTGGGTGGAATTATTTATTGTCAAAGGCAAGACTTCAACCTGAAAAATTGCCTGAAAAAATACCAAAACCAGTCATTTTCAGCCACTTAGCAGCCTCACAAGCAGAATTTTCCCACCAACCCCGCCTTCCAACCCCTGGAGCAGAGCATCCCTTGTTTCTAAAATGCAAAAAATTTTTTATATGTTTCCGTCTCATTTTTTAGTTACCTGTCTGGTAACAAACCCGTGTAAAAATTGCATTTAAAAAAATAGACAATTTTTCGAAGCCACTGTTTCCCATAATTCATCTGGTAATTTACCCCTATGTATCAGACTCCAACGTTGGGACCAAAACTTCAAATTCTCTTGTCCAACAAAAATCCTAATGTAATCATATATCTGATACTAAAATATTTCTCTATTTTACATGGCCTTAGTTTCAACATACGCCCTTTGTTTAGAATTTAACCCCTGCGCAATAGTGCGAAACTGTGGCGCGGAACCATAAAGAGAAAACAAGAGTGATCTCCCCCTGGATTTCACGCAGGCAAAATAATCTGGAGTCTATCCAGAGTTGAATGAACAAAAACCACAAGTCTCTATTTTCAACCAGTAAAAAGATACAGCATGGCCTTCCTGATTACCACCAGCCACATTGACTACCCAGGTCCTGCCAATAGCACTGTTAAATACAGTCAAAATGTAAAACAATAAGCACTAATAACCATAGCTTTTGGGGGGGGGGGGGAGTTGCTCTCTAGATATGAAAGCGTGAACAGCTTGACGGACGGATGGCACACAGACTTCACACCAATGACCAAAATGAAAAAGTAGACACCATGACTGCAAATCTCTGGTCAACAGTTACAACCAGGCTGTCCATAACTGAATAAATTTGTCATAAATACAAGTCACGGTGTTTAGGAAAGGCAGTGCTCTACCTTAATGTTTTTGAAATCTTGACGAAAATTCAAAACAAGTGCAAAATTAGACTACATCAATAAATTTCTCAAAATTCCACTTATTTCCTTCCAGTTGTGGTGAGATATCACTTGATGAATGTCAACTACTACTAACAATAGCACACAAACCAGAAATGAAGAAAAGTTTTTTGAAAAATGGTGTATTTATAACTCAAACACAAATAAGGAACTTTCTGATTCAAGAACTGACACCGTCGGCAGAATGCTCTTTAATTTAAGGTTCCTCTCCACAGTTTCCCAGGCATTTCCAAATGTGACATGCCATACACTCTCTTCAAATGCAAATATCCTGTAACTTAGTTATCAAACCCATTACATGTGTTACAGCTCCCAAATCCACAAAAAACATATAACACTATCTGACTAAGTAGAAATAAACAATCTGAATGTGGGTGGAATTATTTATTGTCAAAGGCAAGACTTCAACCTGAAAAATTGCCTGAAAAAATACAAAAACCAGTCATTTTCAGCCACTTAGCAGCCTCAAAAGCAGAATTTTCCCACCAACCCCGCCTTCCAACCCCTGGAGCAGAGCATCCCTTGTTTCTAAAATGCAAAAAAAAATTTATATGTTTCCGTCTCATTTTTTAGTTACCTGTCTGGTAACAAACCCGTGTAAAAATTGCGTTTAAAAAAATAGACAATTTTTCGAAGCCACTGTTTCCCATAATTCATCTGGTAATTTACCCCTATGTATCAGACTCCAACTTTGGGACCGAACCTTCAGATTCTCTTGTCCAACAAAAATCCTTATGTAATCATATATCTGATACTAAAAATATTTCTCTATTTTACATGGCCTTAGTTTCAACATACGCCCTTTGTTTAGAATTTAACTCCTGTGCAATAGTGGGAAACTGTGGAGCGGAACCTTAAAGAGAAAACAAGAGTGATCTCCCCCTGGATTTCACTCATACAAAATAATCTGGAGTCTATCCTGAGTTGAATGAACAAAAACCACAAGTCTCTGTTTTCAACCAGTAAAAAGATACAGCATGGCCTTCCTGATTGCCGAATAGCTTTTTCAGCCAGATTATACCCGATTTTCACAACCACACCTCACCCCCCCCCCCCCCCCGATTTCTCGGAGGCACTTCAGATAGTATTTTTGTTATTACCACCAGCCACATTGACTACCCAGTTCCTGCAAATAGCACTGTTAAATACAATCAAAATGTAACACAATAAGCACTAATAACCATATCTTTCGGGGGGGGGGGGGTGTGTTGCTCTCTAGATATGAAAGCGTGAACAGTTTGACGGACGGATGACACACAGACATGACACCAATGACCAAAATGAAAGAGTAGACACCATGACTGCAAATCTCTGGTCAACAGTAACAACCAGGCTGTCCATAACTGCATAAATTTGTCATAAATACAAGGCTCGGTGTTTAGGAAAGGCAGTGCTCTACCTTAATGTTTTTGAAATCTTGACGAAAATTCAAAACAAGTGCGAAATTAGGCTACATCAATAAATTTTTCAAAATTCCACTTATTTCCTTCCAGTTGTGCTGAGATATCACTTGATGAATGTTAACTACTACTAACAATAGCACACAAACCAGAAATAATGGAAAGTTTTTTGAAAAATGGTGTATTTATATTTCAAACACAAATAAGGAACTTCCTGGTTCAAGAATTGACACCGTCGGCAGAATGCTCTTTAAAGTTCTGCGCCACAGTTTTCCAGGCATTTCCAAATGTGACATGCCATACACTCTCTTCAAATGCAAATATCCTGTAACTTGTTATCAAACCCATTACATGTATTACATTTCCCAAATCCACAAAAAACATATAACACTATCTGACTAAGTAGAAATAAACAATCTGAATGTGGGTGGAATTATTTATTGTCAAAGGCAAGACTTCAACCTGAAAAATTGCCTGAAAAAATACCAAAACCAGTCATTTTCAGCCACTTAGCAGCCTCACAAGCAGAATTTTCCCACCAACCCCGCCTTCCAACCCCTGGAGCAGAGCATCCCTTGTTTCTAAAATGCAAAAAAATTTTTATATGTTTCCGTCTCATTTTTTAGTTACCTGTCTGGTAACAAACCCGTGTAAAAATTGCATTTAAAAAAATAGACAATTTTTCGAAGCCACTGTTTCCCATAATTCATCTGGTAATTTACCCCTATGTATCAGACTCCAACGTTGGGACCAAAACTTCAAATTCTCTTGTCCAACAAAAATCCTAATGTAATCATATATCTGATACTAAAATATTTCTCTATTTTACATGGCCTTAGTTTCAACATACGCCCTTTGTTTAGAATTTAACCCCTGCGCAATAGTGCGAAACTGTGGCGCGGAACCATAAAGAGAAAACAAGAGTGATCTCCCCCTGGATTTCACGCAGGCAAAATAATCTGGAGTCTATCCAGAGTTGAATGAACAAAAACCACAAGTCTCTATTTTCAACCAGTAAAAAGATACAGCATGGCCTTCCTGATTACCACCAGCCACATTGACTACCCAGGTCCTGCCAATAGCACTGTTAAATACAGTCAAAATGTAAAACAATAAGCACTAATAACCATAGCTTTTGGGGGGGGGGTTGCTCTCTAGATATGAAAGCGTGAACAGCTTGACGGACGGATGGCACACAGACTTCACACCAATGACCAAAATGAAAAAGTAGACACCATGACTGCAAATCTCTGGTCAACAGTTACAACCAGGCTGTCCATAACTGAATAAATTTGTCATAAATACAAGTCACGGTGTTTAGGAAAGGCAGTGCTCTACCTTAATGTTTTTGAAATCTTGACGAAAATTCAAAACAAGTGCAAAATTAGACTACATCAATAAATTTCTCAAAATTCCACTTATTTCCTTCCAGTTGTGGTGAGATATCACTTGATGAATGTCAACTACTACTAACAATAGCACACAAACCAGAAATGAAGAAAAGTTTTTTGAAAAATGGTGTATTTATAACTCAAACACAAATAAGGAACTTTCTGATTCAAGAATTGACACCGTCGGCAGAATGCTCTTTAATTTAAGGTTCCTCTCCACAGTTTCCCAGGCATTTCCAAATGTGACATGCCATACACTCTCTTCAAATGCAAATATCCTGTAACTTAGTTATCAAACCCATTACATGTGTTACAGCTCCCAAATCCACAAAAAACATATAACACTATCTGACTAAGTAGAAATAAACAATCTGAATGTGGGTGGAATTATTTATTGTCAAAGGCAAGACTTCAACCTGAAAAATTGCCTGAAAAAATACAAAAACCAGTCATTTTCAGCCACTTAGCAGCCTCAAAAGCAGAATTTTCCCACCAACCCCGCCTTCCAACCCCTGGAGCAGAGCATCCCTTGTTTCTAAAATGCAAAAAAAAATTTATATGTTTCCGTCTCATTTTTTAGTTACCTGTCTGGTAACAAACCCGTGTAAAAATTGCGTTTAAAAAAATAGACAATTTTTCGAAGCCACTGTTTCCCATAATTCATCTGGTAATTTACCCCTATGTATCAGACTCCAACTTTGGGACCGAACCTTCAGATTCTCTTGTCCAACAAAAATCCTAATGTAATCATATATCTGATACTAAAAATATTTCTCTATTTTACATGGCCTTAGTTTCAACATACGCCCTTTGTTTATAATTTAACCCCTGTGCAATAGTGCGAAACTGTGGAGCGGAACCATAAAGAGAAAACAAGAGTGATCTCCCCCTGGATTTCACGCAAGCAAAATAATCTGGAGTCTATCCAGAGTTGAATGAACAAAAACCACAAGTCTCTATTTTCGGCACGTCGATTTACCCAATAACACCCAATAATACCCAATAACACCCAATAATACCCAATACTACCCAATAACACCCAATACTACCCAATAACACCCAATACTACCCAAAATCAGGGCGGGAATGAATTTTTCTACGGACCCGGTCCCTCCCCTTACAGACGGACAGAATCCCCTTCAACAAAACGCCTCGGAGAAAAACCTCACCCGATCCAAGCCATTTTTTATTTAGAAAGTAAGGTATCGGATATAGTTCTCTAAATCAGTATAATAATAAGTCATGAAGATTAGGTAGCAGTGGGAGAGTGGCGGGTGACCTCTCCTAAAAAGAGTTTGGAAAATGTGTCCGTCGGAAATTTCGGGGGTAGGGGTGCAGGGCAACTAAAAGGATCCTTCTGCTTGTGTTGGGTTGAAAAAGCGTTAAAATTGAGTTAAAATTTGAAAACAATGGAGAGAGAGAGAGAGAGAAAGAGAGAGAGAGAGAGAGAGAGAGAGAGAGAGAGAGAGAGAGAGAGAGAGCAATTCCACTTGTAAGTCCCTTCTGAAAGGAAGGTTTTTTATTATTTAAATTTCAATGCCCATAAGGTAAACACTCAGTTTCTTTTGGTTTGTCTTCAGTGCAACACCTCAATTCTTGAGACCTTTTATTGTCGTTGAAGGCGTTGCTAATGTTTTTACTCTCTGACCGACTCACTGTGAAGTTCCAAAAACAATGACTTCTACTTCCCTTTGACCCTTGTCCAAACCATGTTGCCGCCCAAGTGACATCTTTTGAATTTGCGAAAACAACTCCCAGCTTTTTTACACGGACCGACTGATGTTCTCGTCTAAAGAAAGCGTTATTTTGTTATTCCCAATTTTATGGAGAAGCAATTTCTTCGAGGGAGATTTTAAAGAATTAAATTAACCCCAGCGTTACCCAGTTTATAGAATAAAATAAAAAACTTGAAGGTGTCTAGACGTGAAAATGTGTCAGTTTGCCATTCTAATCTCTGCTGACACCCCCACCCCATTTAATAAATAAATAAATAAATAAATAAATAAATAAATAAATAAATAAATAAATAAATAAATAAATATATAAATAATTTATACCAGCCCAAATCTGCACATGCCACATTGCTACATTATTGTGCAGCAAAGACACGTCGAAACTCGTGAAGTAGGAAGAGCGTTGAATATTGATTCTTGCTAAGAAGCTTTGGCGAATGAGAGGGGGAGGGGGCTGGAACTGAATTAAAATTGAAAAGTTTGTCATCGACATATCAGTATGTGTGTGAAGGAGAGGGTGAATATGATAGTTGGTATTGCGTACTTTTTGGTGTGTACGTTGGGTGGGGGAGGGGGTTACATTGTTGCCATGGCTATACCCTAGCCCCCTTTGGATTGGCAGAGGCGTGGAGACGGTGGCGAAACCGATACTCGTCAGATCACCGATGTTAAGCAACGCTGAGCTCGGTTAGTCTGTGCATAGGTGACCATTCAGTGTTTGATTCGAATTGCCTTGTTGTGTCTTTGGGCAAGGCACTTTACTCCAATTACCCACGTGGGTGCACGATGACGCTGTGTTCTGAGACAAACTGCACGTCGAGGTGCACATGTCTTCAACATATCTAACCCTACCTGTTTTGTGCAATGCATAGTACCGCTATGCAGTGTGTAGTATTACCTAGAGTAATGGCGTTGAGGAGCTAACAGGTGCTCTTCATTGCTCGGTGGTTCTCTCCGGGTACTCCGGCTTCCTCCACCCATAAACCTGTCGCCGACAAGATATGACTCTGACTGTTAAAGTGTCGTTAAACACCAATAAATAAATAAATTAATAAAACTAAATCACGAAGACAGATAAACAATGTAAATCATCAATAATTATGCGACGAGCAATACTCGTTTTTCTATGTGAAGACAAGTTTCATGTGGTTCAATTACGACAGACAATAAGGAAAGTTAGAAATCTTGGCCCAGTTCCGAGACAATGAATGAAGAACATGGTTTCATATGTTGTGATTATAATTAAAAAAATTAGAGAGTTAGAAACCCTGGCATAATGTTGAGACAATGCTTCAAGATCACGATTATCAGGTATGAAGAGTCTTACTAATTAAGAATTAGCCTATCGAATATCGTGCTATAGGGTGTTGTTATTTTAACGTTTTGAATAAATACGGGGGTCAAGGGACCTGGTCAGTACAATCTTCCAAGACGCCCAAGCACAAAGCAGTCAGGTGGCCATGTAAAACATGCTGAAAAGAGACACACAACGTGCAAAGTTTGTTGTGTGAAGTTTGCAATATGTGGTGTCATTCAAAATGTGAAAATACAGATGACGATAAATTTTCACTCTTCGCATCGTCCAGTGAATCTTACATTTGTCGATCCTGCAGATCGGTTGAAAATGAGTATGATTACCTGTTTGGCCTAAGAAGAATAAAATCGGTAAGTAATATTTATTTCCACAAGCACCTGTCAAATTTCCAACAAAGTAATTCCAAAGTGCAGCACACTGTGGCATATGTAGTGTTAATCCTTTACTCGACAAAATTGCGCAAAAAGCCCAGAAAATTACTTTTAACTGGTTGAGTGCTGGAAGCCACTATCATGGCTTTCAAGAGACATGAGGGTACCATACTAAAGTCTTCATATTCTTTACACAAATTTCCTATTCAGTCATAAGCAAATACAATTGTGTTCACATAGATTTGCATTATTAAAAATTATTGGAGAGTGCCTTAAGGCACTCTCCAATAATTTTTAATAATGCAAATCTATATGAACAAATTCCAACTTCCAAAAATAATCTAGCACTCAACCAGTTAAGGGAGCTTCAACAAACTGATATGTTGTAAAACCATGCAAATATGAATATCATTGGAATCGACGGAGCTAACCAGTTCCAGTGATAGCCCCTCAATAAGAGTTTCTGAGATGTGGGGGAGGGGGGGGGGGGGTAATTGTGTTTAATTTTTTTTTTGCCCATTAGTTTTTGACTTGTTTTCAATAAAGTGAAAAATAAAAACTCACTTCTCATTGGAAAAGGATGAAAGCACAGAAGTCTTATGCCACAAACCAATCTTCGGTTGTTAAAATAATTTTCCTTTCTTTTCAGTGTTGGCTACATTGTTTTCAATTATTCAAGGTAACTTTTCAACATTTTGTCGTAAAGGCTGATAAAATAATGGAAAATTAAGTAGCTTATGTGTTTTTCTGTGCATGTTCATTGTATGTTGAAGTGTCAAAGATTTACTTCGAAATTGAAGGCTTAAAAAGCGTGGCTTTCATGTTGCGCTTTTCCAGTGAACAATTTCGTGGTAATTTCTTCATCCACCCATTTAGTAATTTATTATTCACTTCTTTATCCGATATTCTGTTATTTTAAGTAAAATAACGAATATATAGAGAATATATCGCACATGGCATATTTTAAGTGTTTCATTTATTGCGAGGGTTTTGCCATTATGTGATAAAAACAAGGCTTTCGGGGGAACATTCGGAGAAAATCATGAAAGTTTTTATCCGAACCTATCAGAACATCTAACTACGTCAAGAAACACTTGAAAATATCAAATAACTTTCCAATATTCCCTGATCACAAATAAATGTAATAACTTTTCCAACAAATGCGCCGTCCAATTGCTTTTCGGAAGGGGTGGGGCAAAAGATTTGATCAAAGGATTACCGCATTGTCTCATTATTTCACTGCAATTATTTGATTGGTTTTTACCAGCAAATGTGAGCAGATCGGGAGTGTCTATCTTTGATATATTGTGTTGATTAACTTCATTCGTCACTTTTTCTCGCAGCCAAATTTTAATGATGAATAGTTATTCCGGTTCACCGAAACAATCGATCATTTTGGAGGCAAATTGAAGGAGGGAATAAAAAAGAAACTTTTGGGGAGCTTTTATTTCAAAACATTGCTAGGTTATGATCTCTTATGAGAGGTCATAATCAATGTTTAGGAATAAAAAAAATTCTCATTCGGTAGAGGAAGAATTATTGTTAAAGTTTTTCTTTCTTCCTGAGCTTGTCTCACTTTTTCATTTTGTAATTAAAAAAAGGACAAACAATTCCATTGTCACCCGAGTTTCATGAATCGTACGTTGAAACGCAGGTGACGATATAGGGGGGGGGGGGGGGGGGGGGGCAGTCGTTCAAGCTGCCAAATGGACTGAGGTTTGGTTTGGGGCAGTTGTCCGGCTGTTCATTTTTGGACCACAGGTACTCGGCGCAAGCTGGGAAATCGAAAGAAAAATGATATTTGATACCTTTTTTGAAACTATGCTGGTATATAAATATTAACGTTAATATTAATATACCATTACAGGGGCACGTCAGCATAGATTCAAAAATGGTATCGGCTGAAGTTGGATTAACAAAGCTGGAGAGTGTGTGCAAGTGCGAAAAAACGTTGTTGTCCGATAACCGCCTGTCTTTATACCCAGTCAATCAGAAGGACAAGGCCCAAAAGGTGGACAAAACAGCCAGGGAGATCACAGCAAAATATACATTTGAGTATGGGTCAAAGCCAGCTATAACGTCAGCCGACGGTGATTGTTTATTTCATGCTGTGTCGTTACATTTAATGGGCAAGGAAAGTTTCAGTTCAGAACTCCGATACCGCACGTGTATTGAAATGATGACGGATAAGGAACAAATTTTGTCTCGTAAAAATAAATCCGATTACAGATTGTTGTCTCCTGATTACGGTGAAGCTTGCTTAAGTTGCGCAGGTGTGGGCAATGGATATTCCTGTGCTTGGACAATAACTGCACTAGCCAATGTAATTCAAATACCTATTAAATCTGTATATCCAGCAATCAATAGCACAAACGACTTTTCTTTTCTCAAGCTGAATCAGACTCTGAAGCCAGAAACTCAGTTACCCAAGTCAAATCCAATCCCAGTACTCTGGTCTCATACCTGGCAGTCATCTAAACCAAGTCGTGGTTACTGGGTCCCCAACCATTTTGTGCCATTGTTGCCGTCCATGGCCTTTGTTAACACAAGTGTTCCAACTCATTCTGAAAGTTGCGATACATTCCGTGAAAGCAGCATTCGAAGGACATCAACACTGATATCAGTAAAAGGTTCATGTTCGTCTTTGTCTCCATCACAACCCCCGAAAAAGCGTCTGAAAGATGTCAAGGAAAACCCTCCAAAGCAGCTAAAGGTTGCAAAGAAAATTAAAACTGTAAAAAACGTGCAAAAAGAACGGCCAGAAAGCTTCGAGAGCATAAATCCATTCAGTGCACTGACAGATGAAAGTGACATCGATTCTGGTGATATATCTTTCAATGTAAATAAGCGCTCGACGCAAAGCAAAAATCACTCTAACAATTCTTCCCAAGTCAGCAGTGCAACGAGTAGTTCATATGACTCTCTAAATGTTGAATCTGTTTCCTTGAATAGTGTGGAGCTGTTAGTGTCCCGAAACGCAGAGTCTGATAATATTAAAAATGGTCATTGTGAGTCTGCTTCAGACTAAGGGTTGTCAGCAAGATCGGCACTCAAAAGCTTACCGACTCCCGGTAAGGTCATGTCTACTGATGAACAATTTGATATATTTCTTAGTGCTGCTACCGTAGATCGTATTCCTAATGGTAGGAAGGATAATGTATATGTTGTTCTGCATCACGAAAAAAACCCAGATAAACGGGATGCTTTCCCGGATGATAGAGGCATATGGGATTCGTCAAAAGGGACCACAGCAAATCATTGTTACGCTCTTGGGGAAAACAACAGTCTCACATGTATATTTCTAAGAAACGTTTTTTTTTGTTCAAAAATAGTAACTTGTGGGTCGGTACGTTATGAAAAATGTAATCCCCAACCAGAAAGAACAATCAATTTTCACCGGTATTATGCAAAGCTCAAGGGTGATCATGGGTATAAAAAACGAGTGACCACTGTAAAAGATGCCCCCCAAACTCTAAACTTCATCAAACAAAAGGCCATTGTAGAATATTCAGGGTGCAAGTCAACAACTAGTAGCATCCCGCATGGTAATTCAAACAAGGACAATGGTTATATAAGGACCGATCCCCTTGTTTTACAGAAATGTGCGGATGAGGCCAAATATAAATCACCCTCGGACACATGCTTTGAGGCAGCAAAAAATAACAGTGCTTTAGCTCCTAAATCATCAAAACAAATCAGGGATAAAATTTACAGGGAGAAGAAAAAGCAGTCCACCCCCACCCTACAATCACAAAATATTGCCGATGAGGTCTTGGAAGTTTTAAAAAAACAAAAAAATGAATCTAAAATCCAAAGAATTGAGCACACTGAAAGTAAACTTCCAAACATAATCCTTTACTCGAATGAACAGCTGGAAGACATGAAATCAAACTGCCTAGGTATCGGGGGTAGCATTGTGGGCATTGATCGCACCTTCAATTTAGGTAAATGTTTTGTGACGACTTTATCATATAAAAACCAAGTGGTCATTCACAGAGAAACGAATGAAAACCCCATAATGCTTGGCCCACTAATGCTTCACTGGGATGGTGAGAGCTCAACTTATCATTACTTCTTTTCACACTTAAGATCTAAATTGGGGAATGAAAAACTACTGATTGGCAGCGATGAAGAAAAAGCAATGACCAAGACCTTAAAAGATGTATTTCATAACTCTGAATTTCTTCTTTGTAGCAAACATTTGAAAGAAAATCTGAATAGGTATTTAGAAAAGGCAGGCACACCCATTAAAGACAGAAAAAAAATATCTAATCTTTATTTTTGGCACAGAAGGTTTGGTATTCTCTAACAATAACTTGGAATTTCGAATGAGAAAAGATGACCTGGCCGACTACTTTAAAACTTACCCAAAATTCAGGACATATTGGATTAAATTCTTGAAACAAAAGTTAGTTAATTTTGTCATACGCCCCCTTCAAAAAGGCCTTATTAAAGATTTGTGGACAAACAATAATGCTGAATCAATAAACAATAGATTAAAACAAGAAACTGATTGGAAAATACAAAGATTACCTCAATTAATTTCAAAACTAACTAAAGTATCAGACATGCAGATTTTAGATTTAAGACGTGCGCTACATGGTATGGGAAATTGGAAAATTGTTGACCCCAAAAATGAAATAAGCACCGACAAATGGGCTGAGGCTGGAGCCAAGGAAAAACAGAAATGGTTTGTAAAATTTCTACAAAAAAAACAAAAAAAAGAATCGTTCAACGATAAAATCAAAATATGCATCTTTTGAATGTGTCAGACCTAAACAATCTAGCGGGAAGAAGCCCGGACAAAGGAGGAGCTGCCGTTCTGAAAAAACTTGATGTAACAGATTAAAAAATATAAATAAATAGGGTTTGCAACACTCCATGGGGTGTTCGATTAGGTGGTACGTTAGCGACCGACTTGACGATGCCAGGCCGCGGGTGAATAATGGTGAAAATAGCCATTATTCGCTCGCCGCCCTGCATCGTCGAGTGACGTGAAAATGGATTCTTAGCATTTGTGATACAGTTTCAATGTTATTGAATATCTTTTTAGTCTGACTTGATCAACATAGTACATTGGTTTCCTTTGTGTCATTCCCCGAAAGTCCCAAATCTGAGTTGTATTGTAAATTTGTTCTCTAGACTACACAATTGGAAAGGTCATTTTAGTAATGTCATGATTCTGGGGGCAATAACAGTGAGTGGTAATAATAGTAATAAAATGATTGTTGTCGAGCATCATGGTTCATAAGCGTCCCCACAGCAATGAAAAACAGCCCTGGGTTTATTAACGTCCCTCGGTTTCGTCTCAGGTCTTTAATAAATCCTATGGCTGTTCATGATTGCTGCGGGGCTGCTAATGAACCACAATGCCCTCCAAAATCAAGTTATTGTTATATTTATACCACCCACTTGAAGGGGTGGGGGGTGGGGGGGGGGGTTTTGTTGACAATTGCTATCTGTATTATTAGTTGTTACACCACTGTATAAACCTTTATAATTTGTGCTAATGTTATGTGAACTGGTCTGGTGCTAGATTTATTTCAGATGTTTATTACTTTTATTAAAAAAAGGAAAGACAAAAAAATGTTTGTTGTCATTCTACTCCTTCATTTCTTTCTCACCTTACATTTTCATCAAATTTTAATCTTTCTATTTGCCATCCCTTGCATCGCCATTAGAAACTTTTAATTGTGGCATTATAATCTTTTTTGTTTTTGCGCTTCGATGGGCCTGTGAATCAAGATAATTGTTTTTCGTCAGGGTGAAGCTTCATTTTGCTTTCAAATCGAGCCAACTCATTGTCATGGTTCATCCCGTGCCACTTTCCCATGACACCAGAAGGGACGTCGTACCATAAAATTTCCCACGTGCTCAGCAAACATTGGCTTCCACGCAATTGTAAACTACGCTATGGTTGGTGCCGTCTACCCTCTATCACCCAATAAGTAGTTTGTCAGATTGTACAGGCCTGTGATGAATAGCTGAATAAAATAGTGGGTGGACTCTAAAATAGTAGATGGATGGTACGTCATCTCGAAGCGCTGACCGCCATCGAAGACGTTGGGGGGGGGGGGGGGGGGTTCTCCCCTCCGATGCCCTCGGTGACGATCAGCACATCAGGGAAGCATGAAAGGAGCTTTACCCACCATCCTTTGTAAGTTGGACCGGAAAAGATTTTTGAAACTACCATTAGTAAAGGAGTCCTGATTGATTTTAATATCTTTCTGTCGCATAATTCCACGCCGTAGGCAAAGGGTTAACTGTCCTCATGACAAAAGTTGTTTGAGAAAATATATACGAAATGGCAGCTTTTGAGCTTTGAACGAAGCAAAGCTGTAGCTTGATATGGTAAATAAATCTAATACGGATAGCGCATCTGGGAACTAAATTTCGAGGTAACTACAAGAAAATAGCCTGCGCTGTTTTTGTCTTGTTGACTTTCTCAACTGACTTCGCTTGGGGCCGAACGATAACAAGGACCGAGTTCTCCGATGAGCAAACTTCTCAGAATGTGAGCCCAATCGCCGCTATCACAGTGCGGCTGACACTGCATTCACTTCTATGCACATGGGCCCTCAGGCAGCATGAATTTGAGGATGGAATGATTCACAAACAAATCAGACCATATTTTATCTAGAACATTCTGTCCGGGAGATCAAGCACATTAACTTGGGTCTTGGGGAATTTGTCCGGTTGCCAGTTGGGTAGTATTGAGTGCTGTTAGGTGTTATTGGGTAGTATTGGGTGTTATTGGGTTGAATTGGGTGTTATTGGGTAGTATTGGGTAGTATTGGATGTTATTGGGTAAATCGACACGCCCTCTATTTTCAACCAGTAAAAAGATACAGCATGGCCTTCCTGATTACCACCAGCCACATTGACTACCCAGGTCCTGCCAATAGCACTGTTAAATACAGTCAAAATGTAAAACAATAAGCACTAATAACCATAGCTTTCGGGGGAGGGGTGGGGGTGGGTGTTGCTCTCTAGATATGAAAGCGTGAACAGCTTGACGGACGGATGGCACACAGACTTCACACCAATGACCAAAATGAAAAAGTAGACACCATGACTGCAAATCTCTGGTCAACAGTTACAACCAGGCTATCCATAACTGAATAAATTTGTCATAAATACAAGGCTCGGTGTTTAGGAAAAGCAGTGCTCTACCTTAATGTTTTTGAAATCTTGACAAAAATTCAAAACAAGTGCGAAATTAGGCTACAACAATAAATTTCTCAAAATTCCACTTATTTCCCTTCCAGTTGTGGTGAGATATCACTTGATGAATGTCAACTACTTCTAACAATAGCACACAAACCAGAAATAAAGAAAAGTTTTTTGAAAAATGGTGTATTTATAACTCAAACACAAATAAGGAACTTTCTGATTCAAGAATTGACACCGTCGGCAGAATGCTCTTTAATTTAAGGTTCCTCTCCACACTTTGCCAGGCATTTCCAAATGTGACATGCCATACACTCTCTTCAAATGCAAATATCCTGTAACTTAGTTATCAAACCCATTACATGTGTTACAGCTCCCCAATCCACAAAAAACATAAAACACTATCTGACTAAGTAGAAATAACAATCTGAATGCGGGTGGAATTATTTATTGTCAAAGGCAAGACTTCAACCTGAAAAATTGCCTGAAAAAATACCGAAACCAGTCATTTTCAGCCACCTAGCACCCTCAAAAGCATAATTATCCTACCAACCCCGCCTACCCACCCCTGGAGTAGAGCATCCCTTGCTTCTAAAATGCAAAAAAAATTTAATGTGTTTCCGTCTCATTTTTTAGTTACCTGTCTGGTAACAAACCCATGGAAAAATTACATCTAAAAAAATAGCCAATTTTTTCGAAGCCACTGTTTCCCATAATTCATCTGGTAATTTACCCCCTGTGTATCAGACTCCAACTTTGGGTCCAAAACTTCAAATTCTCTTGTCCAACAAAACGCCTAATGTAATCGTATATCTGATACTAAAAATATTTCTCTATTTTACATGGCCTTAGTTTCAACATACGCCCTTTGATTAGAACTTCACCCCCGTGCAATAGTGCGAAACTGTGGAGCGGAACCTTAAAGAGAAAACGAGAGGGATCTCCCCCCTGGATTTCACTCAGGCAAAATAATCTGGAGTCTATCCTGAGTTGAATGAACAAAAACCACAAGTCTCTATTCTCAACCTGTAAAAAGATACAGCATGGCCTTCCTGATTGCCGAATAAGCTTTTTCAGCCAGATTTTCCCCGATTCTCACAACCACACCACACCACCCACTCCCCCCCCCCCCCCAATTTCTCTGAGCCACTACAGATAGTATTTTTGTTATTACCACCAGCCACATTGACTACCCAGGTCCTGCGAATAACACTGTTAAATACAATCAAAATATAAAACAATAAGCACAAACAACCATAGCTTGGGGGGGGGGGGGGGGGGGGTGTTGCTCTCTAGATATGAAAGCGTGAACAGCTTGACGGATGGATGACACACAGACATGACACCAATGACCAAAATGAAAAAGTAGACACCATGACTGCAAATCTCTGGTCAACAGTAACAACCAGGCTGTCCATAACTGCATAAATTTGTCATAAATAGAAGGCTCGGTGTATAGGAAAGGCAGTGCTCTACCTTAATGTTTTTGAAATCTTAACGAAAATTCAAGACAAGTGCAAAATTAGGCTGCATAAATAAATTTCTCAAAATTCCACTTATTTCCTTCCAGTTGTGCTGAGATATCACTTGATGAATGTTAACTACTACTAACAATAGCACACAAACCAGAAATAATGAAATTTTTTTTTGAAAAATGGTGTATTTATAACTCAAACACAAATAAGGAACTTTCTGATTCAAGAATTGACACCGTCGGCAGAATGCTCTTTAATTTAAGGTTCCTCTCCACAGTTTCCCAGGCATTTCCAAATGTGACATGCCATACACTCTCTTCAAATGCAAATATCCTGTAACTTAGTTATCAAACCCATTACATGTGTTACAGCTCCCCAATCCACAAAAAACATAAAACACTATCTGACTAAGTAGAAATAACAATCTGAATGCGGGTGGAATTATTTATTGTCAAAGGCAAGACTTCAACCTGAAAAATTGCCTGAAAAAATACCGAAACCAGTCATTTTCAGCCACCTAGCACCCTCAAAAGCATAATTATCCTACCAACCCCCCGCCTACCCACCCCTGGAGTAGAGCATCCCTTGCTTCTAAAATGCAAAAAAAATTTAATGTGTTTCCGTCTCATTTTTTAGTTACCTGTCTGGTAACAAACCCATGGAAAAAATTACATCTAAAAAAATAGCCAATTTTTCGAAGCCACTGTTTCCCATAATTCATCTGGTAATTTACCCCTGTGTATCAGACTCCAACTTTGGGTCCAAAACTTCAAATTCTCTTGTCCAACAAAACGCCTAATGTAATCGTATATCTGATACTAAAAATATTTCTCTATTTTACATGGCCTTAGTTTCAACATACGCCCTTTGATTAGAACTTCACCCCCCGTGCAATAGTGCGAAACTGTGGAGCGGAACCTTAAAGAGAAAACGAGAGGGATCTCCCCCTGGATTTCACTCAGGCAAAATAATCTGGAGTCTATCCTGAGTTGAATGAACAAAAAACCACAAGTCTCTATTCTCAACCTGTAAAAAGATACAGCATGGCCTTCCTGATTGCCGAATAGCTTTTTCAGCCAGATTTTTCCCCGATTCTCACAACCACACCACACCACCCACTGCCCCCCCCCCCCCCCCCCCCCCAATTTCTCTGAGCCACTACAGATAGTATTTTTGTTATTACCACCAGCCACATTGACTACCCAGGTCCTGCGAATAACACTGTTAAATACAATCAAAATATAAAACAATAAGCACAAACAACCATAGCTTGGGGGGGGGGGTGTTGCTCTCTAGATATGAAAGCGTGAACAGCTTGACGGATGGATGACACACAGACATGACACCAATGACCAAAATGAAAAAGTAGACACCATGACTGCAAATCTCTGGTCAACAGTAACAACCAGGCTGTCCATAACTGCATAAATTTGTCATAAATAGAAGGCTCGGTGTATAGGAAAGGCAGTGCTCTACCTTAATGTTTTTGAAATCTTAACGAAAATTCAAGACAAGTGCAAAATTAGGCTGCATAAATAAATTTCTCAAAATTCCACTTATTTCCTTCCAGTTGTGCTGAGATATCACTTGATGAATGTTAACTACTACTAACAATAGCACACAAACCAGAAATAATGAAATTTTTTTTTGAAAAATGGTGTATTTATAACTCAGACAGAAATAAGGAACTTCCTAGTTCAAGAACAGACACCATTGGCAGAATGCTCTTTAAGGTTCCGCTCCACAGTTTTCCAGGCATTTCCAAATGAGACATGCCATACACTCTCTTCAAATGCAAATATCCTGTAACTTAGTTATCAAACCCATTACATGTATTACATTTCCCAAATCCACAAAAAACATATAACACTATCTGACTAAGTAGAAATAAACAATCTGAATGTGGGTGGAATTATTTATTGTCAAAGGCAAGACTTCAACCTGAAAAATTGCCTGAAAAAATACCGAAACCAGTCATTTTCAGCCACCTAGCAGCATGAAAAGCAGAATTATCCCACCAACCCCCGCCTACCCATGGCTGGAGCAGAGCATCCCTTGTTTCTAAAATGCAAAAAAAAATTCCCATAATTCATCTGGTAATTTTCCCCTATGTATCAGACTCCAACTTTGGGACCAAAACTTCAAATTCTCTTGTCCAACAAAAATCCTAATGTAATCATATATCTGATACTAAAAATATTTCTATATTTTACATGGCCTTAGTTTCAACATACGCCCTTTGTTTAGAATTTCACCCCTGTGCAATAGTGCGAAACTGTGGAGCAGAACCTTAAAGAGAAAACAAGAGTGATCTCCCCCTGGATTTCACTCAGGCAAAATAATCTGGAGTCGATCCTGAGTTGAATGAACAAAAAACCACAAGTCTCTGTTTTCAAACCAGTAAAAAGATACAGCATGGCCTTCCTGATTGCCGAATAGCTTTTTCAGCCAGATTTTACCCGATTTTCACAACCACACACCACACCACCCCCCCCCCCCTCCCCGATTTCTTGGAGCGACTTCTGATAGTATTTTTGTTATTACAACCAGCCACATTGACTACCCAGGTCCCTCCAATAGCACTGTTAAATACAATCAAAATGTAACACAATAATCACTAATAACCATAGCTTTGGGGGGGGGGGTGTTGCTCTCTAGATATGAAAGCGTGAACAGCTTGACGGACGGATGACACACAGATATGACACCAATGACCAAAATGAAAAAGTAGACACCATGACTGCAAATCTCTGGTCAACAGTAACACCCACGCTGTCCATAACTGCATAAATTTGTTATAAATACAAGGCTAGGTGTTTAGGAAAGCAGTGCACTACCTTAATGTTTTGAAATCTTGACGAAAATTCAAAACAAGTGCGAAATTAGGCTACATCAATAAATTTCTCAAAATTACACTTATTTCCTTCCATTTCTGCGGAGATATCACTTGATGAATGTTAACTACTACTAACAATTAGCACACAAACCAGAAATAATGAAAAGTTTTCTGAAAAATGGTGTATTGATACTCAAACACAAATAAGGAACTTCCTGGTTCAAGAATTGACCACCGTCGGCAGAATGCTCTTTAATTTAAGGTTCCGTTCCACAGTTTTCCAGGCATTTCCAAATGGGACATGCCATACACTCTCTTCAAATGCAAATATCCTGTAACTTAGTTATCAAACCCATTACATGTATTACATCTCCCAAATCCACAAAAAAACATATAAGACTATCTGTCTAAGTGGAAATAAACAATCTAAATGTGGGTGGAATTATTTATTGTCAAAGGCAAGACTTCAACCTGAAAAATTGCCTGAAAAAATACCAAAACCAGTCATTTTCACCCACCTAGCAGCCTCAAAAGCACAATTTTCCTACCAACCCCGCCTACCCACCCCTGGAGTAGAGCATCCCTTGTTTCTAAAATGCAAACAAAAATTTAATGTGTTTCCATCTCATTTTTTAGTTACCTGTCTGGTAACAAACCCGTGTGAAAATTACATTTAAAAAAATAGCCAATTTTTCGAAGCCACTGTTTCCCATAATTCATCTGGTAATTTACCCCTATGTATCAGACTCCAACTTTGGGACCAAAACTTCAAATTCTCTTGTCGAACAAAACGCCTAATGTAATCGTATATCTGATACTAAAAATATTTCTCTATTTTACATGGCCTTAGTTTCAACATATGCCCTTTGTTTAGAACTTCACCCCTGTGCAATAGTGCGAAACTGTGGAGCGGAACCTTAAAGAGAAAACAAGAGTGATCGCCCCCTGGATTTCACTCAGCAAAATAATCTGGAGTCTATCCTGAGTTGAATGAACAAAAACCACAAGTCTCTGTTTTGAACCAGTAAAAAGATAGAGCATGCCCTTCCTCATTGCCGAATAGCTTTTTCAGCCAGATTTTATCCGATTTTCACAACCACACCACACCACCCCCCCCCCCCCCCCCCCCGATTTCTCGGAGCGACTTCTGATAGTATTTTTGTTATTACAACCAGCCACATTGACTACCCAGATCCTGCCAATAGCACTGTTAAATACAATCAAAATGTAACACAATAAGCACTAATAACCATAGCTTTGGGGGGGGTTGCTCTCTAGATATGAAAGCGTGAACAGCTTGACGGACGGATGACACACAGACATCACACCAATGACCAAAATGAAAAAGTAGACACCATGACTACAAATCTCTGGTCAACAGTAACACCCAGGCTGTCCATAACTGCATAAATTTGTTATAAATACAAAGCTCGGTGTTTAGGAAAGCAGTGCACTACCTTAATGTTTTTGAAATCTTGACGAAAATTCAAAACAAGTGCGAAATTAGGCTACATCAATAAATTTCACAAAATTCCACTTATTTCCTTCCATTTGTGCGGAGATATCACTTGATGAATGTTAACTACTACTAACAATAGCACACAAACCAGAAATAATGAAAAGTTTTCTGAAAAATGGTGTATTGATAACTCAAACACAAATAAGGAACTTCCTGGTTCAAGAATTGACACCGTCGGCAGAATGCTCTTTAATTCAAGGTTCCGCTCCACAGTTTTCCAGGCATTTCCAAATGTGACATGCCATACACTCTCTTCAAATGCAAATATCCTGTAACTTAGTTATCAAACCCATTACATGTATTACATCTCCAAAATCCACAAAAAACATATAAGACTATCTGTCTAAGTGGAAATAAACATTCTAAATGTGGGTGGAATTATTTATTGTCAAAGGCAAGACTTCAACCTGAAAAATTGCCTGAAAAAATACCAAAACCAGTCATTTTCAGCCACCTAGCAGCCTCAGAAGCACAATTTTCCTACCAACCCCGCCTACCCACCCCTGGAGTAGAGCATCCCTTGTTTCGAAAATGCAAACAAAAATGTTATGTGTTTCCATCTCATTTTTTAGTTACCTGTCTGGTAACAAACCCGTGTAAAAATTACATTTAAAAAATAGCCAATTTTTCGAAGCCACTGTTTCCCATAATTCATCTGGTAATTTACCCCTATGTATCAGACTCCAACTTTGGGACCAAAACATCAAATTCTCTTGTCCAACAAAACGCCTAATGTAATCGTATATCTGATACTAAAAATATTTCTCTATTTTACATGGCCTTAGTTTCAACATATGCCCTTTGTTTAGAACTTCACCCCTGTGCAATAGTGCGAAACTGTGGAGCGGAACCTTAAAGAGAAAACGAGAGGGATCTCCCCCTGGATTTCACTCAGGCAAAATAATCTGGAGTCTATCCTGAGTTGAATGAACAAAAACCACAAGTCTCTATTCTCAACCTGTAAAAAGATACAGCATGGCCTTCCTGATTGCCGAATAGCTTTTTCAGCCAGATTTTCCCCGATTCTCACAACCACACCACACCACCCACTCCCCCCCCCCCCAATTTCTCTGAGCCACTACAGATAGTATTTTTGTTATTACCACCAGCCACATTGACTACCCAGGTCCTGCGAATAACACTGTTAAATACAATCAAAATATAAAACAATAAGCACAAACAACCATAGCTTGGGGGGGGGGGGGGGTGTTGCTCTCTAGATATGAAAGCGTGAACAGCTTGACGGATGGATGACACACAGACATGACACCAATGACCAAAATGAAAAAGTAGACACCATGACTGCAAATCTCTGGTCAACAGTAACAACCAGGCTGTCCATAACTGCATAAATTTGTCATAAATAGAAGGCTCGGTGTATAGGAAAGGCAGTGCTCTACCTTAATGTTTTTGAAATCTTAACGAAAATTCAAGACAAGTGCAAAATTAGGCTGCATAAATAAATTTCTCAAAATTCCACTTATTTCCTTCCAGTTGTGCGGAGATATCACTTGATGAATGTTAACTACTACTAACAATAGCACACAAACCAGAAATAATGAAATTTTTTTTTGAAAAATGGTGTATTTATAACTCAGACAGAAATAAGGAACTTCCTAGTTCAAGAACAGACACCATTGGCAGAATGCTCTTTAAGGTTCCGCTCCACAGTTTTCCAGGCATTTCCAAATGAGACATGCCATACACTCTCTTCAAATGCAAATATCCTGTAACTTAGTTATCAAACCCATTACATGTATTACATTTCCCAAATCCACAAAAAACATATAACACTATCTGACTAAGTAGAAATAAACAATCTGAATGTGGGTGGAATTATTTATTGTCAAAGGCAAGACTTCAACCTGAAAAATTGCCTGAAAAAATACCGAAACCAGTCATTTTCAGCCACCTAGCAGCATGAAAAGCAGAATTATCCCACCAACCCCGCCTACCCATGGCTGGAGCAGAGCATCCCTTGTTTCTAAAATGCAAAAAAAAATTCCCATAATTCATCTGGTAATTTTCCCCTATGTATCAGACTCCAACTTTGGGACCAAAACTTCAAATTCTCTTGTCCAACAAAAATCCTAATGTAATCATATATCTGATACTAAAAATATTTCTATATTTTACATGGCCTTAGTTTCAACATACGCCCTTTGTTTAGAATTTCACCCCTGTGCAATAGTGCGAAACTGTGGAGCAGAACCTTAAAGAGAAAACAAGAGTGATCTCCCCCTGGATTTCACTCAGGCAAAATAATCTGGAGTCGATCCTGAGTTGAATGAACAAAAACCACAAGTCTCTGTTTTGAACCAGTAAAAAGATACAGCATGGCCTTCCTGATTGCCGAATAGCTTTTTCAGCCAGATTTTACCCGATTTTCACAACCACACCACACCACCCCCCCCCCCTCCCCGATTTCTTGGAGCGACTTCTGATAGTATTTTTGTTATTACAACCAGCCACATTGACTACCCAGGTCCCTCCAATAGCACTGTTAAATACAATCAAAATGTAACACAATAATCACTAATAACCATAGCTTTGGGGGGGGGGGGGGTGTTGCTCTCTAGATATGAAAGCATGAACAGCTTGACGGACGGATGACACACAGATATGACACCAATGACCAAAATGAAAAAGTAGACACCATGACTGCAAATCTCTGGTCAACAGTAACACCCACGCTGTCCATAACTGCATAAATTTGTTATAAATACAAGGCTCGGTGTTTAGGAAAGCAGTGCACTACCTTAATGTTTTTGAAATCTTGACGAAAATTCAAAACAAGTGCGAAATTAGGCTACATCAATAAATTTCTCAAAATTACACTTATTTCCTTCCATTTGTGTGGAGATATCACTTGATGAATGTTAACTACTACTAACAATAGCACACAAACCAGAAATAATGAAAAGTTTTCTGAAAAATGGTGTATTGATAACTCAAACACAAATAAGGAACTTCCTGGTTCAAGAATTGACACCGTCGGCAGAATGCTCTTTAATTTAAGGTTCCGCTCCACAGTTTTCCAGGCATTTCCAAATGTGACATGCCATACACTCTCTTCAAATGCAAATATCCTGTAACTTAGTTATCAAACCCATTACATGTATTACATCTCCCAAATCCACAAAAAACATATAAGACTATCTGTCTAAGTGGAAATAAACAATCTAAATGTGGGTGGAATTATTTATTGTCAAAGGCAAGACTTCAACCTGAAAAATTGCCTGAAAAAATACCAAAACCAGTCATTTTCACCCACCTAGCAGCCTCAAAAGCACAATTTTCCTACCAACCCCGCCTACCCACCCCTGGAGTAGAGCATCCCTTGTTTCTAAAATGCAAACAAAAATTTAAGGTGTTTCCATCTCATTTTTTAGTTACCTGTCTGGTAACAAACCCGTGTGAAAATTACATTTAAAAAAATAGCCAATTTTTCGAAGCCACTGTTTCCCATAATTCATCTGGTAATTTACCCCTATGTATCAGACTCCAACTTTGGGACCAAAACTTCAAATTCTCTTGTCGAACAAAACGCCTAATGTAATCGTATATCTGATACTAAAAATATTTCTCTACTTTACATGGCCTTAGTTTCAACATATGCCCTTTGTTTAGAACTTCACCCCTGTGCAATAGTGCTAAACTGTGGAGCGGAACCTTAAAGAGAAAACAAGAGTGATCGCCCCCTGGATTTCACTCAGCAAAATAATCTGGAGTCTATCCTGAGTTGAATGAACAAAAACCACAAGTCTCTGTTTTGAACCAGTAAAAAGATAGAGCATGCCCTTCCTCATTGCCGAATAGCTTTTTCAGCCAGATTTTATCCGATTTTCACAACCACACCACACCACCCCCCCCCCCCCACCCCCCCGATTTCTCGGAGCGACTTCTGATAGTATTTTTGTTATTACAACCAGCCACATTGACTACCCAGATCCTGCCAATAGCACTGTTAAATACAATCAAAATGTAACACAATAAGCACTAATAACCATAGCTTTGGGGGGGGGTTGCTCTCTAGATATGAAAGCGTGAACAGCTTGACGGACGGATGACACACAGACATCACACCAATGACCAAAATGAAAAAGTAGACACCATGACTACAAATCTCTGGTCAACAGTAACACCCAGGCTGTCCATAACTGCATAAATTTGTTATAAATACAAGGCTTGGTGTTTAGGAAAGCAGTGCACTACCTTAATGTTTTTGAAATCTTGACGAAAATTCAAAACAAGTGCGAAATTAGGCTACATCAATAAATTTCACAAAATTCCACTTATTTCCTTCCATTTGTGCGGAGATATCACTTGATGAATGTTAACTACTACTAACAATAGCACACAAACCAGAAATAATGAAAAGTTTTCTGAAAAATGGTGTATTGATAACTCAAACACAAATAAGGAACTTCCTGGTTCAAGAATTGACACCGTCGGCAGAATGCTCTTTAATTCAAGGTTCCGCTCCACAGTTTTCCAGGCATTTCCAAATGTGACATGCCATACACTCTCTTCAAATGCAAATATCCTGTAACTTAGTTATCAAACCCATTACATGTATTACATCTCCAAAATCCACAAAAAACATATAAGACTATCTGTCTAAGTGGAAATAAACATTCTAAATGTGGGTGGAATTATTTATTGTCAAAGGCAAGACTTCAACCTGAAAAATTGCCTGAAAAAATACCAAAACCAGTCATTTTCAGCCACCTAGCAGCCTCAAAAGCACAATTTTCCTACCAACCCCGCCTACCCACCCCTGGAGTAGAGCATCCCTTGTTTCTAAAATGCAAACAAAAATGTTATGTGTTTCCATCTCATTTTTTAGTTACCTGTCTGGTAACAAACCCGTGTAAAAATTACATTTAAAAAATAGCCAATTTTTCGAAGCCACTGTTTCCCATAATTCATCTGGTAATTTACCCCTATGTATCAGACTCCAACTTTGGGACCAAAACATCAAATTCTCTTGTCCAACAAAACGCCTAATGTAATCGTATATCTGATACTAAAAATATTTCTCTATTTTACATGGCCTTAGTTTCAACATATGCCCTTTGTTTAGAACTTCACCCCTGTGCAATAGTGCGAAACTGTGGAGCGGAACCTTAAAGAGAAAACAAGAGTGATCTCCCCCTGGATTTCACTCAGGCAAAATAATCTGGAGTCTATCCTGAGTTGAATGAACAAAAAAGACAAGTCTCTATTTTCAACCTGTAAAAAGATACAGCATGGCCTTCCAGATTGCCGAATAGCTTTTTCAGCCAGATTTTACCCGATTCTCACAACCACACCACACAACCCACCCCCCCCCCTCCCGATTTCTCTGAGCCACTACAGATAGTATTTTTGTTATTACAACCAGCCACATTGACTACCCAGGTCCTGCCAATAGCACTGTTAAATACAACCAAAATATAAAACAATAAGCACTAATAAACATAGCTTGGGGGAGGGGGTGTTGCTCTCTAGATATGAAAGCGTGAACAGCTTGACGGACGGATGACACACAGACATGACACCAATGACCAAAATGAAAAAGTAGTCACCATGACTGCAAATCTCTGGTCAACAGTAACAACCAGGCTGTCCATAACAGCATAAATTGGTCATAAATAGAAGGCTCGGTGTATAGGAAAGGCAGTGCTCTACCTTAATGTTTTTGAAATCTTAACGAAAATTCAAAACAAGTGCGAAATTAGGCTGCATCAATAAATTTCTCAAAATTCCACTTATTTCCTTCCAGTTTTGCTGAGATATCACTTGATGAATGTTAGGTACTACTAACAATAGCACACAAACCAGAAATAATGAATTTTATTTTTGAAAAATGGTGTATTTATAACTCAAACAGAAATAAGGAACTTCCTGGTTCAAGAACTGACACCATTGGCAGAATGCTCTTTAAGGTTCCGCTCCACAGTTTTCCAGGCATTTCCAAATGTGACATGCCATACACTCTCTTCAAATGCAAATATCCTGTAACTTAGTTATCAAACCCATTACATGTATTACATTTCCCAAATCCACAAAAAAACATATAACACTATCTGACTAAGTAGAAATAAACAATCTGAATGTGGGTGGAATTATTTATTGTCAAAGGCAAGACTTCAACCTGAAAAATTGCCTGAAAAAATACCGAAACCAGTCATTTTCAGCCACCTAGCAGCATCAAGAGCAGAATTATCCCACCAACCCCGCCTACCCATGCCTGGAGCAGAGCATCCCTTGTTTCTAAAATGCAAAAAAAAATTCTCATAATTCATCTGGTAATATACCCCTATGTATCAGACTCCAACTTTGGGACCAAAACTTCAAATTCTCTTGTCCAACAAAAAGCCTAATGTAATCATATATCTGATATTAAAATATTTCTCTATTTTACATGGCCTTAGTTTCAACATACGCCCTTTGTTTAGAATTACACCCCTGTGCAATAGTGCGAAACTGTGGAGCAGAACCTTAAAGAGAAAACAAGAGTGATCTCCCCCTGGATTTCACTCAGGCAAAATAATCTGGAGTCGATCCTGAGTTGAATGAACAAAAACCACAAGTCTCTGTTTTCAACCAGTAAAAAGATACAGCATGGCCTTCCTGATTGCCGAATAGCTTTTTCAGCCAGATTTTACCCGATTTTCACAACCACACCACACCGCCCACACCACCTCCCCCACCCCCCACCCCTGATTTCTCTGAGCCACTACAGATAGTATTTTTGTTAATACCACCAGCCACATTGACTACCTAGGTCCTGCCAATAGCACTGTTAAATACAATCAAAATATAAAACAATAAGCACTTATAACCATAGCTTGGGGGGGGGGGGAGTGTTGCTCTCTAGATATGAAAGGGTGAACAGCTTGACGGACGGATGACACACAGATATGACACCAAAGACCAAAATGAAAAAGTGGACACCATGACTGCAAATCTCTGGTCAACAGTAACAACCAGGCTGTCCATAACTGCATAAATTTGTCATAAATAGAAGGCTCGGTGTTTAGGAAAGGCAGTGCTCTACCTTAATGTTTTTGAAATCTTAACAAAAATTCAAAACAAGTGCGAAATTAGGCTGCATCAATAAATTTCTCAAAATTCCACTTATTTCCTTCCAGTTGTGCTGAGATATCACTTGATGAATGTTAACTACTACTAACAATAGCACACAAACCAGAAATAATGAAAATTTTTTTTGAAAAATGGTGTATTTATAACTCAAACACAAATAAGGAACTTCCTGGTTCAAGAACTGACACCATCGGCAGAATGCTCTTTAAGGTTCCGCTCCACAATTTTCCAAGCATTTCCAAATGTGACATTCCACACAATCTCTTCAAATGCAAATATCCTGTAACTTAGTTATCAAACCCATTACATGTATTGCATTTCCCAAATCCACAAAAAACCTATAACACTATCCGACTAAGAAATAAACAATCTGAATGTGGGTGGAATTATTTATTGTCAAAGGCAAGACTTCAACCTGAAAAATTGCCTGAAAAAATACCGACACCAGTCATTTTCAGCCACCTAGCAGCCTCAAAAGCAGAATTTTCCCACCAACCACGAATACCCATGCCTGGACCAGAGCATCCCTTGTTTCTAAAATGAAAAAAAAAATTCCCATAATTCATCTGGTAATTTACCCCTATGTATCAGTCTCCAACTTTGGGACCAAAACATCAAATTCTCTTGTCCAACAAAAAGCCTAATGTAATCATATATCTGATACTAAAAGTATTTCTCCATTTCACATGGCCTTAGTTTCAACATACGCCCTTTGTTTAGAATTTCACCCCTGTGCAATAGTGCAAAACAGTGGAGCGGAACCTTAAAGAGAAAACAAGAGTGATCTCCCCCTGGATTTCACTCAGGCAAAATAATCTGGAGTCTATCCTGAGTTGAATGAACAAAAACCACAAGTCTCTGTTTTCAACCAGTAAAAAGATACAGCATGGCCTTCCTGATTGCTGAATAGCTTTTTCAGCCAGATTTTACCCACTTTTCACAACCACACCACCCCCCCCCCCCCCCAATTTCTCGGAGGCACTTCAGATAGTATTTTTGTTATTACCACCAGCCACATTGACTAGCCAGTTCCTGCAAATAGCACTGTTAAATACAGTCAAAATGTAACACAATAAGCACTAATAAATGTAGCTTTCGGGGGGGGGGGGGGGAGGGGGTGTTGCTCTCTAGATATTAAAGCGTGAACAGTTTGACGGACGGATGACACACAGACATGACACCAATGACCAAAATGAACGAGTAGACACCATGACTGCAAATCTCTGGTCAACAGTAACAACCAGGCTGTCCATAATTGCATAAATTTGTCATAAATACAAGGCTCGGTGTTTAGGAAAGGTAGTGCTCTACCTTAACGTTTTTGAAATCTTGACGAAAATTCAAAACAAGTGCGAAATTAGGCTACATCAATAAATTTTTCAAAATTCCACTTATTTCCTTCCAGTTGTACAGAGATATCACTTGATGAATGTTAACTACTACTAACAATAGCACACAAACCAGAAATAATGAAAAGTTTTTTGAAAAATGGTGTATTTATAATTCAAACACAAATAAGGAACTTCCTGGTTCAAGAATTGGCACCGTCGGCAGAATGCTCTTTAAAGTTCCGCGCCACAGTTTTCCAGACATTTCCAAATGTGACATGCCATACACTCTCTTCAAATGCAAATATCCTGTAACTTTGTTATCAAACCCATTACATGTATTACATTTCCCAAATCCACAAAAAACATATAACACTATCTGACTAAGTAGAAATAAACAATCTGAATGTGGGTGGAATTATTTATTGTCAAAGGCAAGATTTCAACCTGAAAAATTGCCTGAAAAAATACCAAAACCAGTCATTTTCAGCCACTTAGCAGCCTCAAAAGCAGAATTTTCCCACCAACCCCGCCTTACAACCCCTGGAGCAGAGCATCCCTTGTTTCTAAAATGCAAAAAAAATTTTATATGTTTCCGTCTCATTTTTTAGTTACCTGTCTGGTAACAAACCCGTGTAAAAATTGCATTTAAAAAAATAGACAATTTTTCAAAGCCACTGTTTCCCATAACTCATCTGGTAATTTACCCCTATGTATCAGACTCCAACTTTGGGACCAAAACTACAAATTCTCTTGTCCAACAAAAATCCTAATGTAATCATATATCTGATACTAAAAAATATTTCTCTATTTTACATATCCTTAGTTTCAACATACGCCCTTTGTTTAGAATTTAACCTCTGTGCAATAGTGCGAAACTGTGGAGCGAACCTTAAAGAGAAAACAAGAGTGATCTCCCCCTGGATTTCACTCAGGCAAAATAATCTGGAGTCTATCCTGAGTTGAATGAACAAAAACCACAAGTCTGTTTTCAACCAGTAAAAAGATACAGCATGGCCTTCCTGATTGCTGGATTTCACGCAGGCAAAATAATATGGAGTCTATCCAGAGTTGAATGAACAAAAACCACAAGTCTCTGTTTTCAACCAGTAAAAAGATACAGCATGGCCTTCCTGATAACCACCAGCCACATTGACTACCCAGGTCCTGCCAATAGCACTGTTAAATACAGTCAAAATGTAAAACAATAAGCACTAATAACCATAGCTTTCTGTGGGGGGGGGGGGGGGGGTGTTGCTCTCTAGATATGAAAGCGTGAACAGCTTGACGGACGGGTGGCACACAGACTTCACACCAATGACCAAAATGAAAAAGTAGACACCATCACTGCAAATCTCTGGTCAACAGTAACAACCAGGCTGTCCATAACTGCATAAATTTGTCATAAATAGAAGGCTCGGTGTTTAGGAAAGGCAGTGCTCTACCTTAATGTTTTTGAAATCTTAACAAAAACCCAAAACAAGTGCGAAATTAGGCTGCATCAACAAATTTCTCAAAATTCCACTTATTTCCTTCCAGTTGTGCTGAGATATCACTTGATGAATGTTAACTACTACTAACAATAGCACACAAACGAGAAATAATGAAAATCTTTTTTGAAAAATGGTGTATTTATAACTCAAACACAAATAAGGAACTTCCTGGTTCAAGAACTGACACCATCGGCAGAATGCTCTTTAAGGTTCCGCTCCACAGTTTTCCAGGCATTTCCAAATGTGACATGCCACACAATCTCTTCAAATGCAAATATCCTGTAACTTAGTTATCAAACCCATTACATGTATTACATTTCCCAAATCCACAAAAAACATATAACACTATCCGACTAAGTAGAAATAAACAATCTGAATGTGGGTGGAATTATTTATTGTCAAAGGAAAGACTTCAACCTGAAAAATTGCCTGAAAAAATACCGAAACCAGTCATTTTCAGCCACCTAGCAGCCTCAAAAGCAGAATTTTCCCACCAACCCCGAGACCCATGCCTGGACCAGAGCATCCCTTGTTTCTAAAATGAAAAAAAAAATTCCCGTAATTCATCTGGTAATTTAACCCTATGTATCAGTCTCCAACTTTGGGACCAAAACTTCAAATTCTCTTATCCAACAAAAAGCCTAATGTAATCATATATCTGATACTAAAAATATTTCTCTATTTCACATGGCCTTAGTTTCAACATACGCCCTTTGTTTAGAATTTCACCCCTGTGCAATAGTGCGAAACTGGAGCGGAACCTTAAAGAGAAAACAAGAGTGATCTCCCCCTGGATTTCACTCAGGCAAAATAATCTGGAGTCTATCCTGAGTTGAATGAACAAAAACCACAAGTCTCTGTTTTCAACCAGTAAAAAGATACAGCATGGCCTTCCTGATTGCTGAATAGCTTTTTCAGCCAGATTTTACCCGCTTTTCACAAACACACCACACCACACCACCCCCCCCCCCCCGATTTCTCGGAGGCACTTCAGATAGTATTTTTGTTATTACCACCAGCCACATTGACTAGCCAGTTCCTGCAAATAGCACTGTTAAATACAATCAAAATGTAACACAATAAGCACTAATAACCATAGCTTTCGGGGGGAGGGGGTGTTGCTCTCTAGATATGAAAGCGTGAACAGTTTGACGGACGGATGACACACAGACATGACACCAATGACCAAAATGAAAGAGTAGACACCATGACTGCAAATCTCTGGTCAACAGTAACAACCAGGCTGTCCATAATTGCATAAATTTTTCATAAATACAAGGCTCGGTGTTTAGGAAAGGCAAGTGCTCTACCTTAATGTTTTTGAAATCTTGACGAAAATTCAAAACAAGTGCGAAATTAGGCTACATCAATAAATTTTTCAAAATTCCACTTATTTCCTTCCAGTTGTACTGAGATATCACTTGATGAATGTTAACTACTACTAACAATAGCACACAAACCAGAAATAATGAAAAGTTTTTTGAAAAATGGTGTATTTATAATTCAAACACAAATAAGGAACTTCCTGGTTCAAGAATAGACACCGTCGGCAGAATGCTCTTTAAAGTTCCGCGCCACAGTTTTCCAGGCATTTCCAAATGTGACATGCCATACACTCTCTTCAAATGCAAATATCCTGTAACTTTGTTATCAAACCCATTACATGTATTACATTTCCCAAATCCACAAAAAACATATAACACTATCTGACTAAGTAGAAATAAACAATCTGAATGTGGGTGGAATTATTTATTGTCAAAGGCAAGATTTCAACCTGAAAAATTGCCTGAAAAAATACCCAAACCAGTCATTTTCAGCCACTTAGCAGCCTCAAAAGCAGAATTTTCCCACCAACACCGCCTTCCAACCCCTGGAGCAGAGCATCCCTTGTTTCTAAAATGCAAAAAAAAATTTATATGTTTCCGTCTCATTTTTTAGTTACCTGTCTGGTAACAAACCCGTGTAAAATTGCATTTAAAAAAATAGACAATTTGTCGAAGCCACTGTTTCCCATAATTCATCTGGTAATTTACCCCTATGTGTCAGACTCCAACTTTGGGACCAAAACTACAAATTCTCTTGTGCAACAAAAATCCTAATGTAATCATATATCTGATACTAAAAAATATTTCTCTATTTTACATATCCTTAGTTTCAACATACGCCCTTTGTTTAGAATTTCACCTCTGTGCAATAGTGCGAAACTGTGGAGCGGAACCTTAAAGAGAAAACAAGAGTGGTCTCCCCCTGGATTTCACGCAGGCAAAATAATCTGGAGTCTATCCAGAGTTGAATGAACAAAAACCACAAGTCTCTGTTTTCAACCAGTAAAAAGATACAGCATGACCTTCCTGATTACCACCAGCCACATTGACTACCCAGGTCCTGCCAATAGCACTGTTAAATACAGTCAAAATGTAAAACAATAAGCACTAATAACCATAGTTTTTTTTTTTGGGGGGGGGGGGGGGTGTTGCTCTCTAGATATGAAAGCGTGAACAGCTTGACGAACGGGTGGCACACAGACTTCACACCAATGACCAAAATGAAAAAGTAGACACCATGACTGCAAATCTCTGGTCAACAGTTACAACCAGGCTGTCCATAACTGAATAAATTTGTCATAAATACAAGTCTCGGTGTTTATGAAAGGCAGTGCTCTACCTTAATGTTTTTGAAATCTTGACGAAAATTCAAAACAAGTGCGAAATTAGGCTACATCAATAAATTTCTCAAAATTACACTTATTTCCTTCCAGTTGTGCTGAGATATCACTTGATGAATGTCAACTAGTACTAACAATAGCACACAAACTAGAAATAAAGAAAAGTTTTTTGAAAAATGGTGTATTTATAACTCAAACACAAATAAGGAACTTCCTGTTTCAAGAATTGACACCGTCGGCAGAATGCTCTTTAATTTAAGGTTCCTCTCCACAGTTTCCCAGGCATTTCCAAATGTGACATGCCATACACTCTCTTCAAATGCAAATATCCTGTAACTTAGTTATCAAACCCATTACATGTGTTACAGCTCCCAAATCCACAAAAAACATATAACACTATCTGACTAAGTAGAAATAAACAATCTGAATGTGGGTGGAATTATTTATTGTCAAAGGCAAGACTTCAACCTGAAAAATTGCCTGAAAAAATACCAAAACCAGTCATTTTCAGCCACTTAGCTTCCTCAAAAGCAGAATTTTCCCACCAACCGCGCCTTCCAACCCCTGGAGCAGAGCATCCCTTGTTTCTAAAATGCAAAAAAATTTTTATATGTTTCCGTCTCATTTTTTAGTTACCTGTCTGGTAACAAACCCCTGTAAAAATTACATTTAAAAAAATAGCCAATTTTTCGAAGCCACTGTTTCCCATAATTCAAATGGTAATTTACCCCTATGTATCAGACTCCAACTTTGGGACCAAAACTTCAAATTCTCTTGTCCAACAAAACGCCGAATGTAATCGTATATCTGATACTAAAAATATTTCTCTATTTTACATGGCCTTAGTTTCAACATACGCCCTTTGTTTAGAACTTCACCAACTGTGCAATAGTGCGACACTGTGGGGCGGAACATTAAAGAGAAAACAAGAGTGATCTCCCCCTGGATTTCACTCAGGCAAAATAATCTGGAGTCTATCCTGAGTTGAATGAACAAAAACCACAAGTCTCTATTTTCAACCAGTAAAAAGATACAGCATGGCCTTCCTGATTGCCGAATAGCTTTCTCAGCCAGATTTTACCCGATTCTCACAACCACACCACAATACCCACCCACCCCGCCCCCCCCCCCCCCCCCCCCCCGATTTCTCTCAGCCACTAAAGATAGTATTTTTGTTATTACCACCAGCCACATTGACTACCCGGTTTCTGCCAATAGCACTGTTGAATACAATCAAAATGTAACACAATAAGCACTAATAACAATAGCTTTGGGGGGGGGTGTTGCTCTCTAGATATGAAAGCGTGAACAGCTTGACGGATGGATGACACACAGACATGACACCAATGACCAAAAAGAAAAAGTAGACATCATGACTGCAAATCTCTGGTCAACAGTAACACCCATGCTGTCCATAACTGCATAAACTTGTTATAAATACAAGGCTCGGTGTTTAGGAAAGGCAGTGCTCTACCTTAATGTTTTTGAAATATTGACGAAAATTCAAAACAAGTGCGAAATTAGGCTACATCAATAAATTTCTCAAAATTACACTTATTTCCTTCCAGTTGTGCGGAGATATCACTTGATGAATGTTAACTACTACTAACAATAGCACACAAACCAGAAATAATGAAAAGTTTTTTGAAAAATGGTGTATTGATAACTCAAACACAAATAAGGAACTTCCTGGTTCAAGAATTGACACAGTCGGCAGAATGCTCTTTAATTTAAGGTTTGCTCCACAGTTTTCCAGGCATTTTTAAATGTGACATGCCATACACTCTCTTCAAATGCAAATATCCTGTAACTTAGTTATCAAACCCATTACATGTATTACATCTCCCAAATCTACAAAAAACATATAAGACTATCTGTCTAAGTGGAAATAAACAATCTAAATGTGGGTGGAATTATCTATTGTCAAAGGCAAGTCTTCAACCTGAAAAATTGCCTGAAAAAATACCAAAACCAGTCATTTTCAGCCACCTAGCAGCCTCAAAAGCACAATTTTCCTACCAACCCCACCTACCCACCCCTGGAGTAGAGCATCCCTTGTTTCTAAAATGCAAACAAAAATTTAATGTGTTTCCGTCTCATTTTTTAGTTACCTGTCTGGCAACAAACCTGTGTGAAAATTACATTTAAAAAAATAGCCAATTTTTCGAAGCCACTGTTTCCCATAATTCATCTGGTAATTTACCCCTATGTATCAGACTCCAACTTTGGGACCAAAACTTCAAATTCTCTTGTCCAACAAAACGCCTAATGTAATCGTATATCTGATACTAAAAATATTTCTCTATTTTACATGGCCTTAGTTTCAACATACGCCCTTTGTTTAGAACTTCACCAACTGTGCAATAGTGCGAAACTGTGGGGCGGAACATTAAAGAGAAAACAAGAGTGATCTCCCCCTGGATTTCACTCAGGCAAAATAATCTGGAGTCTATCCTGAGTTGAATGAACAAAAACCACAAGTCTCTATTTTCAACCAGTAAAAAGATACAGCATGGCCTTCCTGATTGCCGAATAGCTTTCTCAGCCAGATTTTACCCTATTCTCACAACCACACCACAATACCCCCCCCCCCCCCCCCCGATTTCTCTGAGCCACTTCAGATAGTATTTTTGTTATTACCACCAGCCACATTGACTACACAGGTCCTGCCAATACCACTGTTAAATACAATCAAAATGTAAAACAATAAGCGCTAATAACCATAGCTTTAGGGTGGGGGTGTTGCTCTCTAGAAATGAAAGCATGAACAGCTTGACGGACGGATGACACACAGACATGACACCAATGACCAAAATGAAAAAGTAGACACCATGACTGCAAATCTCTGGTCAACAGTAACAACCAGGCTGTCCATAACTGCATAAATTTGTCATAAATACAAGGCTCGGTGTTTAGGAAAGGCAGTGCTCTACCTTAATGTTTTTGAAATCTTGACGAAAATTCAAAACAAGAGCGAAATTAGGCTACATCAATAAATTTCTCAAAATTCCACTTATTTCCTTCCAGTTGTGCTGAGATATCACTTGATGAATGTTAACTACTACTAACAATAGCACACAAACCAGAAATAAAGAAAAGTTTTTTGAAAAAATGGTGTATTTATAACTCAAACACAAATAAGAAACTTCCTGGTTCAAGAATTGACACCGTCAGCTGAATGCACTTTAAGGTTCCACTCCACAGTTTTCCAGGCATTTCCAAATGTGACATGCCATACACTCTCTTCAAATGCAAATATTCTGTAACATAGTTATCAAACCCATTACATGTATTACATTTCCCAAATCCACAAAAAACATATAACACTATCTGACTAAGTAGAAATAAACAATCTGAATGTGGGCGGAATTATTTATTGTCAAAAGCAAGACTTCAACCTGAAAAATTGCCTGAAAATATACCAAAACCAGTCATTTTCAGCCACCTAGCAGCCTCAAAAGCAGAATTTTCCAAACAATCCCCCCTACCCACCCCTGGAGCAGAGAATCCTTTGTTTCTAAAATGCAAAAAATTTTTTATATGTTTCCATCTCATTTTTTAGTTACCTGTCTGGGGTAACAAACCCGTGTAAAAATTACATTTAAAAAAATAGCCAATTTTTCGAGGCCACTGTTTCCCATAATTCATCTGGTAATTTACCCCAATGTATCAGACTCCAACTTTGGGACCAAAACTTCAAATTCTCTTGCCCAATAAAAAGCGTGATGTAATCATATATCCGATACTAAAAATATTTCTCTATTTTAAATGGCCTTAGTTTCAACATACGCCCTTTGTTTAGAACTTCCCCACTGTGCAATAGTGCGAAACTGTGGAGCGGAACCTTAAAGAGAAAACAAGAGTGATCTCCCCCTGGATTTCAATCAGGCAAAATAATCTGGAGTCTATCCTGAGTTGAATGAACAAAAACCACAAGTCTCTGTTTTCAACCAGTAAAAAGATACAGCATGGCCTTCCTGATTGCCGTATAGCTTTTTCAGCCAGATTTTACCCGATTTTCACAACCACACCACACCACCCCCCCCCCCCCCCCCGATATCTCTGAGCCACTTCAGATAGTATTTTTGTTATTACCACCAGCCACATTGACTACCCAGGTCCTGCCAAAAGCACTGTTAAATACAATCAAAATGTAAAACAATAAGCACTAATAACCATACATTTTGGGGGGGGGGGGTTGTTGCTCTCTAGATATCAAAGTGTGAATGACACACAGACATGACACCAATGACCAAAATGAAAAAGTAGGCACCATGACTGCAAATCTCTGGTCAACAGTAACAACCAGGCTGTCCATAACTGCATAAATTTGTCATAAATACAAGGCTCGGAGTTTAGGAAAGGCATTGCTCTACCTTAATGTTTTTGAAATCTTGACGAAAATTGAAAACAAGTGCGAAATTAGGCTACATCAATAAATTTCTCAAAATTCCACTTATTTCCTTCCAGTTGTGCTGAGATAACACTTGATGAATGTTAACTAATACTAACAATAGCACACAAACCAGAAATAATGAAAAGTTTTTTTGAAAAATGGTCTATTTATAACTCAATCACAAATAAGGAACTTCCTGGTTCAAGAATTGACATCGTCGGCCGAATGCTCTTTAATTTAAGGTTCCGCTCCACAGTTTTCCAAGCATTTCCAAATGTGACATGCCATACACTCTCTTCAAATGAAAATATCCTGTAACTTAGTTATCAAACCCATTACATGTTTTACATTTCCCAAATCCACAAAAAAACATAGAACACTATCTGATTAAGTAGAAATAAACAATCTGAATGTGGGTGGAATTATTTATTGTCAAAGGCAAGACTTCAACCTGAAAAATTGCCTGAAAAAATACCGAAACCAGTCATTTTCAGCCACCTAGCAGCCTCAAAAGGATAATTTTCCTACCAACCCCGCCTACCCACCCCTAGAGTGGAGCATCCCTTGTTTCTAAAATGCAAAAAAAAATTTAAGGTTTTTCCGTCTCATTTTCTAGTTACCTGTCTGGTAACAAACCCGTGTAAAAATTACATTTAGGAAAATAGCCAATTTCTCGAAGCCACTGTTTCCCATAATTCATCTGGTAGTTTACACCTATGTATCAGACTCCAACTTTGAGACCAAAACTTCAAATTCTCTTGTCCAACCAAATGCCTAATGTAATCGTATATCTGATACTAAAAATATTTCTCTATTTTACATGGCCTTAGTTTCAACATACGCCCTTTGTTTAGAACTTCACCTCTGTGCAATAGTGCGAAACTGTGGAGCGGAACCTTAAAGAGAAAACGAGAGTGATCTCCCCCTGGATTCCCCTAAGGCAAAATAATCTGGAGTCTACCCTGAGTTGAATGAACACAAACCACAAGTCTCTATTTTCAACCAGTAAAAAGATACAGCATGGCCTTCCTGATTGCCGAATAGCTTTCTCAGCCAGATTTTACCCGATTTTCACAACACCACACCCCCCCCCCCCCCCCCCGATTTCTCTGAGCCACTTCAGATAGTATTTTTGTTATTACCACCAGCCACATTGACTACCCCAGGTCCTGCCAATAGCACTGTTAAATACAACCAAAATGTAAAACAATAAGCACTAATAACCATAGCTTTGGGGTGGGGGTGTTGCTCTCTAGACATGAAAGTGTGAACAGCTTGACGGACGGATGACACACAGGACATGACACCAATGACCAAAATGAAAAAGTAGGACACCATGACTGCAAAATCTCTGGTCTACAGTAACAACCAGGCTGTCCATAACTGCATCAATTAGTAATAAATACAAGGCTCGGTGTTTAGGAAAGTCAGTGCTCTACCTTAATGTTTTTGAAATCTTGACAAAAATTCAAAACAAGAGCGAAATTAGGCTACATCAATAAATTTCTCAAATTCCACTTATTTCCTTCCAGTTGTGCTGAGATATCACTTGATGAATGTTAACTACTACTAACAATAGCACACAAACCAGAAATAAAGAAAAGTTTTTGAAAAATGGTGTATTTATAACTCAAACACAAATAAGGAACTTCCTGGTTCAAGAATTGACACCATCGTCAGAATGCTCTTTAAGGTTCTGCTCCACAGTTTTCCAGGCATTTCCAAATGTGACATGCCATACACTCTCTTCAAATGCAAATATCCTGTAACTTAGTTATCAAACCCATTACATGTATTACATTTCCCAAATCCACAAAAAACATATAACACTATCTGACTAAGTAGAAGTAAACAATCTGAATGTGGGTGGAATTATTTATTGTCAAAGGCAAGACTTCAACCTGAAAAATTGCCTGAAAATATACCAAAACCAGTCATTTTCAGCCACCTAGCAGCCTCAAAAGCAGAATTTTCCAACCAATCCGCCCTACCCACCCCTGGAGCAGAGGATCCCTTCTTTCTAAAATGCAAAAAAAAATTTATATGTTTCCGTCTCATTTTTTAGTTACCTGTCTGGTAACAAACCCGTGTAAAAATTGCATTTAAAAAAATAGCCAATTTTTCGAAGCCACTGTTTCCCATAATTCATCTGGTAATTTACCCCTATGTATCAGACTCCAACTTTGGGACCAAAACTTCAAATTCTCTTGTCCACCAAAAAGCCTGATGTAATCATATATCTGATACTAAAAATATTTCTCTATTTTAAATGGCCTTAGTTTCAACATACGCCCTTTGTTTACAATTTCACCACTGTGCAATAGTGCGAAACTGTGGAGCGGAACCTTAAAGAGAAAACAAGAGTGATCTTCCCTTGGATTTCACTCAGGCAAAATAATCTGGAGTCTATCCTGAGTTGAATGAACAAAAACCACAAGTCTCTGTTTTCAACCAGTAAAAAGATACAGCATGGGCCTTCCTGATTGCTGAATAGCTTTTTCAGCGAGATTTTACTGATTTTCACAACCACACCAACACCACCCCCCCCCCCCCCCCCCCCCCGATTTCTCTCAGCCACTACATATAGTATTTTTGTTATTACCCACCAGCAACATTGACTACCCAGGTCCTGCCAATAGCACTGTTAAATACAATCAAAATGTAACACAATAAGCACTAATAACCATAGCTTTGGGGGGGGGGGGGTGTTGCTCTCTAGATATGAAAGCGTGAACAGCTTGACGAACGGATGACACACAGACATGACACCAATGACCAAAAAGAAAAAGAAGACATCATGACTGCAAATCTCTGGTCAACAGTAACACCCATGCAGTCCATAACTGCATAAACTTGTTATAAATACAAGGCTCGGTGTTTAGGAAAGGCAGTGCTCTACCTTAATGTTTTTTGAAATCTTGACGAAAATTCAAAACAAGAGCGAAATTAGGCTACATCAATAAATTTCTCAAAATTACACTTATTTCCTTCGACTTGTGCGGAGATATCACTTGATGAATGTTAACTACTACTAACAATAGCACACAAACCAGAAATAATGAAAAGTTTTTTGAAAAATGGTGTATTGATAACTCAAACACAAATAAGGAACTTCCTGGTTCAAGAATTGACACCGTCGGCAGAATGCTCTTTAATTTAAGGTTCCACTCCACAGTTCTCCAGGCATTTCCAAATGTCACATGCCATACACTCTCTTCAAATGCAAATATCCTGTAACTTAGTTATCAAACCCATTACATGTATTACATCTCCCAAATCCACAAAAAACATATAACACTATCTGACTAAGTAGAAATAAACAATCTGAATATGGGTGGAATTATTTATTGTCAAAGGCAAGACTTCAACCTGAAAAATTGCCTGAAAAAATACCAAAACCAGTCAATTTCAGCCACCTAGCAGCCTCAAAAGCATAATTTTCCTACCAACCCCGCCTACCCACCCCTGGAGTAGAGCATCCCTTGTTTCTAAAATGCAAACAAAAATTTAATGTGTTTCCGTCTCATTTTTTAGTTACCTGTCTGGTAACAAACCCGTGTAAAAATGACATTTAAAAAAATAGCCAATTTTTCGAAGCCACTGTTTCCCATAATTCATCTGGTAATTTACCCCAATGTATCAGACTCCAACGTTGGGACCGAAACTTCAAATTCTCTTGTCCAACAAAACGCCTAATGTAATCGTATATCTGATACTAAAAATATTTCTCTATTTTTCATGGCCTTAGTTTCAAGATACACCCTTTGTTTAGAATTTGACACCTGTGCAATAGTGCGAACCTGTGGAGCGGAACCTTAAAGAGAAAACAAATGTGATCTCCCCCTGGATTTCTCTCAGGCAAAATAATCTGGAGTCTATCCTGAGTTGAATGAACAAAAACCACAAGGCTCTGTTTTCAACCAGTAAAAAGATACAGCATGGCCTTCCTGATTGCCAAAGAGCTTTTTCAGCCAGATTTTACCCGATTTTCACAACCACACCACACCCCCCCCCCCCCTCCGATTTCTCTGAGCCACTTCAGATAGTATTTTTGTTATTACCACCAGCCACATTGATTACCCAGGTCCTGCCAATAACACTGTTAAATACAATCAAAATGTAAAACAATAAGCACTAATAACCATAGCTTTTGGGTGGAGGGTGTTGCTCTCTAGATATGAAAGCGTGAACAGCTTGACGGACAGAGGACACACAGACATGACACCAATGACCAAAATGAAAAAGTAGACACCATGACTGCAAATCTCTGGTCAACAGTAACAACCAGGCTTTCCATAACTGCATAAATTTGTCATAAATACAAGGCTCGGCGTTTAGGAAAGGCAGTGCTCTACCTTAATGTTTTTGAAATCTTGACAAAAATTCAAAACAAGAGCGAAATTAGGCTACATCAATAAATTTCTCAAAATTCCACTTAATTTCTTCCAGTTGTGCTGAGATATCACTTGATGAATGTTAACTACTACTAACAATAGCACACAAACCAGAAATAATGAAAAGTTTCTTGAAAAATGGTGTATTTATAACTCAAACACAAATAAGGAACTTCCTGGTTCAAGAATTGACACCATCGTCAGAATGCTCTTTAAGGTTCCGCTCCACAGTTTTCCAGGCATTTCCAAATGTGACATGCCATACACTCTCTTCAAATGCAAATATCCTGTAACTTTGTTATCAAACCCATTACATGTATTACATTTCCCAAATCCACAAAAAACATATAACACTATCTGACTAAGTAGAAATAACCAATTTGAATGTGGGTGGAATTATTTATTGTCAAAGGCAAGACTTCAACCTGAAAAATTGCCTGAAAATATACCAAAACCAGTCATTTTCAGCCACCTAGCAGCCTCAAGAGCAGAATTTTCCAACCAATCCCCCCTACCCACCCCTGGAGCAGAGGATCCCTTCTTTCTAAAATCCAAAAAAATTTTTATAGGTTTCCGTCTTATTTTTTAGTTACCTGTCTGGTAACAAACCCGTGTAAAAATTACATTTAAAAAAATAGCCAATTTTTCGAAGCCACTCTTTCCCATAATTCATCTGGTAATTAACACCTATGTATCAGACTCCAACTTTGGGACCAAAACTTCAAATTCTCTTGACCAACAAAAAGCCTGATGTAATCATATATCTGATACTTAAAATATTTCTCTACTTTAAATGGCCTTAGTTTCAACATACGCCCTTTGTTTAGAATTTCACCACTGTGCAATAGTGCAAAACCGTGGAGCGGAACCTTAAAGAGAAAACAAGAGTGATCTCCCCCTGGATTTCACTCAGGCAAAATAATCTGGAGTCTATCCTGAGTTGAATGAACAAAAACCACAAGTCTCTGTTTTCAACCAGTAAAAAGATACAGCATGGCCTTCCTGACGGCTGAATAGCTTTTTCAGCCAGATTTTACCTGATTTTCACAACCACACCACACCACCCCCCCCCCCCCCCCCCGATTTCTATCAGCCACTTCAGATAGTATTTTTGTTATTACCACCATCCACATTGACTGCCCAGGTCCTACCAATAGCACTGTTAAATACAATCAAAATGTAAAACAATAAGCACTAATAACCATAGCTTTGGGGTGGGGGGTGTTGCTCTCTAGATATGAAAGCGTGAACAGCTTGACGGACGGATGACACACAGACATGACACCAAAGACCAAAATGAAAAAGTGGACACCATGACTGCAAATCTCTGGTCAACAGTAACAACCAGGCGGTCCATAACTGCATAAATTTGTCATAAATACGAGGCTCGGTGTTCAGGAAAGGCAGTGCTCTACCTTAATGTTTTTGAAATCTTGACGAAAATTCAAAACAAGAGCGAAATTAGGCTACATCAATAAATTTCTCAAAATTCCACTTATTTCCTTCCAGTTGTGCTGAGATATCACTTGATGAATGTTAACTACTACTAACAATAGCACACAAACCAGAAATAAAGAAAAGTTTTTTGAAAAAATGGTGTATTTATAACTCAAACACAAATAAGAAACTTCCTGGTTCAAGAATTGACACCATCAGCAGAATGCTCTTTAAGGTTCCGCTCCACAGTTTTCCAGGCATTTCCAAATGTGACATGCCATACACTCTCTTCAAATGCAAATATTCTGTAACTTAGTTATCAAACCCATTACATGTATTACATTTCCCAAATCCACAAAAAACATATAACACTATCTGACTAAGTAGAAATAAACAATCTGAATGTGGGCGGAATTATTTATTGTCAAAAGCAAGACTTCAACCTGAAAAATTGCCTGAAAAAATACCAAAACCAGTCATTTTCAGCCACCTAGCAGCCTCAAAAGCAGAATTTTCCAAACAATCCCCCCTACCCACCCCTGGAGCAGAGAATCCTTTGTTTCTAAAATGCAAAAAAATTTTTATATGTTTCCATCTCATTTTTTAGTTACCTGTCTGGGGTAACAAACCCGTGTAAAAATTACATTTAAAAAAATAGCCAATTTTTCGAGGCCACTGTTTCCCATAATTCATCTGGTAATTTACCCCAATGTATCAGACTCCAACTTTGGGACCAAAACTTCAAATTCTCTTGCCCAATAAAAAGCGTGATGTAATCATATATCCGATACTAAAAATATTTCTCTATTTTAAATGGCCTTAGTTTCAACATACGCCCTTTGTTTAGAACTTCCCCACTGTGCAATAGTGCGAAACTGTGGAGCGGAACCTTAAAGAGAAAACAAGAGTGATCTCCCCCTGGATTTCAATCAGGCAAAATAATCTGGAGTCTATCCTGAGTTGAATGAACAAAAACCACAAGTCTCTGTTTTCAACCAGTAAAAAGATACAGCATGGCCTTCCTGATTGCCGTATAGCTTTTTCAGCCAGATTTTACCCGATTTTCACAACCACACCACACCACCACCCCCCCCCCCCCCCCCGATATCTCTGAGCCACTTCAGATAGTATTTTTGTTATTACCACCAGCCACATTGACTACCCAGGTCCTGCCAAAAGCACTGTTAAATACAATCAAAATGTAAAACAATAAGCACTAATAACCATACATTTTGGGGGGGGGGGGGGGGGGGGTTGTTGCTCTCTAGATATGAAAGTGTGAATGACACACAGACATGACACCAATGACCAAAATGAAAAAGTAGGCACCATGACTGCAAATCTCTGGTCAACAGTAACAACCAGGCTGTCCATAACTGCATAAATTTGTCATAAATACAAGGCTCGGAGTTTAGGAAAGGCATTGCTCTACCTTAATGTTTTTGAAATCTTGACGAAAATTGAAAACAAGTGCGAAATTAGGCTACATCAATAAATTTCTCAAAATTCCACTTATTTCCTTCCAGTTGTGCTGAGATAACACTTGATGAATGTTAACTAATACTAACAATAGCACACAAACCAGAAATAATGAAAAGTTTTTTTCAAAAATGGTCTATTTATAACTCAATCACAAATAAGGAACTTCCTGGTTCAAGAATTGACATCGTCGGCCGAATGCTCTTTAATTTAAGGTTCCGCTCCACAGTTTTCCAAGCATTTCCAAATGTGACATGCCATACACTCTCTTCAAATGAAAATATCCTGTAACTTAGTTATCAAACCCATTACATGTTTTACATTTCCCAAATCCACAAAAAAACATAGAACACTATCTGATTAAGTAGAAATAAACAATCTGAATGTGGGTGGAATTATTTATTGTCAAAGGCAAGACTTCAACCTGAAAAATTGCCTGAAAAAATACCGAAACCAGTCATTTTCAGCCACCTAGCAGCCTCAAAAGCATAATTTTCCTACCAACCCCGCCTACCCACCCCTAGAGTAGAGCATCCCTTGTTTCTAAAATGCAAAAAAAAATTTAAGGTTTTTCCGTCTCATTTTCTAGTTACCTGTCTGGTAACAAACCCGTGTAAAAATTACATTTAGGAAAATAGCCAATTTCTCGAAGCCACTGTTTCCCATAATTCATCTGGTAGTTTACACCTATGTATCAGACTCCAACTTTGAGACCAAAACTTCAAATTCTCTTGTCCAACCAATGCCTAATGTAATCGTATATCTGATACTAAAAATATTTCTCTATTTTACATGGCCTTAGTTTCAACATACGCCCTTTGTTTAGAACTTCACCTCTGTGCAATAGTGCGAAACTGTGGAGCGGAACCTTAAAGAGAAAACGAGAGTGATCTCCCCCTGGATTCCCCTAAGGCAAAATAATCTGGAGTCTACCCTGAGTTGAATGAACACAAACCACAAGTCTCTATTTTCAACCAGTAAAAAGATACAGCATGGCCTTCCTGATTGCCGAATAGCTTTCTCAGCCAGATTTTAACCCGATTTTCACAACCACACCACACCCCCCCCCCCCCCGATTTCTCTGAGCCACTTCAGATAGTATTTTTGTTATTACCACCAGCCACATTGACTACCCAGGTCCTGCCAATAGCACTGTTAAATACAACCAAAATGTAAAACAATAAGCACTAATAACCATAGCTTTGGGGTGGGGGTGTTGCTCTCTAGACATGAAAGTGTGAACAGCTTGACGGACGGATGACACACAGACATGACACCAATGACCAAAATGAAAAAGTAGACACCATGACTGCAAATCTCTGGTCTACAGTAACAACCAGGCTGTCCATAACTGCATCAATTAGTAATAAATACAAGGCTCGGTGTTTAGGAAAGTCAGTGCTCTACCTTAATGTTTTTGAAATCTTGACAAAAATTCAAAACAAGAGCGAAATTAGGCTACATCAATAAATTTCTCAAAATTCCACTTATTTCCTTCCAGTTGTGCTGAGATATCACTTGATGAATGTTAACTACTACTAACAATAGCACACAAACCAGAAATAAAGAAAAGTTTTTGAAAAATGGTGTATTTATAACTCAAACACAAATAAGGAACTTCCTGGTTCAAGAATTGACACCCATCGTCAGAATGCTCTTTAAGGTTCTGCTCCACAGTTTTCCAGGCATTTCCAAATGTGACATGCCATACACTCTCTTCAAATGCAAATATCCTGTAACTTAGTTATCAAACCCATTACATGTATTACATTTCCCAAATCCACAAAAAACATATAACACTATCTGACTAAGTAGAAGTAAACAATCTGAATGTGGGTGGAATTATTTATTGTCAAAGGCAAGACTTCAACCTGAAAAATTGCCTGAAAATATACCAAAACCAGTCATTTTCAGCCACCTAGCAGCCTCAAAAGCAGAATTTTCCAACCAATCCGCCCTACCCCACCCCTGGAGCAGAGGATCCCTTCTTTCTAAAATGCAAAAAAAAATTTATATGTTTCCGTCTCATTTTTTAGTTACCTGTCTGGTAACAAAACCCGTGTAAAAATTGCATTTAAAAAAATAGCCAATTTTTCGAAGCCACTGTTTCCCATAATTCATCTGGTAATTTACCCCTATGTATCAGACTCCAACTTTGGGACCAAAACTTCAAATTCTCTTGTCCACCAAAAAGCCTGATGTAATCATATATCTGATACTAAAAATATTTCTCTATTTTAAATGGCCTTAGTTTCAACATACGCCCTTTGTTTACAATTTCACCACTGTGCAATAGTGCGAAACTGTGGAGCGGAACCTTAAAGAGAAAACAAGAGTGATCTCCCCTTGGATTTCACTCAGGCAAAATAATCTGGAGTCTATCCTGAGTTGAATGAACAAAAACCACAAGTCTCTGTTTTCAACCAGTAAAAAGATACAGCATGGCCTTCCTGATTGCTGAATAGCTTGTTCAGCGAGATTTTACTGATTTTCACAACCACACCAACACCACCACCCCCCCCCCCCCCGATTTCTCTCAGCCACTACATATAGTATTTTTGTTATTACCACCAGCAACATTGACTACCCAGGTCCTGCCAATAGCACTGTTAAATACAATCAAAATGTAACACAATAAGCACTAATAACCATAGCTTTGGGGGGGGGGGGGTGTTGCTCTCTAGATATGAAAGCGTGAACAGCTTGACGGACGGATGACACACAGACATGACACCAATGACCAAAAAGAAAAAGAAGACATCATGACTGCAAATCTCTGGTCAACAGTAACACCCATGCAGTCCATAACTGCATAAACTTGTTATAAATACAAGGCTCGGTGTTTAGGAAAGGCAGTGCTCTACCTTAATGTTTTTGAAATCTTGACGAAAATTCAAAACAAGAGCGAAATTAGGCTACATCAATAAATTTCTCAAAATTACACTTATTTCCTTCGACTTGTGCGGAGATATCACTTGATGAATGTTAACTACTACTAACAATAGCACACAAACCAGAAATAATGAAAAGTTTTTGAAAAATGGTGTATTGATAACTCAAACACAAATAAGGAACTTCCTGGTTCAAGAATTGACACCGTCGGCAGAATGCTCTTTAATTTAAGGTTCCACTCCACAGTTCTCCAGGCATTTCCAAATGTCACATGCCATACACTCTCTTCAAATGCAAATATCCTGTAACTTAGTTATCAAACCCATTACATGTATTACATCTCCCAAATCCACAAAAAACATATAACACTATCTGACTAAGTAGAAATAAACAATCTGAATATGGGTGGAATTATTTATTGTCAAAGGCAAGACTTCAACTGAAAAATTGCCTGAAAAAATACCAAAACCAGTCAATTTCAGCCACCTAGCAGCCTCAAAAGCATAATTTCCTACCAACCCCCGCCTACCCACCCCCTGGAGTAGAGCATCCCTTGTTTCTAAAATGCAAACAAAAATTTAATGTGTTTCCGTCTCATTTTTTAGTTACCTGTCTGGTAACAACCCGTGTAAAAATTACATTTAAAAAAATAGCCAATTTTTCGAAGCCACTGTTTCCCATAATTCATCTGGTAATTTACCCCAATGTATCAGACTCCAACTTTGGGACCGAAACTTTCAAATTCTCTTGTCCAACAAAACGCCTAATGTAATCGTATATCTGATACTAAAAATATTTCTCTATTTTTCATGGCCTTAGTTTCAAGATACACCCTTTGTTTAGAATTTGACACCTGTGCAATAGTGCGAACCTGTGGAGCGGAACCTTAAAGAGAAAACAAATGTGATCTCCCCCTGGATTTCTCTCAGGCAAAATAATCTGGAGTCTATCCTGAGTTGAATGAACAAAAACCACAAGGCTCTGTTTTCAACCAGTAAAAAGATACAGCATGGCCTTCCTGATTGCCAAAGAGCTTTTTCAGCCAGATTTTACCCGATTTTCACAACCACACCACACCCCCCCCCCCCCCTCTGATTTCTCTGAGCCACTTCAGATAGTATTTTTTGTTATTACCACCAGCCACATTGATTACCCAGGTCCTGCCAATAACACTGTTAAATACAATCAAAATGTAAAACAATAAGCACTAATAACCATAGCTTTTGGGTGGAGGGTGTTGCTCTCTAGAATATGAAAGCGTGAACAGCTTGACGGACAGAGGACACACAGACATGACACCAATGACCAAAATGAAAAAGTAGACACCATGACTGCAAATCTCTGGTCAACAGTAACAACCAGGCTTTCCATAACTGCATAAATTTGTCATAAATACAAGGCTCGGCGTTTAGGAAAGGCAGTGCTCTACCTTAATGTTTTTGAAATCTTGACAAAAATTCAAAACAAGAGCGAAATTAGGCTACATCAATAAATTTCTCAAAATTCCACTTAATTTCTTCCAGTTGTGCTGAGATATCACTTGATGAATGTTAACTACTACTAACAATAGCACACAAACCAGAAATAATGAAAAGTTTCTTGAAAAATGGTGTATTTATAACTCAAACACAAATAAGGAACTTCCTGGTTCAAGAATTGACACCATCGTCAGAATGCTCTTTAAGGTTCCGCTCCACAGTTTTCCAGGCATTTCCAAATGTGACATGCCATACACTCTCTTCAAATGCAAATATCCTGTAACTTTGTTATCAAACCCATTACATGTATTACATTTCCCAAATCCACAAAAAACATATAACACTATCTGACTAAGTAGAAATAACCAATTTGAATGTGGGTGGATTTATTTATTGTCAAAGGCAAGACTTCAACCTGAAAAATTGCCTGAAAATATACCAAAACCAGTCATTTTCAGCCACCTAGCAGCCTCAAGAGCAGAATTTTCCAACCAATCCCCCCTACCCACCCCTGGAGCAGAGGATCCCTTCTTTCTAAAATCCCAAAAAATTTTTATAGGTTTCCGTCTTATTTTTTAGTTACCTGTCTGGTAACAAACCCGTGTAAAAATTACATTTAAAAAAATAGCCAATTTTTCGAAGCCACTCTTTCCCATAATTCATCTGGTAATCAACACCTATGTATCAGACTCCAACTTTGGGACCAAAACTTCAAATTCTCTTGACCAACAAAAAGCCTGATGTAATCATATATCTGATACTTGAAATATTTCTCTACTTTAAATGGCCTTAGTTTCAACATACGCCCTTTGTTTAGAATTTCACCACTGTGCAATAGTGCAAAACCGTGGAGCGGAACCTTAAAGAGAAAACAAGAGTGATCTCCCCCTGGATTTCACTCAGGCAAAATAATCTGGAGTCTATCCTGAGTTGAATGAACAAAAACCACAAGTCTCTGTTTTCAACCAGTAAAAAGATACAGCATGGCCTTCCTGACGGCTGAATAGCTTTTTCAGCCAGATTTTACCTGATTTTCACAACCACACCACACCACCCCCCCCCCCCCCCCCGATTTCTATCAGCCACTTCAGATAGTATTTTTGTTATTACCACCATCCACATTGACTGCCCAGGTCCTACCAATAGCACTGTTAAATACAATCAAAATGTAAAACAATAAGCACTAATAACCATAGCTTTGGGGTGGGGGGTGTTGCTCTCTAGATATGAAAGCGTGAACAGCTTGACGGACGGATGACACACAGACATGACACCAAAGACCAAAATGAAAAAGTGGACACCATGACTGCAAATCTCTGGTCAACAGTAACAACCAGGCGGTCCATAACTGCATAAATTTGTCATAAATACGAGGCTCGGTGTTCAGGAAAGGCAGTGCTCTACCTTAATGTTTTTGAAATCTTGACGAAAATTCAAAACAAGAGCGAAATTAGGCTACATCAATAAATTTCTCAAAATTCCACTTATTTCCTTCCAGTTGTGCTGAGATATCACTTGATGAATGTTAACTACTACTAACAATACCACACAAACCAGAAATAAAGAAAAGTTTTTTGAAAAATGGTGTATTTATAACTCAAACACGAATAAGGAACTTCCTGGTTCAAGAATTGACACCATCGGCAGAATGCTCTTGAAGGTTCCGCTCCACAGTTTTCCAGGCATTTCCAAACGTGACATGCCATACACTCTCTTCAAATGCAAATATCCTGTAACTTAGTTATCAAACCCATTACATGTATTACATTTCCCAAATCCACAAAAAACATATAACACTATCTGACTAAGTAGAAATAAACAATCTGAATGTGGGTGGAATTATTTATTGTCAAAGGCAAGACTTCAAACTGAAAAATTCCCTGAAGAAATACCGAAACAATTCTTTTTCAGCAACCTAGCAGCCTCAAAAGCAGAATTTTCCCACCTACCCCGCCTACCCACCCCTGGAGTAGAGCATCCCTTGTTTCTAAAAAGCAAACAAAAATTTAATGTTTTTCCGTCTCATTTTTTAGTTACCTGTCTGGTAACAAACCCGCGTAAAAATTACATTTAAAAAAGTAGCCAATTTTTCAAAGCCACTGTTTCCCATAATTCATCTGGTAATTTACCCCTATGTATCAGACTCCAACTTTGGGACCACAACTTCAAATTCTCTTGTCCAACAAAACGCCTAATGTAATCGTATATCTGATACTAAAAATATTTCTCTATTTTACATGGCTTTAGTTTCAACATACGCCCTTTGTTTAGAACTTCACCCCTGTGCAATAGTAGGAAACTGTGGAGCGGAACCTTAAAGAGAGAACAAGAGTGATCTCCCCCTGGATTCCACTCAGGCAAAATAAACTGGAGTCTATCCTGAGTTGAATGAACAAAAACCACAAGTCTCTATTTTCAACCAGTAAAAAGATACAGCATGGCCTTCCGGATTGCCGAATAGCTTTTTCAGCCAGATTTTACCCGATTTTCACAACCACACCACACTACCCCCCCCCCCCCCCTCTGATTTCTCTGAGCCACTTCCAACAGTATTTTTGTTATTACCACCAGCCACATTGACTACCCAGGTCCTGCCAATAGCACTGTTAAATACAACCAAAATGTAAAACAATAAGCACTAATAACCATAGCTTTGGGGTGGGGGATGTTGCTCTCTAGATATGAAATCATGAACAGCTTGATGGACGGATGATACACACACATGACACCAATGACCAAAATCAAAAAGTAGACACCATGACTGCAAATCTCTGGTCAACAGTAACAACCAGGCTTTCCATAACTGCATAAATTTGTCATAAATACAAGGCTCGGCGTTTAGGAAAGGCAGTGCTCTACCTTAATGTTTTTGAAATCTTGACGAAAATACAAAACAAGAGCGAAATTAGGCTACATCAATAAATTTCTCAAAATTCCACTTATTTCCTTCCAGTTCGGCTGAGATATCACTTGACGAATGTTAACTACTACTAACAATAGCACACAAACCAGAAATAAAGAAAAGTTTTTTGAAAAATGGTGTATTTATAACTCAAACACGAATAAGGAACTTCCTGG